>CM072511.1:25480563-25520563 GCA_036898135.1 Oncomelania hupensis | reverse complement strand
GCTAGTAGACCTATACCTGTAAATGAGCCGCCGTGTGTGTGCATGTGTGATTGTCGGAAATTAATACGTTTCTATGACTCGCCATACAGCTCACCAACAGTTTGGCAGTTCAGCCAAAGAGGTTGTTATACTATGATAGGCTCTTTGGTTCAGCTGCAAGTTTCTAGCCTCATTTGCTTTTTAGAGGACAGAGAGATCCTGTCGAAAGGCTTTTGCACCTTGTGTAAGTTATTTTGTTTCTGAGTTAATATATCAAGAATAAGACATCAAGAATCTTAAGGATCTATTGCTTTCCATTTCATCGAACATCTCGTAATATTTGGCTGCGAAATAAATATAAGAACGGACACAATATTAGATTTGTTAATTTTATTATTAAAATCATTCATTTATAAATGCAAAATAAAAAAAACAACACTTTACAAGTCATTTACAGCTGTGCTAAAAAGCCGATACGAAGTAGAAAAATATATGGCCCTTTTACAAATGAGGTATCAAAAATGTGTACAAGAATGGCACCCGTACTTACCACTGTTTGACGATATATAAGCGCTTATATATATTAGTTTAAATGTATATGTATTTTTCACTGCGTGCTAATCTTGGTTTTGTACATTTTGTGAAATGATAATGACCCATGGTGTTCTCTCTTTCTAACTCAATCTCTTTCTCTCTCTTTTTCTCTCTCACTTCTCTCTTCCTTCTCCCCACCTTACTTTCTTTTTTAATTTTCTCTAAAATACCAAATATGTATGTAGATATTATTGTGAAAGAAATAGAAATCCAAAGAGTATGGCTTTATACATGTGACATAAAGAACTAATAATTCTTCTTTTTATGTTATAACATTTTCTTCTTATATGTCCATCCTCATTTAGCATTTGAAAATGGAAAAAATATTATATGCATGCATGTTTTGGAGAATAAAAAAGTGTAAAAAAAAAAAAAGAATCTTAAGGATGACAGGTCATAAATAATCAACCTCAAATATCCTACAGTGAGAAAGTAAAAATTCTCTACGTGTATCTTTCTTGAAAATAATCAGCCTTCCATATTATGGTAGTAACGGTAAACGTTGTTACTATGACTTTATACAAAAAGACTACCATAAATCATGAACAGCAACTAATTATTATGAGAACCAGAAGTCCGAGCAGAAATAAAAGCATACGTTCAAGCACACGCACACTAACTCATACACACACATACACACACTCACACACAAACACACCCATACAATGATACTTACATATACATAACCAACTCCTCCCACTCCTTTGACACATACACACACACACACACACACACACTTTCTCTCTCTCTCTCTCTCTCTCTCTCTCTCTCTCTCTCTCTCTCTCTCTCTCTCTCTCTCAGTCGAATGAAACTATGATGTTTTTTTCTAGTAAAACCGTTCAACAACATTTTTGATTCAGGCATTTTTCCTCTTAAATGGTCAAAGTCAATTAGTGTCCCAATCCACTAGAAAGGTGATACAGACAAACCAGATAACTATAAGAGAGTTGCCTTATCCAGTGTCGTCAGTAAGGCTTATACTCACATTTTGAATCACGAGTGTTGTGGCCAAGTGGGCTAAGGCGGGACTAACTTGCCTTGTCCACAGGCCAGAAACCAATGGCGCCTGGCATGTGTGGGATCGATCCAGCATCTGGGCGTTATGTTCCTCCGAATATTATTTACTTTCGACTTGGGCAACGTCTCGGGGGTTTTCTCCGGGTACTCCGGTTTGTTCCCCCAGCAAAATTTTCAAAACATAACTAATGTTAGGTAGGTTGGGTTTGGGCGCGCCACAGATTGCGACTATGCCTTCGTCAGGGGAGGCGACCCAGAATTTCCCGATAAAAATTGACAATAAAGCGTTAACAAAACAAAACAAAAAAATTCAGCGTCTGTCCAAGTGGGCTGAGAAATAAAAAAAATTTTTTAGAAAAACAAGCAGGATTTAGATTTGGATACAGCACAGTCGACAACATTTTTGCGCCCTTTGCAATTGTACAGAATTATTTATTGTCAAATTGTAAACTAAATGTAGCTTCTGTTGACTTTAAAAAGGCGTTTATCAGCATTAACAGAAATGCATTGCGGACGGTCTTGCGGCAAAGCGGTGTAAACGGTAAAATGTATACCTTAAAAGCTCTTTACAACCCAATTTTGATGTGTGTACGCGACAAAGGTCAATGTAAAGATTTTTTTTCAATGTCCAAGAGGGGTAAAACAAGGCTGTTTGTTGAGTCATATGCTGTTTACATTTTTTATTAATGAACTGACATGTAAGGTATGTAAAAGAGGAATGTATAGAATTTAGCTTATTCCAGATGTTGTCGAAATGTTTTTAATACTTTTTGCTGATGATATAATGTTACTATGAGACACTTTGATCCTTGGTATGCACACTCAATTAAATAACCTCAAAGAAGAGGCTGATAGATTAAATCTAACTGTAAATTTAGAAAAGAGAGAAAGACAGAAAGAGATTACTCTTATATAGCGCACTTATAAGCTCAGAGAGCTTCTCAAGGCGCTGGCCACAATATCCAGCGATCACAAAATAGTTTGCTGAAGTCAGGAATCGAACCCACGTCGCCCGAGACGTGCGTACACAAGTGGAGCGCTCTGACGACTGAGACAAAACAAATGCCATGGCTTTTAGAATGGGAGACATTTGGCTGCCCGTGAAAAATTGTATTTTAGTGCCGACGAGTTAAAAGTAACAAATTCTTAACGACAAAACTAAGTGTCTCATCGGCATTGTTGGAGGGCTGCAGAATAGCAAAAAAGGGTGTAATGGAAATCCATAAATCATTGAGAACAATTAACGTATCAAGCTCGTTTATATTCTGGAAACTATTTGACGCGGAAATCGAACCCATCTTGACATATTCGGCGGAGGTATGTGGGTGGGAGGAAAGTGAGTCTCAGATAGAAAAAGTGCATACATTTGCTATGAAGGGATTTTGTAAATGTCCCTTTGCATTCCTCCAACAAAATGGTGTATGGTGAAACAGGCCGGCATACCTTGTACATAAGAACATATATAATATGAGAGTTCTTAAAGTGCCAAAATCAAAGTGAACCGACAGACCTATGAAATGATGCTTGCACAACACGAAAAAGGTCAAAAGTGAACCGACAGACCTAGGAAATGATGCTTGCACAACCCGAAAAAGGTCATTTGAACTAGATTGCTAAATCAAACGAATTTTATATAAAAATGGATTTGGCGTTATCTGGATTTCTCAAAATGTTCGCCGTGAAGTATGTTTTATATCAAAATTTTCTGAAAGACTAATTGCCCGTTTCAGAAAAAAAAACTGGCTCGCACAAATATCAAGTTCAGATAAATACAGTTGGTTTTATTTTTTTGAGAGTTTTTGTGAAGTTGAAAGGTACATACATTTTATTACAAACAGATGGCACCGAGATTCTCTAGTGAGATTCAGAATGAGAGCAACTGGCTTCAGACGCTGCGAGCTGTGGTTCAGGACGGGAAGGAAGGGAGGGGGGAGGGGTGGCAGTATGTCGATACTGGATGCCCTCTTTGTGGTCACGAATTAGAAGATGAATATCATTTTTTGTTTGTTTGCCCTGAATTTCAATTTATATACAGAAATTGCATACCGACATCTCAATATATAATACGTCTAAGCAGCAGGTAACCAAACTGCTTGCATGTAAGAATGACAATAAAATAAAGATTTTAGCTAAATTTGTGGCAGGAGCCTTAATGGATAGAGAGAGTAACATATTAGCGATGTAGATAAAAGCATCTATTAGTATTTCTTTGTGAATCAAACTAATATAATATAATACAATACTATATCTGGACTATATATATAGAAAAGGGTGGACAGGCATATAGATATACATATCTACAGTCCGCCTGTGGTGATTTAGTATTGTATTATATTATATTACCTTGACTGTGTGCATGTACAAATTCACTTTTGTATGATGTAACTGGGAAATTGAGTGATTAGTCACTTTGTCCCGTTTGAACAAAATGTATGTTTGTGTGTTGTATAAAATAAACTGAGTGTTTTGTTCAAATGTATTGAAATTAATGTAATCACGCTTTTATTCTATTTTTGGGTCATTTTTAGTCATAGGCTGCATGCATATATTGTACATTCATAGTTATATTTTAAAAATCAACATTATATAACCATTATAAATGTTGAAATGTTCTCGAAATGTTTGATAAATTGGTTTCAACCGTGTCTGACGGCTGTGGTTCTAAAGATTTAAAGAATCTCTCTCTCTCCCTCTCTCTCTCTCTCTCTCTCTCTCTCTCTCTCTCCCTCTTTCTCTCTCTCCCTCTCCCCCTCTCTCTCTCTCTCGCTCAACAACACTGAAACGCTAGCAAAGTAGTAAGGTCACGGAGTCTGTTGACTGGTAATAATAACTGTGTGATGGAATGATCTGGGTTCGACCTTTAGTTTTGATGTCGTAGGAAAACTAATCAGCAACCCCACCCGACCCCCAATCCACAACACCTCCCACCACCCTCCGCCCCTCCACTACCCACCCACCATTCCTTTATGGAAAGTTGCCCTTTCCTTTCTTCTACCCAAATTACCTCCACCCCTGATCTCTTTACAAGGGTGGGGTTATCCAGAATATTGATAACAACATGCTCCCCATCAAACAACAAAGTCTTTGTAACCTTTAACACAGAAATAGCCAAGGCAACTCCGAAGGCCGCGGATGGCCCAGGCGGGGGGGGGGGGGGGGGAGTGGCGTGTAGAGGTTGGGGGGGGGGGTAGGGGATGATGTTACAGAAACTACCTTATTTAGCCTGCCCTCGGGCACTGCGTGCCTGAAATAACCCCAAACGAGGGAGCCGTAGGCTTTGACGTCACGGCAGAAAATGGAACCCGTACTCCCAGAATGGAATGATGCCGTGGTGCCTATTGTGGGCTTTATGGCCGTTCCAGCCGTGCTGTCAACAAAAATGACGTCAGCTTCGCTCCGCGGTGCCACGGCTATTTTCCGCTTCTAGGTCGGCTGGTGCTGCGATGGAATGCTGAGCGTGTGGCGCTAAAATAAACCTTTTTTCTTTTTTCTTAAATAAATGAAACAAGGTCGAAAACAATCTCCGATTGGGAGCACCTGATGGAATGGTGAATGAACAAATAGGCCTACATAAATGACATACACAGATTAATGAAGGGGAGGTAGGAGGTGGGGGAGAGTGTAAACACCCTCTCGTACGTCACGTCCTTTTTACCGTATCATGACAAACCAAAGCAAAAACATGGATTCTAGTTTTCATTAAATAGACATTTTAAATTAGAATTCCGTTATCCTTTTTTCTTTTTTTCCCCCTTGTGTTTTCAGTGCTTTATTTTTTTTTAATTTCGTAATCTATATAAATCTGGCATTCCAACTTTACACGGAAAATATATGCACGCGTGTTCTTTCTACGAAAATAAGCCTATAATATATAATACTAATTTTGGCAAAAAAAACATGGATTTGCTTTGTTTTGTCATCACTATCCAGTTTCGGTCCGTAACGTGTTGGTGTTTAATTAATTTATTTATTTATTTTGATTTTGATTTTATTTTAATTCGATTGGTCTGCACCGTGATGCTGTCTTGGTAAACTGATCACGTGATGCATAAATAAATCAATTGTACTACAAGACCGAAATAATACATTACACCCCCTCTCCCCCGCCCCCTCCTCCTTGCAAAACCCAGTATGCTAAGAACAGTGAAAAGAGGCAGCCGCAGAGAAAGGCAATGAAAAAAAAAAATTGGACAGATAATGTCAAAACATGGATGGCGCTAGACATGTCACACCACCTGACAACAGCAACAGCCAGATCGAAGTAGTGAAAACTCTCTACGTCGGCATCCCTCATGTCATCCCATCAGCCTAACAGGCTGGGGGATTATATATATATATATACATTCTCACGATGTCAGCATCACATTACAGTCTCAACTTGATCGATTATGTATTGCGCTGCAGGAGAGATTTAGACAACCCATCAACCAGTTCCTTCACGTCTTTAGTATTAATTATTTATTATTAATGTACATTGAGTAATCTGCGAGAAATACATACAGCACCAACAACATGTATTGTAACAGCAGAAATAGTGACGACAACAATGTAGGAAATTAGCTTAGCGCAAAATAGATACCATCGAATGAAACTGGACGTTAATACAACAGTTATCTAAAAAGCAGCCAACACATGTCAAATTAACTTCCTTGAGACAGTCACACCGACCGCAGCTCCAGATATCATCTAACAGACTTAGCGATCCAAGACTAAATAGCATACTTAAGCCAAAACTGACCATAAACTCGTCCCTGTTAAATAGCCTACTTCACTGTGACCAGAGTAACTTAGACACTAAGTAGCCCACGCTCCGCGTAATCGTTATCGCATCTATCCTCCACTCTACGTCTGACACTCCTATTCCAGGATAATTATATGTGTCCGGTAACTAGGATAGGTGTGAAAAATATTCCAACTGAAACCGTAAAATCCCGTATATGCGAGATTGACGAAAACGAGAGCTAAACGATTGGTCAGAAGACTACTAGGAACTCTTGCATATCTTTGGGCCCCAATCTTAGCTAGTCAGTCGCAAACGAACTGCCAAGCTGTGAGGGTCGACCAAAGGAACAAACTGCAGTGTCCGTCTATCTCCATCTCATCAAGAGAGTGCTAGAGACGTAAAAGACGATTTCACGAGTCCCAGAGTCTACAAGTAAGATAACACTAGTAGTTTTGATATGTGTATGTTTATTGTATATTGATTGCCATGTATTGATAATATCTTCTTGATATATATAGTTACAGAAACAGATTATTGTTTCTGAGACAGTATGCATGTGGATTGATGTATCTTAGCCTTAAGATTCGAATCGAATTGTGCATATGGGAACCCTGCAGGTGTCTGATGCTATAGACACTTTGCAGAGGAGACCGCACACTTATAGCTAACGAGAATATTGTAGCCAGAGCTCCGACTTTTACAGGTCGGCCCTGGGATCATAAGGTTTGTGGAGACGAACGCCTGACCGTCGCTCCCGTGGCACCAAAGGAGAACAATCAAGAGTCTATCTGGCCACGTCCGAACCCCACAGCTACAAGGGCAACCCGACTCACCGCCAGAGTAGATAAGTCACCCGCAAATGAACTGAGTCCTACCCTCGAGAAAACTAGAACATTTAGAAAATTACGAACAGTGAAAATCGTAACCGCAGTTAGCACAGGATGAAGGAAACCTGCTAAAGAACTTTCCCAGCACTTGAACTATATTAATTATTGATTTACCGGTTAATGCAGAAATGTTAAAGTTTGTGTTGAATATATAAAAAGTGAAATTACATACATACGACTAGTGTCATTCTATTTGTATTGTTGTGTAGCTATTAGTTTTCTTCTCTCGAGACATAATAATCTAGTCTTTTGATTAGTCATCACCGGTTCTCAAGATGAGCCAAATGATACTAAGATTCCCGAGAACAAATATAAATTTTATGTGACCAAAGTGCCGTGATCTGTCTCTCACACAACTTTCGGAATTCTGGTAAAATAACAATCGATAGTGGTAGCACATCGCCCATCTATCAATAAGTCTTACCCCCTAGTAAGATAAACGTATCTTCCCCAGAATATCATCACATGTATATTATGTGTTTGTAGACTTCAAGAAAGCGTTTGACCGAGTCTGGAATGCAGCTCTCTGGGCAACCATGAGAGTGTACAACATCAGCCCTAAAATTATTGAAGTCATCAAAAGCCTGTATGACAAAGCTACCAATGCAATCCTCCACAACAGCGCCATCGGGAACTGGTTCAGATCAACAATCGGTGTGCGTCAAGGATGACCACTCTCTATAACACTCTTCAACATCTTCCAAGAGCGCATCATGTCACATGCCTTTACAGATCTCGAAGGCACAGTCAGCATAGGGGGAAGAGCAATCTCTAACCTTCGTTTTGCGGATGACATTGATGGATTGGCTGGAGAGGAACAATAACTTGAACAGCTGATGCAGAGGTTTGACATCACCTCCATAGCCTGTGGAATGGAAATAAGTGCAGAGAAGACCAAAATGATGACCAACAACACTAATGGCATCAACATGGACATCAAAGTCCAAGGCCAATCCCTCAAAACAGTGCACAGCTTCAAATATTTAGGAGTCATTGTATAAGACAATGGGTCCCGACAGGAAATCCTCTCCAGGATTACACAAACAACTGCTGCCCTGACAAGGTTGAAACCCATTTGGAAAGACAAGGACCATCAGTCTACATTCCAAGTAAGGCTGCTGCGCTCCTTTGTCATCTCCATCTTCTTATACGCTTGCGAAACATGGGCCCTCACAACAGATCTACAATGAAAAATACAAAGCATGGAGATCAGGTGCTACAGAAGACTTCTGGACCTTTCGGATTTTCCTATACCCAGAACATCACCAACAACGAAGTCCGACAGACCATCACACAAGCCATTGGACAATACAATAAAATGCTGACAGTGGTTTAGAAACGGAAACTCCAATGGTATGGCCACGTCACCAGAGCTTCAGGCCTTGCAAAGACCATCCTGCAAAGTACGGTTCAAGAAGGCAAGAGAAGATGGAGACAGAAAAAGAGGTGGGAGGACAACATTCGAGAATAGACTGGTTTGACACTGAGCGAAGCCATGAGGGTTGCTGAGGACAGAGAAAGCTGGTTAAACTATCCTCTGTGGTGCCCCACCGACCTTCGAGTTACAGGATTTGGATAGGATAGGATAGGAATCTTTTGGTTTATATTTGTTAGTTAACACAATCTGTCTTTCTTTGTTTGTTTCTTTCTTTCCGCCCCATCTCTTGTGTAGGACTGTTTATGCGCCTAATAAAATTCATGCAATAACCACCACCAGTCACCCCTCCCCCTCTCTCTCTCTCTCTCTCCTTTCTCTCCCCTCTCTCTCTCTCTCTCTCTCTCTCTCTCTCTCTCTCTGTCTCCCTCTCTCTTTCTTGATCTGTTTGTCTGTCTTAATTGATCTTAATTGAATATCGTGTTAATTTGTTTTGTTATTTTACAATTTTCAATGTTACTGTTAGTTTAATTCAGTTCTGTACGTTATTATTAATTTTTTTGGGGGGGGTAGTTTTCTTTAGGGGCAGTTCGGAATATTAGTCTGCAGACGAAAAACCTGAACGAAGTTTAACACAAATAAAGTGGTTAAGTTCTCTCTTCTCTCCTCCTCCCCCCTTCCTCATCCCTTCCACTCCCTTTTCCTCTCCACGTTCTCTTTCTCTTTCTCTCTCTCTCTCTCTCTCTCTCTCTCTCTCTCTCTCTCTCTCTCTCTCTCTCTCTCTCTCTCTCTCTCTCTCTCTCTCTCTCTCTCTCTGGCGGATCGCCGGGGTAGCAGTCACGGAGGTACATATTTATGCGGGGGCAGCCATTGTATTTCCGTGGCCAAATCTGCTGACGCTGTTGATGAGTGATGACGTCGTTTGTCGCTTACAAGTCTGGCACATCACCATACGTCATTCTCACAATCAACGTCACAGAGCCATCGGGGCTAAGTCACCCCTATAGCAAGCAAACTGCGTAGTTGAGATTGGCCGAAGATTACGTTACTCTCTCCACTATCTTGACCGCAGGTTACCAATAGATTTTAGCTTTTTAACATTTAAATTATTTGCCCTGGATCATCCGACGAGAATATGGCGTCAGCTGTGACTGTTTCCAAACGGTGAATCGATTAAAAATATGAAGACATGAAACGTTGCATAACTAATTATTCTCACAAATGAAAACTAATTACGGCATGTTATATACACTATTAAACTACGTTTGTCAAGAAAGTGCATGTTTGATCGTCTGCACTAAATAACTGTTGGCTGTAGACATCGGAGATTTTATAGAGTCATGTTCCAGTTATATAGACCACCTCATTCCACACCTCATTCCACACCTCATTGTGGGGCCGGGTAGCTCAGTTGGTAAGAGCGTCTTGCTAGTAACCGAAAGGTCGCTGGTTCGAATCCCGGATTGGTCAACGTGTGATCATATTATTTTCCCCTTTACCAACAACTGGCCCGCTGGTGTCAGTATAAATCGGTCCAGTAGTCACCTATATGCGAAAGTGTCGTGTGACTATAATCTACAAACAACAACAACACCTCATTCCACGTAAATGGAGAGGGGCCGGGTAGCTCAGTTGGTAAGAGCGTCTTGCTAGTAACCGAAAGGTCGCTGGTTCGAATCCCGGATTGGTCAACGTGTGATCATATTATTTTCCCCTTTACCAACAACTGGCCCGCTGGTGTCAGTATAAATCGGTCCATATACTACAAACAACAACGTAAATGGACCAGTGGTCCAAAATAGTGGACTTTGGTCAATATATAAAGAAACTTTTATTGTTATATTTAAGTTACTACGAAAAATTTGTTTGGTTTTTTTTTTGTTGGGGAGCGCAGTTGGCTCAGTGGTGTATGCAACGTACTCACATTTCAGGTGATAACATTGCAGTCTGTACATGCCGTGGTTCAAACCCCGTTGACGGCCAGGAGTAATATTATAATAAATATTAAATTTAAAAATTAAATTTAAAATAAAATAACAATTACCCAGAGACACTGCGTCCCTACTCCTTCTGATGAGAGTATAAACCGAGGTTTAGACTGTGCACATACGCATTCCATCGCAAGGACTTTAAATATTCTGACGCTCATGTCCTAAACGGGTGAGCGACGGCTGCACAAATAAACCCAGCACGCAATAGGTCCCTCCTCCGCATCCTCGGGTCGCCCCCCATAGACCAGCTCTTGAGCTGGAAAAGCGCTATTTAAAACTGATTAAATAAATAAATGATGCTGTAGTATTCCAGTTGTGTCCCTTTCATTATTACGTGTGCCGGTTTTATTCGTCATCAACTTGGTACGTCACTGATGTCATGCATATTATATATACGTGTATAGAAACGCCTTTATTCTGACATACACTTGAACCTCTGCGTACTTTCTTTGGACGGATCCCGTCATTTTGACGTCAAAACAGTGTTCCGTTAGGGTTAGGGCTGTGTTAGGCTTAGGGTTAGGTTAAGGATTAGGGTTTGGGTTAGGGTTAGGGTTAGAGTTAGGATTAGGGATAGCTTCAAAAAATGGACAAATTTGTAAAAATGTCAAAGTAACGTATGTAGAGTTTCATGAAAGTCATCACAACGTCGTTTCTACACGGTTGTGTGTGTGTGTTGTGTGTGTGTGTGCGTGGATTGATGTGTGTGTGTGTGTGAGAGAGAGAGAGAGAGAGAGAGAGAGAGAGAGAGAGAGAGAGAGAGGAAATATTACAGAAGCTAATGACAACTATTAAATTAGAAGGGTTGGATACTTTTACTTTCCAGTGGTCAATTGTAGTAGTAAGATATGTCACAGCTGTCCTCATTTTCTTGTTTTAATTTGAACCAAAGAGGTACAGTACATGTATACCTTTATCCCTCTTCATTTTTTGTTATCTCCAACAGTACTGTATTTACTAACATTACGCTCAATTCTCAGCCATGTAGGACAGACATCGTCGCTGTCAGACGAAAACCTCGTAAGTCCCAAAATGGCGGTTTGGAGATAACTTCTTAGTTGTGACCCTTGGTCTCTTGCCCATGTTCTGTGCTAAGCTCAAAATTGCGTCTCGAATAGAAAGTTAATAAAAATCCATGAAACCAAACCTTGTATCTCTCTACTGGCGGACCAAACCTCGTATCTCGATATACCAGTTTTTTATTGTAAAAAGGCTGAATTCTTTTAAGGGACAAACCTCGTATGTTTAGATACGAGGTTTTTACCGAACGTTTTCGAGGTAGGAAGTGACAATGACGCAACATACGCGGTTTTCTTTGTCGCAAAAGTTTGGACTGATTTCCTTCACAATTAGACAATGAATGTATGGAAAGGCATTGAATCATGTAGTCTTGAGTTTTCAGTGGTTTTCAGTGGTTTTCAGTGGTGAAAGACTGATCTCTCTCTCTCTCTCTCTCTCTCTCTCTCTCTCTCTCTCTCTCTCTCTCTCTCTCTCTCTCTCTCTCTCTCTCTTGCTAAATTGTCCATCAGTAGCATATTTATCACCTCCGTCCTGGTGGCCAACGGAAGGCGCGGTCCTTGTTGAGCCGGGCGACGACCGATCCGGTATGGAATTAGTGGATAGTTTCATCATGTAGTGTGTCTTTGGCAAAAAAGACCTGGCGGTGCCCAATCCTCTCCAGGCTGTTGGCCACAGCCGAAATCCACGAATACAGTGTGGCTCGCCTTGGCCCTGAGCACGAGGTCGTTGAACCTGTAGTAACGTGAGGTTACTCCGCCCTGGCCGGTGACTTCTGTGTAGAAGACTTTCGCCCAGTGATGCCGTGCTAACATCACCCTTGTAAGGCTACGTTCATGCTAAGCCCGGCAAGTTGCCGTCAGCCAGTTGCCGTCACCAGTGTTCACGGTAGAGCCCGAAGTTGCTGTCCGGCGAATTGCTGCCACACTTTACTTTGTATACAAAGATGGCGCTTTGACCAGCCAGCCGTTTTTTTTGTGACATGCGACAAAGCATTTTGCTGGCTGACGGCAACTGGCTGCAGCATGAACGTGCATCGCCGGTTTTCATGGTGGGAAAGAAGAAAAGGGCATAACCACAGATTCCAACCAGTGGCCGGCGGCAGCCGACGTCAAATTGCCGGGTTTAGCATGAACGTACCCTTAGTCGCCTCTTACGAAAAACGTTGGGTCTATTCTATTTAGTGCCCGAACCCACAGGGTCTTTGGGAGGTTCGTTGCAGACTTTACAAATCCACTCCGCAAAATCATCAAATGATGAGCAAAGGGAGTGTGGCAGGTTGCACTTTCCGCAGAGGGTCCCAGACGACAGATTTCCGTTATCAGACATCGACGTAGATTCTGAAATTAATTAACTTAAACAATCTCAAGTGTTTTATTCTGATTTAAATAAATGAATGTATGCTGTACGCCCCTCTCACAAACAAGCGATATGGAGATCTACTCAATCTAAGCCTACATACTAGATCTAACATCCGTCCCCCAGATCCAGTGACCTCCACGTACACCCTCCCCACACTAGATCTATTCTCTTCGCCTCCAGAACTGTCCCTATGTGATTAAATAAATAAAATAAATTTTTAACATGTATTTTTTTTATTTAGCCTCCTCAACGATTGTACCTTTGTGTTCATGACTTTTTGGGACACAAGATAATGGAGTCTACAATAGACTATGTCAGTTAGGTCTGACTTGTCTTTTTGTTTTTCTTTGTTTCCTGTCTCTCCTCTAGCTACTTCTTCCTTGAGTGAATATAATTAGGTTTAATGCAAGCGTAGGCCTACGCGTTTAACAGATGTATCTATCGAAGGCCTCAGACCCCTTCGGAGACATAATCGAGGGATAGCTGTTGCGGAGAGTTTTGTGGAGAGTTTTTGCCTCTTTGGCCTGTCTGTTGCTGTTGCCAAGAGGTGTGACGTGTCCAGCCCTCTCGCAAGTTTGTAATCAAAGGCTATGTATTTTATAATGGTGTGGTGCATGTTTCAAAAGCAATGATGAATGGATTAAGTGCCTGTGGTGTATGTGTTTACCAACTTTGTGTAATTCCACTTGGCGGAATACACATGCTATATTATGTATTCATTTGTGCCTGCCTCTTTCCACTGTTTCTTGCATACACGTTTTTAACAGAAAAACAACTGAAAGTAAGTTAAATCTCCTGATGATCAGGATGATTAGGTGTTGCAGACGGCTGACTGCGTGATGCCCAAACCTATCAAATGTCTTCATCGGATGATGCCCAAAGTGTTCCGTTAGATAAGATAAAAACTTTATTCTACAGTTAAGAGTCAGTCAGTAAAGTAGACGAGTTTGATTTGATAGATGCCAACAAACGGATTACGGATTACATCATTTTTCAATAATTTATGCTCCCTCCCACCCACATCCACCTTCTCTTCTCCTACACTCCCCATCCTCCCCTATCCTCCTCCCTCCCTTGTTTCCAACACTACACCCCCCCTCCTCCTCCTCCACACCATCTTTTCAACTCTCCCACCCTCACTGACACCTCCTACATTGTTTAATTTTGTTTGGAGAATTAAGTCGCTAGGTGCTGCCTTCCGTTCAAATCGGATTGTGCCTGAAAACAATCAGTTGAATAAATCAAAAGACCTTTGTAATAGGCTTATGGTTTGTTGATGCTTGCCAGAGGATTACAGAAGCAGGCTACATCCATGCTCTGAGCAAATTGAGGTAAGCAGTTGTTTCCCCTGAGCCGTGACAGCAAGCGCTACGTTTCGTGACAAAGCAGTGTTGCATGCTCGGTGCGATTTTCCTCTTGTTCTTGTTGTTGTTGTTGTTGTTGTTCTTTTTCTTCTTCTTCTTCTTCTCCACATTACACACTGTTATTCTCCCTTTTTCCCCCTTTTTGTTGTTGTTGTTGTTGTTGTTTCATTTTCGTCTTATATTCTAATTATTTACTTCTTTTGCTAATTCTTTTCTTTGCTGCTTCTTCCAAGTGTTAAATCTCTCTCTCTCTCTCTCTCTCTCTCTCTCTCTCTCTCTCTCTCTCTCTCTCTCTCTCTCTCGCTCGCTCTGTCTCTGTCGCTCTGTCTCTGTCTCAGTCTCTCTCTCTCTGTCTTTCTCTCTGTCTCAGTCTCTCTCTCTGTCTCTCTCTGTCTGTCTGTCTGTCTCTCTCTGTCTCTGTCTCTGTCTCTCTCTCTCTCTCTCTCTCTCTCTCTCTCTCTCTCTCTCTCTCTCTCTCTCTCTCTCTCTGATAATATTTGTAGCTGTTATTGTGTTACTTGTTGAAGTGCTAAATTGGGATTGATTGTAATAGGAAGAAGCTATGGTAGTAGCGGTATGAATGTGTTGCATTGATGAGATGTAATTTTTATAAACTATGATCGTTGCTTGCATGAATGTGTCTATAACTGGAATATTTTTTTTATTATTTTAGATTACTAATAGTTGATTGTAAATTTTGTTCCTTTAACATATGTCTTTAAATGTGCCTTTTGATTTATATTATAATGATCTACGCTCGTGTAAATTCCTTGTTTGAGTAATAAAAATGTATTGTATTGTATTGTATTGTTATGATGACTCTGGGTTGGCTCTAATATAGTAATAGTTTTACTGTCAAAGTATACAAACCATTCTAACAAAGATGTTACATCTGTGATACGGAATATTACATTGTTTGTTGTTGTTGTTGTTGTTGTTTTTATAAACCGAAAATCTGTGTTTCTACCTTGAGAGTTATGATATTTTTTGTTAGTACGGATTAATAATTATACAGGAAGCTGTAAATTCTTCAAGTATCTTGAAATCACTACTATAATAATAATATTTTTTTTTAAAATAAATAAATAAATAAAAATAAAAATAATAATAATAATAATAATAATAATAATAATAATAATAATAATAATAATAATAATAATAATAATAATAATAATAATAATAATTTTATTTATAAGCGCATTATGAAACAATAATCTGCTCAAGGCGCATCAAACACAGTCACACGCACAGTACAAGAGATAGAATACAATCAATACATAAGATTTAAAACAAAATTCATTAAAATTTAAAGTAAGAAATTGGAAGTAAACCTCACGCACACAATAGTCGCATTAAAACAATGTACTAATAGCTTAATAAAATTGACGATATAATAAAAGTCACAAAAAAAGGTGGGAAATGTAAAATCAGACAATGTTATTAGAAATGCAATCACATCTTTTAAACTCCGGACAATAAATAAGTAAATATCAAATTCCAAGTAAAAAAATAAGAGTCAGTCACATAAAATATGAAGAATGATTATTAAAAGATCATGACCACGATGTCGTAGACATTATATCGCACCACAAGTATATCAACTAACAAGTTAGCATCTCGTATTGCCCCTAGTCGACGTGCGGTGGTCCCGTTTAGCTACAAGCTGAGACGGGGAAATCCCAAACCTAAAAATAGAATAGAGAATTCTGGGAAATCTGTTCTCGCGAAGATGTGCTCGCTGAAATGAAACGAAAGTTGAGAGAGGAACTGCATATTTCTGGTAGTGAACAAAGGCAGAAACTTGTCAGCAGTATTATCAGCGATGGAGTTATAATGGACGAAGTGCTCCATACCTATGAAGTTGCCTTTGCTCGAGCAAAGAAACTAAAGAAGGATTTAGCCGACGTTATTTCAGAAAAGGATTTCTCTACCCATAATTCCCCTGGGTTTTGAAGTTTCTAAAAAGTTATTTCAGGCCGATGACGCTCTATGGAGCACAAAGCATGTAAAGGGAAGCAATCGGTTGTACGCGCACGTCGATAGAGACATAGAAGAGAGATGCTAACTTGTTAGTTGATATACTTGTGATCGCACCCATACACACACACCTAGGCATTGTCAGACACAGACGCAGGTTCACACAGACATACGCAAGCTGTTGTGATGTTTTAATTCCTCAGAACCCACTCACTGACCATCTTACGTATGCAATCATCTCTCAAGGACTGAAATCAGTTGTTCGACCAGTGACGGAATCACAGCGGATCAAGCATGCAGATGCTTGCAGAACAGAAATGTTTCAAGATTCTTTTTGAAAGCAGTGACAGACTGAGTGTGACGAAGTTCGGAGGGAAGAGAGTTCCACAGCGACGGAGCGAACACAGCAAAAGATCTTTTCCCGAAGGAGTTTAGAGAATATCTGGGGACGGTCAGTAAGGAGGCGTCTTCAGAAGGAAGAGAACGAGTAGGTTTGTACAGGAGGATGAGATCAGCCAAATAAGAGGGAAAGTTATCCGTGTGAAGACAGTGAAAACAGATAGAAGCAATTTTGTATTCAATGCGAGCCTTTACAGGCAGCCAGTGCAGTGTTTGAAGTGCAGTGGTGGCACTAAAAGCGCCGCGGCTGCAGGTGGACAAGGCGAGCAGCGTTATTTTTAAAGTTGAAGTTTGGAGAGTTTTTCATCAGGAAGGCCAGCCAGAAGAGAATTACTGAAATTAAGTCAGGACAGAATAAAGGAGACAGCGAGTTTGTTGGCAGTGTCCACAGAAAGGTAGCAGCGTATTTTACTAATCCTACGGAGATGAAAGTTGAGGGATTTTCACAGACTGTTTATATGTGTCTCCATAGTGAGGGTTTGATCAAGATGAACTCCAAGATTGCGGACCAACCTTGAAAATGGAATCTCCTGATCAGACACATTCATGGACAGAATAGCAGCAGACTGATGAAGTTTCGATCTTGTCCCGACCAGGATGAGCTCGGTCTTATCTTCATTCATTTTCAGTTTGTTTGAGTCCATCCAGTCAGCGACAGAACGAATGCAATCAGAAATGTTTTGGGCAAGAGCTGGGATTTCAGAAGGAGGAGCAGAATTGTGCAGTTGAGCATCATCAGCAAAGAGCTGGAATGAGTGATTGAAAGCACTGATTATTGAGCTGAAAGGTTGTGTGTACATAGTGAACAACACAGGACCAAGAACAGAGCCCTGTGGAACTCCATACTTCAAGATTGAGGGAGTGGACTGCCAGTTGTTCACTATGACAGACTGGGTACGGTCAGAGAGGTATGAGCGGCACCATGCATGAACCGCTCCAGCACAGCCAAAAGTCTCTTCCAGCCGGACGCAAAGGATGTCATGATCAATGGTGTCGAAGGCAGCGGACAGGTCGAGCAACCACAAGATCGATACTCTGCCCTGATCCGCCGCCGTCAACAGGTCATTGACCACGCTTAGTAACGCAGTATCTGTACTGTGACTTTTTTTTAATAGGATGACTGGAACGGCTGGAATAGTTTGTTTGACTTAAGGTGTGAAATGAGCTGTTTGAGAACGATCCGTTCAAGAACTTTTGAAAGGAATGGTAAATTGGAAACAGGACGATAGTTTTTGAGAAGTTCTGGATCAAGGTTGGACTTTTTGAGAAGTGGATTGACCAGAGCGTGTTTGAAGACAGAAGAAACGCTGCCAGAAGAGAGAGAATCATTCATGATAGCTGTGATAGTGGGAATGACTTCGTCTAAGCAAATCTGTAGAAATTGGATCAAGCTGGCAAGATTTCTTGGGCATGCCCAGGATGACTTTTTGTACCAGATCCTCGGTCACTGGCAGGAAATGGTCAAAATTAGCACCAGAGATGCCCAGCGAGAGAGAAGACGTGACTACTGGCGGGTTGGAGTCAAGCGTCTTCCGTATGTCAGCGATCTTGCTGCTGAAAAACTCGCTGAACCTCTCTGGCAAATTCTCACGCGGAATAGTGGTAGGAAGCGCCCTGTTTGCCAACACACCTATCAGCTCGCCGCTTATTCTAAGACGTTCACGAGAGCTGTTAGCGTCCATGATTTTCTGGCGCATGTACAATGCCTTTGCCTGGCGGACCATGCGATTTACCAGATTGCGGTGCCGGGTAAAGATCTGGCGATGAACAGTCAAGCCAGTCTCCACCCAAATGCGTTCGGCACGGCGACAGTCGCGCTTGGCCTGTGTAATGGCAGGCGTCATCCATGGCACCGACATCCTGTCTGACACGCGACGTGTCACAAGCGGTGCGTGCTCGTCAAGAACGTCATGAAGGGACGAGCTGTACGACTGGGCGGACACCTGAGCTCCAGAACTGAGAGCCGCGAGAGCACCAGACACATCTAGTCTACCTTAAAAGCTGCGACGTCGATTTTCCGAAAGTTTGTGGAAGTGACGATTCTAGACTCTCGACGCGGTTTTGTGACCGCAAGCGCGAAAGAGATGCAATAGTGGTCAGATACGTCTGTGTCTTCAACTCTGAGGTCAGATACGTCTGTGTCTTCAACTCTGAAGTCGGACACGCTAGCCGCGCAGTTGGTCATGACCCAGTCAAGGGTGTGCTGACTTGGTTTGGGTGGGCACGCAAACAAGCTGCTCCAGATTAAAACTCGGCAAGGTGGACATCATAGACTTCACGTAAAGTTCATCAGGTTGATCAAAGTGTAAATTGAAATCACCGACAATTATTCAACAATATTTCGTTCTACTATTATTAATACTAATACTTCTTTTATCTACGCAGTCAGCGTAGCGTCCATATATAATGCAGAAAGAAGCCCGAGAAAAGTCCCGGTAAGTATCAGAGACTAATGAGTGTAAAGCGTATCTAGTCTGACGCAGCAGTCTCTAAAAATCAGTGTGAGATCGCGCATCTCTGGTGCTATGGCAAACAAGTAGTCGATACATATGCTAAGGGTGAATTACTAATATCTGGGTCTGGTTGCACTAACAGCGGATGCCCATGGACTCTACAACATTGATTTTAACCAACGACTGTGGTCTGATTACAACAGACTAATGATCTGAATACTGTTAGGTTTCGTTCTACTTCTGCCTTTACTCATACAAATGGACCCTAATCTTTCATGACTGCAGGTCGCCTGTGGCTTTCATCTCTCTTGTTTGTGCCTATCTTCGGGTCCAGATTGCAACATGCAATTGTCTGTGTCAGCGTGTGTGTCTTAGTCTACATATTGCAATGTGTCCATAAAATTTTTTAATATGTGTCATGTCACTGTTCACAAGTCAACCTGTCCACACGTCCAGTACATGTCATCATCATCATCATCATCATCATCATCATCATCATCATCATCATCATCATCATCATCATCATCATCATCGTCGTCGTCATTATCATCATCGTCGTCATCATCTTCATCATAATAATCATCATTGTAGAGAACGGGATTTTTCCGGGTTTTTAAAAATTAAATATTGAATAGTATTTTTTGATTGCCTAAAATTCTTCAGCCAATGGGAGAAGGAACATTCCGCAATCAGGGCGTTGTTCACTCACTCAAAATTCTGTGTCGTAGGCTGGTGTGGTCGTGTGTGGTAGTCTGTGTGTAGGCCAGGAAAAAGAGGAAAAAAATAACGAAAGAAAAGAGAAAGTAAATTGTAAAGCTTTTAGAGGCAGAAAGCGTTGAACGCCTATCAAGGTGAATAGGTGCTGCGGACTTTCTCTCTGAAAGAAAAATTGTGTGCTGTAAAGATTACAGCTTCCTACGGGGAGCGGGCGTGGCTCCTTGCGTTTGGACACAGCGTTGTCTCGGACAATGGGAACTAGTCCAGTCCCAGTAATGAAATAAATAGCCAAATAAGCAACTAATTCCTATAAAAATGCTATGCAGTAAAAAATATTCTTTAAGCAATGAGGAAATACCTATAAAAAGTCCCAGTAAAAAAAGGGGGTCTGAGACATGATTTTTGGTGCTTATGTTTTTTCACACTTCTAAACGTCAAAGGGAGATTACTTGAAATAAACATTTAATTCAAAACCATATCATGTTGCATGTCAAATGAAAGCTCTTAACATATACAGTCCGAAAATCTGTTTCAACGCTTTCTGTGTCAGTTTTAGTTCTGACTGTGGATTAAAATTTAATTAACATAGGGTATAAATGCGAAATTCCGATGATCTTAAAAATCTTGATCTCGATTGTAAAAGTCGACTTCTATTTAATTCACAAGAGAAAAAAGATTAGTTAAAAGGAAGACACACGAAATAAAGAAAAACTGAAAAACCCAGGAAATTGATTAGTTTTCCAGTAGAATATAGAAGTGGTCTACCTTAGTCGCTCTCAGAATCCGACTCGTCATCCAGCTGAATCACAGAGTTTGTGCAGCTGACTCCACGGCATTCTCCACAAGCTATGGTGCACGTAAGTCCGTGCTTTCTGCATCTTCATCTGCCAGTTGAGCAGTCTTTCTAGCAGCAGCAGCGGATAACATTCAAAATATCCTATGGAGAAGCTGGCTTATTAGTTATGATTGGAAGTAGCCCACCCTCCTGTAACTTCCATTCCCAATCCATTGGTGATAGACCATGGTCTCTGTCTAGACTCAGCTACTCCTGGACTTGGTAGAATGTTCTGTAGGCATTGAATTCAGCTGCTGCTGCTGTTGGGGGAGCACTTTAGCTTGGATTTGTGTATGGCTTGCAGACACTTTTTGCTCATATTTGACAAACCACAGCTTGGTCAAGGTATCAGAACGTTTTTCACTGTACAGGTGAACAAATACCCTCTCACCAGCCGCTGCAACAGCATCATGACTTGACATCTTATCATTGAATACTCTAGCCTCATCCAGGAGCTCTCCTGAATCAAGCTTTTTGACAGTGAGTGATTATGAGATGTTGAAGGGATGAGATGTGTCGTATCCACAGAATGCATGGGCAAAAAGAATGTTATTACAGACTGTTGTTCCGGTTTGTTTTCGCAGTTGGCCAAGAATATTTCCTTCGTCTCGCAGAGGATCATGTTAGGATCAAAGGCTACATGTCTCCCAACCATGCCTTTGCTTCTTCGAAGATGGGCAACATCTTTGGTACTTGGGCCATCAACATAACCATCGAAAATGATTGTAGCTAGTGTATATTTCCTAGCAACAACGCTGACATACATCTCTGCTAGATCTTTTGTGACGACCCTCTGGGCCATGGAAGGCGATGCAAAAGGGATCCACCATCGAGAATGTATTTCACATTTTCTCTTGGCAATGATGCAGTTTCATTGACAGCAGACCAGATAAATCCTGCAAGAGTATGTTTGTTGGCTTTTCTGGGGAATCCTGTCGCATCAAACAAGGAGGCAGGTACATTGGCCAGTCCATAGTAAAACATTTCTTCGAGCCTGTTGGTATCATTCCCAGCGACTTGCACCAACCTTTGAAACAATAACTGCGGATCCACTTGCACCATTTCCTGGCCAATAGTCACTCCAGTTTTTGTCGCCATTGTGACTGCTTGATTGCTTTTCTTGAACGTCACGTCAGCTGGAGATTGACCCGTCATCCCTTGGAGAATGCGCTGACCAATTTCAACAGCTTGGTCAGCATTGACAGATGAGTCAGCTGCTTGGCCAGTAGCAATAGACCTAAGACTCATGTCAGCGCAAAACGGATTTTTTGATGAAACATAGTTGATGACTGTCAAAGTTTCTTTGTGGTCTTTCTCTTGCCTTATTTCAGAAGAATCTTTGTGCTGTTCACTTGTTGTGAACTCTGTTTGCGTCAAGGATTGCATCCACTGGTTTGCTGTTGCACAAGCAGGCATAGAGGGAAGCCAAACAAGCCTTTGTCGTTCGCCCATTCCGCGCCCTTTAGTTAGGCCACCATTTGACGTCAGCGTACTCATCAAAGTTTGCTCAATCACCAGATCACACGACAGACCAGCCCTATAGCGATCTCTTCTCCTTTTCACGTGATGGCCTGCCATGAAATCGTGATAGACTTCTGGGTAGGTTTTGTTCAACTCCATCATTTGCTGTAAGTACAGCCTGGCCGACTTGGTGTAGAGGTTGTGCCCTGAAGCAGCAAAATAGGGCAACATTTTGGCAACAGCAGATAGATGGAGCTTGAAGTCTCCAGTTCTCTCAGCCTATATTGCTGTGTGAAGGAGGTGTACCATTTCTTGAATCCATAGCTTGCTCGTTCTACTTGAATATTGTCGTTTGAAATCTTCCAACATTGCTTTAATGCGTCCTAATACAGGATGTATTGCAGCATCTCTTGCTGTTGTTTTGCCTTGCATCAAAAAGAGTCTAATCAAAGTCATCTGTTAAGTCAAGATCTGCAGGATTATGTAGAAGTGACTCTTTTTTTTTTTTTTTTTTTTTGCTGCAGTTTATTATCCCTTTTTATCGGGAAACTCTGGGCCGCCTCCCCCGGCCGGGCAAGGCGTAGTCGCAGCCAGTGGCGCGCCCAAACCCTACCTACCTAACATTATTTGTGATTTTGTTTTAAATTTTTGCTGAGGGAGCAAACCGGAGTACCCGGAGAAAACCCCCGAGACGTTGCCCGAGTCGAAAGTAAATAATATTCGGAGAAACATAACGCCCAGGTGCTGGCTCGAACCCACACCTGTCAGGCACCATTGGTTTATGGCTTGTGGACAAGGCAAGTTAGTCCCGCCTTAGCCCACTTGGCCACAACGCTCGCTTCTTGACAATCACCGTTTTCCTTCCTAGGATTGTAATCATTGGACAAAGTGTCAGGATGGAGCAACAGCCATGACATGTTGAAGGAAGTGCTTACAAATATTGCAATCACAACACAATGCCCGGCCTGGGCTCAAACCCGGGACCTTCCGATCCGCAAGCCAACGCTCTAAACATTCGGCCACCATGCCTCCTGCAAGCCTGCATCAGCCATAAGCATTTATCAACCACAGGCTCTGAAGTCTTTTCTTTCCCCTCCTACATACGTACGTGGTATAGTATGTATAGTATGTAAATGAGACCTACGAGAGACGAGACTTCCAAGCCTGTGTATAAACAATGCCATTGACATTGTCACCTACGCACATTTCATCACTTGGCTGTAGATTCCTGACGTCATGCGGAACAATATCTGGGCGGTAAAAATGGGGGTTCCCCAGTGCATTCGCATCAAAAAAATAGTTCGCTTTAAAAAGTTAAAATAAACATATTCATACCCCTTCGATTCCGTGGGACTTTTTTTCAGTTGTAAACACAACTGTAAAGAGTAAATTAGAATATATATCATTTTTATAGGATTTACTTACTTTCAAAAAGCCTGTTGGATTGGACTAAACGGGGCGATCCGGTATACAACGGATCGGGTCGGCCATACTCTTGCTGACCAAAGACTACGGTATCGACTTCGGGTGGACTGGAGGTTAACGAGCGCTCCTCCGCCCGTCGACGCTTATCTCTTGTTGCAACATCGTGGGCACCCAGTTGCCAACCTGTGTGTGAATCTGCCTCTCGCATCTAACAAGGTACTGTTGTATTGCATGCTTACTTTAGCCTCGGACAAGCGATTGCCGGGCTTCGATTATCCAGCTCGAGTGTTCAGGTTCGGCTTCGCCAAGCTGGTGTGAGACTAGTGTTGGTAGAGACTCATACATGTCAAGTCTTACGTTTTTTCCGTAATTCTTACGTATTTTCAAGGTTTTTTCACCTTACGGCGTAAGATGATAATCTTACGTATTTTTTCTGTTTCCCCCGACACTTTTTTTTAAAACCGAAATTTTTATTTTATTTTAATCCCAAATACAGCCTAGAGAACGATTCTGAGTCACGCTCGCTTGCGATGGTGATCTCGGAGGAAGTACGGGCCTTGCGCATGCTCATAGCATTTCTATACACTGTTTCCGTCTTGGAGGAAAGGTTTCCGTTCATTCAGCTTATTGAAAATGGTGAAACCACCTGCGAAAAAAGCGGGTATTCATTTCGGCCGATATCTGCCAGAGTGGGAAACAGACAAAGACATCAAAAATCTTATTACTTCTTCAGATTCTTTTTTCTATTAAGTAATTTCACAAGTATATCAACTAACAAGTTAGTATCTCGTATTGCCCCCAGTCGACGTGCTGTGGTCCTGTTGCCCTTGGTTTTAGCCACAAGCTGAGACGGGGGTATCCCAAACCTAAAAATAGAATAGAGAATTCTGGGAAATCTAATAACTAGCTACGGTTGCAGTCGTGGTCGCCATTTCTCGCGAAGATGTGCTGGCTGAAATTAAACGAAAGTTGGGAGAGGAACTGCATATTTCTGGTAGTGAACAAAGGCTTTGCTCAATTATCGAAGGAGAACACGATGGATTTATAGAAACATGCACACATGTATGTGAGCTCAGTGCAGGCGATCGTGAGTCTCAGTGAATGATTGATCGCCATTGTCATCGATTCAGCTGCTCAGATCGCTTCGATGTGATGGTTCATTTATCGCTTGAATCACACTGTATAATGCACATGCAAGTTCTGTCAAAGATATGATGATTTGAGCATATGTTCGATTCGTACCGATTGGAAGGTGGGGTGGAAAAATTCAATCATGGTGATGATCAATCCTATTTTGCAATGGTGGTTAGGCCTACTTTATTGTGTATGGTCTTCTTGATGTTGAGGGCCCACGATCAAGGCGTCGATCATTCTGGTCACGGGTACTTACCTTTTGTAGGTTGTGTGCTTTTTGTTCTGTCAGCCTTGAGGGTTTGCGTCGCCTTGGCTCGTTGTACTTTGTTGTGGTCTCGCTCTCTTTTGATTTTTGAAAGCAAATTCAAATTGCATTGTTATCCAGCAGCATGCGAGGTCAAATTAGACGAATTCAGATCTAACCAATCTTCTTGTGACGCCATTTTGCGTGTGTCTCGTGTGCCATGCAACAATCGCGAAGAGTCCTGCCGACGTCATTTGAGAAAAGGATTTCCCTACCCATAATTCCCCTGGGTTTTGAAGTTTCTAAAAAATTATTTTAGGCCGACAACGCTCTAAGCATGCGACAAAGCATGTAAAGGGAAGCAACCGGTTGTACGCGCACGTCGACAGAGACATAGAAGGGAGATACTAACTTGTTAGTTGATATACTTGTGGTAATTTGGATTGTTTGTTTGTTTGTATTTTTGAGGGGGGGGGTGAGGGGTGTTTTATTATTTTCTGCAGGGGATAAAGCACAGTTATGAAAGTGTTTTTTTTTAAATCTTATTAAGTTGCTTGTTTGTATGGTACAGTGTTTGTTATTTAAAAATTGCAGGTGAATTTGCATGTGTTTGCTAAAATTATTATTATTTTTTATTTTATTTTTTTTTTATTTGTATGTGCGTTTTTACCGTTTTACGCATTTCTTATGGTTTTCGATAGAAAATTATGGTCTCTCGGACCAAAAATTATGGTCAGAAGCTCCAAGAGCTTGACATGTATGGAGACTTGTGTTAAGTTTAGTAATGTAAATTATCCGTGTGAAAGGACGGGAGCGAAAGACTGATATAAGAATATTATTGATTATTTATATAAAGTTTGAGAACGCGGAACATATATTTTGTGTTGGTGTTTGCCTGTATTGGAGAGAGTTTGTACGTTTGTGGTGTGGTAGTTAACAGAGAAACTTGCACGCACCCTTATTTCTGTTCTAGGAGACAATTATATTATACATTCATTTAGCTAAGATAAACAGGCGCACACAATCAAAATATCCATACGTTACAATCATCTTCTTCTTCTTCCTCTTGTTGCAAATTATGATTGTGCGCATTAAGTATTACACAGACGTTTGTTGTTGTCATAGGGATTGATTAGACACGTACACACGGAGACCACTGTTTGTTGACATGTCAGAAACTCAAAAACGATGGTGACAGTTTTCACAAAAAGTGAACGCCTAGGAGACGAAGCAGTTTCTTTGGGGTCTGTAACACTTTGACATCGACTGAACCGATAAGGAGACAAATGCTGATGGAGTATTAGAAGTTGTTGATGTATTTGCTGTTATGGTGCTAGGATGTTGACGCAAAGCCACTAAAGACACGATGCTGCAGCTATATTTTCTTGAACATTTATCGACTGTGTTTTAAGACACGAGCCGGAGAGGGTCTAATTTCAAAGAAGAGCTGAACAGTCTAATTTTTAAGTTGAGTTAGTGTCTTATTTCAGTGACGATCTGTGAGCCTCGTCCTCTTGTTGTTGTTGTTTTTCATGTTGTTATTGTTGTTGTTGTTGTTGTTGTTGTTGTTCTTCTTCTTCTTCTTCTTCTTCTTCTTCTTCTTTTTTATTATGTTCTTTTCCTTTTTTTTTCTTTCATTCCTCTTCCTCTTTCTTCCTCCTCTTCCTCTTCTTGGTTTCCGCCATCTACGTCGTGCTCCCTTTTTAAATATCATATTCTTTTTCATCCTTTTTCTTTCTTTCCTGCCTCTTCCTCTTTCTCTTCCTCTTGCTCCTCCTATTCCTGCCTCATCCTCCTGGACCTGTTTTAGTCCTTTTTTTAATTATTGCTTCTCTTTCTTCTTTATTTCTTCTACCCGCTCTTTCTCAACATTTTCTTCGTTTCCCTCCCACTGATCAGATACCCTTTCTTTATCCAGCTGAAAGGTATTACTAGTACTAAGGATTAACCCATGTTATTAGACACAGAAGACCGATTTTTTTTCCCATGTCTATGGCGTTAACCTAGATACAGGAAGCAGGTTTCAACATTGCTACCGTCTCTCCATCTCATCATCCACCTTCTTCTGCGCATAGATAGATAGATAGATAGATAGATAGATAGATAGATAGATAGATAGATAGATAGATAGATAGATAGATAGATAGATAGATAGATAGATAGATAGATAGATAGATAGATAGATAGATAGATAGATAGATAGATAGATAGATAGATAGATAGATAGATAGATAGATAGATAGATAGATAGATAGATAGATAGATAGATAGATAGATAGATAGATAGATAGATAGATAGATAGATAGATAGATAGATAGATAGATAGATAGATAGATAGATAGATAGATAGATAGATAGATAGATAGATAGATAGATAGATAGATAGATAGATAGATAGATAGATAGATAAAATAAAATAAAACACCATTACACAACTTGTTGAGCCAGATTCAGCTATTAGGAGATCGATTTTTTTTCTTTTTTATTTTTCGTTTTATTTGGTGTGAGGGGGTGGGTGGGTAGGGGAGGACGAGAGGGAGGGGACTGGGGGATGGAGGGGTCACTAAACAGCAGTGTAGACACAACCTTCACCTCCAACTGACGACCTATACGCGCATTTGAGAAAGTAGAAAGATATTAGAATCGTGCAAATAAAATCCAGTTCATTTATGCAGCTATGAATTATACGCTCTCTGGGATGGTTATCCTCGTCTGTCATATCGCCAATGGTAGGGGTAGACATTAAACTTCAAGGTTCTCTTCGTTTTCAATTACACGCAAAACTGTTTTACTATTAATTGTTCATCTAGATAATGTGTGGCGGTATACTATGTAGCCTCTATATAGGAAAAGTGGGTATATTGAACCCCTTAAGGAACTTCTTTGATATTTTGGTGGAAAGTAGACAAAAGCCACAAACATGATGTTATTTAAAAGGTAGACATTAAACCTATTTGGCCATAAACGATAAAAGCTGTAGTGTCCAATGTTTCTGTCTGAGACTGATTTTAAAAAAAAAAGGTTGTGAAAGTCCAATTTAGACACCCTAGCTGGTAAATTGAACTTAAACTAGGGGTACATTGGACCTAGGTTCAAGTTATACGCAAGTGTACTTGTATCTCTCTCTATCATACACATACACACACTCACCTACGCACTCACGCACATAATTACTTCACAAAGATCTTTTCTTAAAACTAAAGCAATGAACTCACTTGGTATTCTTTCAACTATTGCCACCAAAAACGGCGTACAAAATTCAATCAAATCAAATTTCCGTTTTAAAAAATATACGAAAGAAAACAAATAAAGGAAAATTAAAGAGAAAAAGATAATTTTATGTAAAACTTAAACAATATGTTTGTTTGTTGTTTTTTTTTTAAACTAGGAAACCGCTGTGCTTTAAAAACACTTCTGAACCATTGGTTCAAATTACCCTACATCCTTTTGTTATATAGGGAAATATCGCTACCTGGTTTAGATTCGTGTGTTAGTGTGGGTGCGTGTATGTGTGAGCGTGTGTGTGTGTGTGTTGTGTGTGTGTGTGTGTGTGTGTGTGTGTGTGTTATTTATAAAGCAAAGCGGTTTATTAGTAAATAAACATACGGGTGTGTAGCTACTAAAGAAACCCGGTCATTTGAAAGCATTTCTGTTCATTCATAAACTGTTCGTGCTCTTCGAGCATCTTGCATTTGCTGCATATTATTCGTAAGTGCAAGTGTACGGTTAAATTGAGTCCCTTTCCTTCTGGTATAAGTTAGACGCCAAGGTTCAAATCATACTCGCATCACTTTGTTATATAAGGAATGATCACTATTTGGTTAAGATTCGTGCGTTAGTGTGTGTATATAGGTGTGTGTATGTATGTTCGCACGCTTGCGTGTGTGTGTGTTCGCGCGTGTGAGCGTGTATCCAAGGACATATGGGATGCTACACTTGCCTTTTTATGCACAAAATGGGCATTTAGCTAGCACCCTACTTGTCTTCGCCGCCCCACTTCTTTTTAAGTTTTTTCTTTTTAGTACATGGGATTGCTCTTGTGGTGCATGGAACTGTTTTAAATACATGGGAGGGCTCAATGCGGGACGGGCTGTTTTCTGGTAATATTTGAAGTAAAAGGGTTAAGGTAAGGGTTAGTTTCATTTGTGAAGCTATTGGAGTTTGCCAGGTACAACAATCTGATGCTGGCAAACACACTTGGTCTTCATAAAAATTCCAGACGATGAACCTGACACAGTCTTGGCGGGAGCATCACAACCAGATCGAATAAGCCTACATCACGGTCAAAAAAGCTTCAGATCAAGCGTCAACATTGGCAGGACAAGCACTTTTCCAGGGGCAGACATCGGAAGTGACCACGATCTCGTGATGATATCTTTCCGGTTCCACTAAAAAAAAAAAAAGAAAAAAAAAGAGTAAACACAGCAAAGTGCACCAGACTGAAATTCGACCTGGATAAACTTCAAGACCCGGAGGTGGCAGATATATTCCAAGCCACAATTGGAGGAAAAATTACACCACTGCTCATTTTTTGAGCTGGCGAATTAGATGTCAACACCATGACCACCACCTTCAACTCAGCTGTGACAGATGCTGCCACAGAGATCCTTGGCAAGCACCGGCCAAGGAAGAAACGTAGATCACACCTGAACTTTTGGACCTGTGTGACAAACGAAGAGAGATGAAAAAGAAAAAGAACACCTCACAGTGAGCTGGTACCTACCGAAAAATCAACAATGACATCCGAAAATGCGCGCACAGCAAAGGAGAACTGGATAGAAGATCAATGCCAGGAAATAGAGAACAGACTAAACAAGAACAACAGCAAGAAGGCCTACCAGACTGTGAAGCGGCTGACAAGACTTAAACAGCCCAAGGTCTCCACGATCCAAAGCACGTCTGCAATATGCCTTACAGAAGAACAAGAAGTTTTGGATAGATGGGCAGAGTAGTGCTCATACCTTTACAACCACACACCAAACGGAGACCCACCAGATATAGCATGTCCCCAGAACAGAGAGGAAGAAGAAATCCTCCCCAATTCTCCGTGAAAAAGTTGAGGAAGCAGTGCAATCGCTGAAGAAGGGGAAGTCAGCGGGAGGGGACAACATACCTGCAGAATTGCTTCAAGCAGGAGGAGAAGCGACGATTGACGCCCTAACCATTATCTGTAACATGATCTGGCAGAGTGGGGAGTGGCCTGCATCATTGGCCCAGTCGTTTGTCATTACTCTTCCCAAAAAATAGTAATCTTCAGGAGTGTGAACATTACCGCACAATCAGTACCACTGAACAGATTTTCAATCTCAGAATACTCTGCGTGAAATACCTACAGCACCAACAACATCTATATCATGTTATTGTAGACTTCAAGAAAGCGTTTGACCGAGCCTGGCATGCAGCTCTGTTGGCAACCATGAGAGTGTACAACATCAGCCCTAACATTATTGAAGTCATGAAAAGCCTGTATGACAAGGCTACCAGTGCAGTCCTCCACAACAGCGCCATCGGAAACTGGTTCAGAACAACAATCGGTGTGCGTCAAGGACGCCTACTCTCTCCAATACTCTTCAAACATCTTCCTGGAGCGCATCGTGTCAGATGCATGCCCTTGCAGATCACGAAGGCACAGTCAGCATAGGGGGTTGAGCAATCTCCAGCCTCCGTTTTGCGGATGTCTTTAATGGATTGGCTGGAGAGGAACAAGAACTTTAACAGCTGGCACAGAGGTTTGACACCAACTCCAGAGCCTTTGGAATGGATAAAAGTGCAGAGAAGACCAAAATGATGACCAACGACACCAATGGCACCAACACCGGACCCCAAAGTCCAAGGCCAATCCTTCAACATGGTGCATAAAACAAAATTCGACTGACATTAATTTTGTGTTTGTGTGTGTGTATGTGAGAGAGAGAGAGAGAGAGAGAGAAACAGAGATAGTGTATGTTTTTTGTTTTATGTTGTATGCATTTGTGTGTGTGCGTGTGTTTGTTTGTGTGTGTGAGTATGTGTTAGTGTTTTTATGTATTTGTGTGTGTGTGTTAGTATGTGTGTGCCTGTGTGTTTGTGTGTTGGAGTGTGTGGTCTTCTATCAGAAGAACAAAGTGTCCTTGCCACACTTTTTTGCCTGTAGTAAACTGCTGTTTTCCATTTTAGCACTACATATTCCTTCCTCTCTCCACCCCCCTTCCCGTCCACAATAGAAAGAAACCTCAAACCATATTAAGAGCATCCCCAAAACCCTTATAGATCAACGGGAACCTGATAACATTTTATTTGTTTACAAAAATCCCCTGGCTATCGTTCTGGAACTTTAAAAAAAAAATCCTGTGGCACAATTATTTTAACATTTCACCTTCACGACCCCCAGATCAAACATTTTCTCTTACAGCGCCATTACCAGCATACGTACACTACAAGCCGATACTGTCGCTGCTCTGCACTGCCAATAGCATATGCCATCAACTATTATGTTGTTGCTTCATCTATATATGTAGATAGGACCTACATCTGCTAGGAGTCTTTCGTTGCTTGTCTAGAGATCACGTTCTTTTCCTCGATCCCTCCTAGTCCTACCCATCTCTCCTCTACTCCATCCATTCCTCTTCTCTTTTCGTTAATAAAATCGGCTGACGAGGTCTGGGCCATCGACCAGTGGGCCACAGCAGAGCATCAGAGAGCACCAGATCTCCGTAATGGTCCGTTTTATCATGGAAGCTCCAAAGGGGTGCACGTGATACTCGGCAGTAGAAAGAAGCCTTGAAGAAAGCACTACTAACCTCTTTCCGTAGCATTCGATTTTTCCCCCGGGATGCCAGAGATGCCTTCCCGTGGACCATTTAGCCCCCACGGCTGTTTTCATCCAGGCTATGATCGATTTCCGCACTCCATCTCCCCTACTTTAGTTTTTTCTAGAAATACTTTGAAATAGTCGGCAATCAGAATGAGCCAAATGTTGATCGGTTAGTCGGTTGGTCAGTTCGTTGCACGCCATATCTCATTAACTATGCACTGAACAGATTTAGACTAAACGTCATGGGAACATAATTTGAGTTCGTGGCTATTCTCTCGTACCCTCATAGCATCGTATCTACCGCAAAGTTCAAGGTCGCTGGGGTCATTTTGTGCTAAACACTTTTTTTTTATCTCTTTATCTCTAAACCGGCTGAACCGATTTTACTTCTTGTTGTTGCATACAGGTACTTTAACTCACGACCAGTCATTCTGTGTCCGCTGGACCTAAAGCAACAATCATGTAATGTAAGGTAATGTATTCATACTGTGGCAATCCGTTGGTCGGTCAATAGGGCGCTCTAGCGAGCCTGGATGTAACTTTTGTATTAAAACACCTTTTTGCATTAAAACACCTTTTTTGCATTATCTTACACACACATACACACAAAAATGCTTGACCAATTTTGATTATTTTTACTATACAATTACTCAGCGTTTTATAGCTTTCATATGTGCAGTCTCAAAAATCGCCGCGGTCCATAATTTTATACAAACGTTTTGCGCTGTATCTCAAATTGGCTGAACTGACTTTGATAATGTTTACAGTCATAGTGCAGTTAGTTCTGATAATTTCAGATCGTTCCATATTTTCATTTAGGTTCTTTAGGTTGAAACGGAGACAGAACAATTCCAGGAAAGATTACCCCACTTTTTGAAAATTATCGTTTCAGCTCTAGTTATATACATGTACATGTACATTTGAATAGCTTACCATCTTGGTTCTTTTTTCTTCTCTATTTTCTCTTGCCTCCTCCTCCTCCCCCCCCCCCTCTATAGCCCCCGTATCTCGTTTTTCTTCTGTTCGTCCGTTGTCACTATTTGCATTCTCTCTATTTCTCTGTATCCCCCAACCCTCCCACGCGCTATCATCTTTTTCTCTCTCTCTCTCTCCTCCTTCTCTTATCTCTGTATGTTCCATGGACTCTATAATAAAATTCCCGGTTGTAGTATAAAAGTATCAAATTGTAGATTTCTTGAAATCCATCCGATCTCCTCCTCCTCCTCCTCTTCCTCTTCCTCCTCCTACTCTCCCCCTCCCTCTCTCTCACTCACTCACACATCATACTCTCGTTTTCTCAGTCTTCCCACACATTTCGACTTTCCTAACGTTTCTGCTTTACATCTTCGAGGAGGGTAAAGCTATTTTTGGGTCCAGCTATGTTTTGCGAGAGTGACAGTCTTCCATTATTCAGAGTGTCTGGTAACAGTGGGTGTGTGTTGTGCTTTGTTCTTCTTCTCCAATGCGTCATTTCATCAGATTGTCTCTCTAAAATACATTCGTAGATCTCCCTGGCCCCTCGCAGCCCCGTACCTTCCTCGGTCGCTTTTCCTCTATGCCCAGTTTGAGATTTGATGACGTCTTTTCCGTATTATCAACGGCGAAAATTAAAGACCCCAGACTTCACATTATTAGAGTCAAGTTGCCCCTGCCCTTAATGGACAACCGGTAATTTTATTGTCTAGCTGTACTTTTAAAAAAATGTTTTTACAAAATGATTTCTTCTCTCCTCCATCATTAACCGTCACCCCTCTCACCTCATTTAATCTTCGATAAACACTATTCTCGTAACAAAAATATTTTCCCTAAGGAATAGTTTTTGTTGTTTTGTGCTTTATTTGGGGGTGGGTGGGTGGGGATAGGGGAGATAGGTGGAGGAGGAGGGTAGTGGGAGTGTTTAGGTGGTGGTGAGGGGTCGTTTTTTGAAATTAAAAAAATTTCAAAGAAGCCCACCGGAGCGGCGTTTGTTTTTTGCTATTTGTTTACTTTCCCTCCACCCTCTCTCTACCTACTTTTCCCCAGTCCTACCCCCCTCACCCCCCCCCCCGCCACACACGCAATCACACATTCCATTTCCATTCGTAACTCCCTCGCTTGTGTAATTATGTGTGTGTGTGTAATGTGTGTGTGTGTGTGTATGTGTGTGTGTGTGTTTGTGTGTGTCTGCGTTTGTGTAAGCCTTGTGTCTGCGACTCTCAGTCTGAAGACTTTATTGAACTGTAGTCCACTTATATTGGCTAATACTGATCAACTTACCCTATGACGGCTTTACTTACCTTACGAAACCGCGTGCCATCTTTGTTTGAGCGCACTTAGGGGCAGGTAATTTTACAGATTCAAATCAATTCAATATTGATTATAGCGAAACGTTGGTCGAACGTGCCATTGACAGACTGTTGACTTTGAATACTTTTCCTGAATGGAACGTGGGGCGAGATCTACGCAAGATCCCGATTACCCCAGTCTTGAAGGAAGCAGAGCAATTTCATAATTAGACAATGTCTAGAATTCGGTACGATCGAACGCAAATGTGGTTTTCGTTTAGGTTTTAATTCATCTTTCCCTCTTCATTCCCTCCTTCGTCTTCCTTGTTGTTTGTTGTTGTTGTTGCTGTTGTTCAAGAAATTATTTAAATGTGTTTAGATGAAGCTCGATGGAAAATTAAATTGTTTTCCTCTTTCCCTCTGTAGTTGTTGGTGTTGTTATCTTTGTTCTTATTGTTGATGCTGCTGACAAACGTAAACCTTTGATAAAACGAGTGTTTTGTTTTATTTTTTGCTGTGTTGTTGTTGTTGTTGTTGTTAGTGGTGTTGGTGGTGGGGGTGTTGTTACTGCTGACGAAGAGTTAATTTTTACGTTGATGATGATGTTGTTGTTGTCGATCATGATGTGATGATGATGATGATGATGATGATGATGATGATGATGATGATGATGATGATGATGATGATGATGATGATGATGATGATGATGATGATGATGATGATGATGATGATGATGGTGATGCCCTCCCATCAGCTCACACCCTTCGTCCTTTTCTTCTATCCCCTGATCGCCACATTCTATCTCTGTCACACTATCGAATACATTGCTGCAATCGCGGCCGTGTCTGAGACCAATCAACGTGTCTGGAAAGAAGGCATTTTCCGCCGGAGTATGTTCCCTTCACCCTTCCCCCTCCCCATCCTGTTTTGTATTTTAAAAAAAGTCCTCTTCAATGGCCAACGAAACCCGTTTAGCTGCAGACACAGCCTGATCTGGAGATTTGTATTTTGCAACACATTTGCTGACCCCATACACCCTACCATCCTCATCCAACCTCTTCATCCATACTGAGCTCAGCGACTGCCGAAGCATGAGCTCCAACTACGAGTAATTATATGATGTAGTGTAATAATTATCAAACCTAGGATCACTGACACTCAGTATTTTCCCCATGCTTATTCCAGACTCGGTGAAAGCTCAAGTCTTGCACCACTCACTCGGTTTTTCCCCATTCGTTGTTCTTATACAACGCCACATGCCAGCGCAGGTCAAAGAGTTGCTCTAGGCGCTGTCAAAAAACTGAACAGATTTTCAACCTCAGAATAATCTGCGAGAAATACCTATAGCACTAACAACATCTATATCATGTGTTTATAGACTTCAAGAAACGTTTGACCGAGTCTAGCATGGAGCTCTGTTAGCAACCCTGAGAATTTACAACATCAGCCTTAAAATTATTGAAGTCATCAAAAGCCTGTATGACAAGGCTACCAGTGCAGTCCTCCAAACAGCGCCATCGGAAAACAACAATCGGTGTGCATCAAGGATGCCTACTATCTACAACACTCTTTAACATCTTCCTAGAGCGCATCATGTCATATGCCTTTGCAGATCACGAAGGCACAGTCAGCATAGGGGTTAGAGCAATCTCCAATCTCCCTTTTGCGGGTGACATTGATGGATTGGCTGGAGAGTAACAAGAACTTGAACAGCAGGTACAGAGGCTTGACACCACCTCCAGAGCCTATGAAATGGAAATAAGTGCAGAGAAGACCGAAATGATGACCAACAACACCAATGGCATCAACATGGACATCAAAGTTAAAGGCCAATCCCTTAACACAGTGCCTAGCTTCAAATATTGTATCAGACAATGGGTCCCGACAGGAAGTCCTCTCCATGATTGCACAAACAACTGCTGCCCTGGCGAGGTTGAAACCCATTTGGAAAGACAGGACCATCAGTCTACATTCCAAGGTAAGGCTGCTGCACTCGCTTGTCATCTCCATCTTACTATACGCTTGCGAAACATGGACCCTCACAGCCGATCTACAACGAAGAATACAAAGCATGGAGATGAAGTGCTACAGAAGAGTTCTGGGCATTTCCTATATCCAGCACATCATCAACGACGAAGTCCGACAGACCATCACACAACCATTGGACAACACGATGACATGCTCACAGTGGTGAAGAAACGGAAACGACGATGGTATGGCCACATCACCAGAGGATCAGGCCTTGCAAAGACCATCCTGCAAGGCACGGCGCAAGGAGGCAGAAGAAGAGGGAGACCGAAAAAGAGGTGGGAGGACAACATTCGAGAATGGACTGGCTTGACACTGAACGAAGCCATGAGGGTTGCTGAGGACAGAGAAAGATGGAGTACGCTGGTTAAACGATAATCTGTGGTGCCCCTACGACCTTTGAGTTACGGGATAGTATAGGATAGGATAGGATAAGTAAGAACAATGGGAAAATGGTTTACCATTGACTTAGACCTAACAGTTGGAACAAAGGCTACCATTAATCTAGGCCTAACAGTAACAGTAACAACACTGATTTTTTAAATACTATAATTTTCAGTGGCTGCATTTTTGCATTAGTTGTAACATACATAACGGCGACATTTTCACAATGGAGAAAACAAAACACGTTTATTCGTTTAAACAAGAAAGGAATCCAGGCTTGCCAAACCTAAATTCCAGTACCAGTACAATGGCCTAATTTTGGCTTGCACAATCATGTATATTTATTTTTTTTTTTTTTAGGGAAGGGCTGCTGGGGGTGCAAATAATAAAAATATACATTTATGTATATAGCTCATCGCCCACCATAGAACGATATCTGTGTGTGCAGCATCATTGCAAGACTTCGAAAATATTGAGTGTCAAAGACCTAAGTCTATGACGCTGAGTAGTTCCAGGTGTGATATACAGTGTATTAGTGACATGATGATGATGATGACAGTGCGAAAACTCACGGAGGCCCAGAGGCTTCTCAGTTGTGGCTGCCCTGAGCATCAGTGTCAAGCACTGAGTGTCACATTTTTTTAAAAATACAAAATAAAAAGGATGAAAAGAGAACAACTGGCGTTTAAATGTCACCGGATAGATCCCATCCTCTAGTAAAGTTTTGAGCAGAGCAACTGAAGTGCAACATTTAAAACTTTCTGCAGCTAGCACATAAGTCTGTAAACCATAACTTTCAGTGTCATAGTCCAACTAATGTGCAACATAGTTTAGAAAATATGGCACAATAGCAAAAAAAAAAAATTAGTTAATTAAAATAAAATAAAAAAATTAATTAATTAAATAATTAATAATAATAATAATAATAATAATAATAATAATAATAATAATAATAATAATAATAATAATAATAATAATAATAATAATAATATCCTATCCTATCCTATCCTATCCCGTAACTCGAAAGTCGCTGGGGCACCACAGATGAGCGTTTAAACAGCGTACTCCATCTTTCTCTGTTCTCAGCATCCCCAAGGGCTTCGCCCAGTGTCAAGCCAGTCCATTCTCGAATGCTGTCCTCCCACCTTTTTTCTGCCTCCTTGCACTGTGCTTTGCTGGATGGTCTTTGCAAGTCCTGTTGCTCTGGTGTCGTGGTATACCATCGGAGTTTCCCTTTCTTCGCCACTGTGAGCGTGTCATCGGGTTGTCCAATGGCTTGTGTGATGGTCTGTAGGACTTCGTCGTTGGTGATTTGCTGGTTATATAAAATGCCCAGAAGTCTTCTGTAGGTGTGTGGTTGTAAAGGTCAGAGCAGTGCTATGTCCATCTATCAGTAATAATAATAATAATAATAATAATAATAATAATAATAATAATAATAATAATAATAATAATAATAATAATAATAATAATAATAATAATAATAATGAAATGTGTCATTTGTAAAAGGAGAACAGCTTTTTTTTTTTTTTTTTTTTTTAGCCAGGCTTAATGCACTGTTAGCTTATACTTTACTTAAGCAGTCTCAGGTATTCTGGGTCTGTATGGCGTGAGTCTGTGCGCTCCACAAATCCAGAGAAGTATTAAAACTTTGTACAACTTTTAATAGTTGCCCTACAAGTCTGAAGAAGGAATTGGTTGTTGTATAATACTTAAGATCTCATTCAAGACCGTTACACCTGCTTGGTATAAAAAGGTCATCTCAACAAGCCTTGCTGTATACTATAAAAAAAAATTGTAATAGAAATAACTTGAGGCAACATGAACTGATTCAGTAAATTAAATTAAATTAAATTCTTTAATTTTACGTCTGTTCCCTGCAAAGTGATTTTATTTGGACAACTAAAAACTGAAACAAATTAATAAAATACACAAATTAAATAAAAAGCGTAACAAAGTCAAAGTTAAAAGCGCTTTATTTCATAAAACCCCAAGGGGCACGTGGATACAACAAAAAGAATACAAATAAACATAGAAAAATATAAAAAGACACATAATAAACATTTACAAAATACACCATTATTATCACACAACACGAGCATACTACATAAAACTTATGTCCACACAATCTGATCACAATTGCACGCACTCTCTCGCAAGATTGGGTGATAAAGTATGGGGAGAGGGTGGTACAAACAGGTATTGAATATTTAAATTGTTATTATTGATTAAAATTAATAACTATTATTACTATCAGTAATATTACAGATCAATCTATTACGTTCTGAAGCAATCCATTATTATTTTCATAAACCTAGCCAGTTTCAGCAGAATAGTCTTATTTTTCGTTGAAAATAAATTAAAAAATTTAATAGCATTGGGTCGCACATAGAAAAAACCTTTTAAGCAGCTCTTTTCGATCATCGTCGAAATGTGGACATATAAAAATAAAATGAAATTCAACTCCTAGCTTATTAAAAGTACATCTATTACAGATTCTGTCACATCTCTGGATTCCAAGAAACCGTCCCCTTTGCACTGGTAGCTTATGGTTTAAGGTTCTAAATTTTATGACAACAGCAGCTAGGCTGGCGGACAAAACTGTCAAATATTCTTCAAATTCAAAATTTTCTTTAAACATTCTATAATTATAATATAAATCATTTGTGTTAATTTCTGAGTGCCAGTTTTGTACATGTTGATCCTGCAGCCTTTTCTTTATATCTTCTTTAACAATTTGTAAGCTTACAACTCGTTTTTTTTTATAATAGTACTAACAATGTCAACTATAACAGGACTATGGAAACTGGTTTAAAAGCCATCTTCTGACGTAATAATTCCTTTATTTTTTTACATTGTGGGAGTCACGGTGGCCTAATAGTAGAGCTTTGGCTTGTGGATCTGAAGGTCCCGGGTTCGAGCCCAGGACGGGGCATTATGTTGTGTCCTTGGGAAAGACACTTTACTCCCGTTTCCTACTCCTTCGGATGAGAGTATAAACCGAGGTCTAGTATGTGCCGGATACATTCCATCATAACGGACTTTAAAGATCCTGACGCTCATGTTCTAGACGGGTGAGTGCCGGTGACAAGAACACACCCAGCATGCATATAGGTCCTTCTCCCCCATCCCTGGCTGCCCAGGATTGTGCTCAGTCGTCCGGGCGTCAGACCATGCGCCCAAAAGCTGCGGGTGGGCGTCTCGGGCGGCTTGAGTTAGATCCTGTATCGGCCAGCGGCTTGAGCAGCTCTTGAGCTGGAAAAGCGCTATATAAGAACGATTAAATAAATAAATTAATAAATACATTGCTGTTAAAATTGATGATGTGAAATTTGTTTGAGCAAATGCAGAATTTTCTTAGCAAACATGAATGAACTGAGTATCAGGAGAGTGATCAGTTGTGCCAAGTCTCCGCTAACAATCAAACTTCACTTAATGTGTCAGTGTGAAATACTCTGTATTAAATAAAAGTGTATCCAGTAATTAATTATTGTCTCCATTTGTTGGTACTTTAAATCCAAACGTGATTGTAGACTATCGAATACGAATCTCAATGAGTACTACTCAATGGTCCTA
>CM072511.1:25020967-25480063 GCA_036898135.1 Oncomelania hupensis | reverse complement strand
GTAGACTTATTACCATCCGTCTGAGAGCAGCCCCTTTTAACATCACCATCATCCAGACCTATACCACAACATCAGACTATGACGACAGCGAAGTGGAGGATTTCTATGAACATCTACAGGCTGTCCTTGACCAAGTCCCAACGAAGGACATAGTCATAGTGCAAGGCGACTGGAATGCCAAGGTTGGCAGAGATATGCGCACCACAACTGGGAGACACATGTGGACCCCACTGCGACAACGAGACAAATGACAGAGGTCTGAGACTCTTGGGGTTTGCCAGATACAACAATCTGATACTGGCAAACACGCTTGGTCTCCACAAAAAATCCAGATGATGGACATGGCACAGTCCCAGCGAGGAGCATCAAAACCAGATTGACTACATATCAAGGTCAAGACACGCTTCAGATCAAGCATCAACATTGGCAGGACACGCACTTTTCCAGGAGCATATATCGGAAGTGACCACGATCTCGTGATGATGTTCTTCCGGCTCCACTTGATGAGAGTAAACGTAGCAAAGTTCACCAGACTGAAGTTCGACCTGGATAAACTGCAAGACCCGTAAGTGGCAGAAATATTCCAAGCCACAATTGGAGGGAAATTTGCACAACTGCTCGTTCTGGGAGCTGGTGAAGTAGATGTCAACACCATGACCATCACCTTCAACTCAGCTGTGACAGATGCCGTCACTGAGATCCTTGGCAAGCACCGCCCAAAGAAGAAACCGTGGATCACACATGAACTTTGGGACCTGTGTGATAAACGAAGAGATATGATAAAGAAAAAGAACACCTCACAGGAATCTGATGGCTACCGAAATAAATCAACAGTGACATCCCAAAAAGGCATGCGCGCAGCAAATGAGAACTGGATAGAAGATCAATGCCAGGAAATAGAGAACAGTCTGAACAAGAACAACAGCAAGGCCTACCAGACTGCGAAGCGGCTGACAAGCGTTAAACAGCCCAAAGTCTCCACGATCCAAAGTTAGTCCCGTTTTAGACTTAACTTCCAGCTTGCTTTCTCTGTTTCTGGCGGTATTTATCCGTCTCGGTATGCTTTATTTTACAGTGCTGTCATTTTGTTACCGTGAAATCAGGGCTTGAAGCGAGATGACATTAAGTGGTACTTAACGTGAAATGTCAGTGATCGTACGAAGACTGATTTATTGTAGTTTTCGGGGGATACACAAATTTACCACAGAGTCTTAAGGTTTAGGTCACAGTGCTCAGTACTGTTCTCAATTTGTGACATTATTTGTTTACCTGTTTATCTACCTCGGTATCTGTCCTCGTCCGTCTTCCGCTGACTGACCGTGAGAAGGCTGAGCAGTATGATCTATTACACTCCTATTACCACTTTGCTTACGGCGTTGCCAACATTCATAACGTTAGTGTCTGCATTTACTTATGCAACGCGATCGATAACTTTCATTATGTTCAAAACATCCGCGGGGCGCTCGAGGTTAAAAGGAGAGATGCATAGCGGGTTGGTCTGTGTGGAGATGAATGGTGGTGGTGAAGAAGAAAAGAGAAGGAAAAAAAGAATGGCACGGAAGTACATTCTCTTTGGGGCGAAGAGGAGAGAGAGAGAGAGAGAGAGAGAGAGAGAGAGGGGGGGACACAGAAAAGGGGAGGAGGAGGAGGGACCTCTACTTCGTAAACAATAATTTGTTTGAACCTACTTCATAAACAGTTACTCGTTTGGCAAGCTGATGGCTGATTTTGTGTGAGAAAGAGAGAGAGAGAGAGAGAGAGAGAGAGAGAGAGAGAGAGAGAGAGAGAGAGAGGGTGGGGGTGGGGGGTGAGGGAGGAATAAGGGAACAAGCGTGTGTGAAGGGCATGTATAATTGAATGAGGGTCCATTTAAGGAAAAACGATGTTGGCAACTATGATTGTCTAGATGCAGTAACTTGAGAAAGGAAGCCCACAAAAGTTGTTGAGAACGAAGGGGCCGTTCTTGTGACACTGTGGGTCCATTTATAACCGCCCGTCGCTGTTGTGTCCAGGTTGAGCCCAAGGACATGGATCATTGTGATGACGCAGACGAGGGATAAAATTATGCGACCTCCACCGGTGTTTTCTACTTCCAATATTTATTACCGGACTCTTCTTTTCCCTCCACCTTTCTACATGCTCTCAGAGTGACTATGTTTTAGCTCATTTACTAGCAAGTAGTATGATATGCTAAGAGTTTTGTTATTATATACTACATAATATTATATGCGAAATCCACTTGTGTTTTCCACGTTCAATAATTCAGTGTCACACAGTGAGACTAAACTAGGCTGTCTTAGCTCATTAAGTAGTACGATATTACTCTTTTATGCGGCAGTTTATATCGTATGGAACATTACAACGCTTTTTTGGACGTGTTTGCTGTTTTATATAGTAATGTACTGAGTTTCTTCCGAGTACTGTGGATGTACCTTTAGAGTTCATACTTTGGACATTAAACATGATCCGCCCAAACAATCCCCCCTCTTTCTCCCTTAAACCCCCGTCCATGCCCCTCTGTCTCTCTCTGTCTCTCTGTCTCTCTGTCTCTGTCTCTGTCTCTATCTCTGTCTCTCTCTCTGTCTGTCTCTCTGTCTCTTTCTCTCTCTGTCTCTCTCTCTCTCTCTCTCTCTCTCTGTCTCTGTCTCTGTCTCTCTCTGTTCATTAAGTTAGTTATGCATTATTTTTTTGTTATTTTTTTAGTTTGGTTGTTAAGGGCCAGATTGACAAATTTAAAATTTGTAATTAGTGTAATATAGTAATCGTAAACTTTCAATCCATAATACAAAACGTTTCAAAGTTTAATGTTTAAAAACAAAACAAAAACGCCTCTTTCTCTCCCTCTTTCCCTCCCTTCTGTCCCCTCGCTCCTGCCTACTCTCCTCCCTCTCACTCTTTCTCTATTAAGGTATTGTTCTCTCTCTCTCTCTCTCTCTCTCTCTCTCTCTCTCTCTCTCTCTCTCTCTCTCTCTCTCTCTCTCTCTCATGCCCCCTCTCCTCCCGCTCATTTTTTTTCTCATAAGTTATTGTTCTCTCTCTCTCTTTTTCCCTCCTCATTCTTTCTCTCTTACCTAAGGTATTGTTTACTTATGTATTTTTACTATATTGTAGGTGCCGGGGTTTTCTGTATAAATAGTATCCCCGCTTTGTGGGAATTTAGTGCTTTAAATTACCACTGTTTCTATCATTATCTTCTGTTCTTTCTCGTTCCTAATCTGTTCTATACTACCTTCTTTGCTAGACCAGTTACCTACCTTTTTTCTTGAAAACTCCCAAAACTCCTGATTTGTGTATGGGGTCGGTTGGGTCAGCTTGAGGATATCGGACGCTTTCTGCCAAATGGTCACTTGGGTTTTCTATGCTATTATTATTTTGCAATTTAGGCATTTTATATATATATACGTGTTTTGTTAATATTGTGTAGTGATGTTTATATTTTATTTTGTTTTGTAAACAGTGGTTCGATAAATTAGTGTACAGCGTTAGCGTCCAATTCATAGGATGCATTTATTGTCAAGTGACCGGCGGGTGGAGTGCCTTCAGTGTTACCTTTAGGGTTTATTCAGCAGATTTGTTTTATACGGATACAACCAAGTTGTCCTGATTCGGTTCTTTGCAGTCTAGTCCGCTGGACCCTATAAACAATGACTAACTAACTAACTTTCCTGTATGGGAAGATCGCTTGAGCTCAGAAGGCTATTATTTTCCCGTGTTGTAAAAACGGCTGTGTATTGATGATCTCCACTATTTCCTTCCATCTTTGACCAAGTCCGACTGGTCAGTTCAATAATATTTATAGCCAGACCATAAAAGTGTGCTATTTTTGTTTGCTTTATCCGTACTGTGGCGTCTCCTTAACTGCCTCTATAACAGCAAACACTAATATGGTCAACATATTACTGAAATATATATGCAAATAAAAGTTTCATTAGCTGAGAAGAAGAAGCAAAAAAAGGAGGAATGAAGATGATGATGACAATGATGATGATTATGAGGATGATGATGAAGACGATGACGATTGGCACATGGCATCGACAGAAATGATAGTTCTGAAGTGTCAGAACAGAATCACCGGTACTCCCAAGTAGAGGTAAAGCGCTGAAACTTCGGTTTGAATCTAAAGCCTTTAGTGTTAAAAAAAAAAAAAGTCAGTCCATGCGACTGACAGGTGTTGTGGTAAAAAAAACAACAACCCCAGCACCACCACCAAACATGTAAAACATGTAATGAGAATGATGAGCTTGCTCGTGAACAGGCGACCCTACGAATGGTTATTTAATCACCACATTAACTCGTTCAACTGTCGTCAAACAACACGTTACACAGCTGGTCCGGAATGAAAGGAAATCATTAATCTACATTATACAAAAAATCGTTGCCGATAGCAAGAGGAAGTCATCAGTCCCAGACTGAAATTTTGCAACGTGTGTGGAATCAAGTGCATGATTGCAAAAAGAGAACTCAAGAGCGCCAACGCACATATGTATTTCGAATCTAGAAAACTCGCATACAGGCAAACATTACCCGTCTAGTATTTAACGACGAAACATTGCAAAATAGGTGTCATAAAGTCGTAACAAATAAAAACTAAACTCCAATGCACAGATGTAAAAACAATAACAGAAAACAAACAAACATTGTTTTGAACACCCTGAATTCACAAGTAAATCTTGCTTGCATTCGGAGATTTAGCAATGAAGTTGAATCATTGCAAAATGTGTATAATAAAATGATAGCAAATAATGGATCGTCAAAGCCAACGCACAGAAAGACGTCACAACTGAAACTTGCATTCGGTGATTTAGCAATAAATTTGAATCACTGCAAAACGTGTTTAATAAAAACCATAGCAAATAATGTATCTTCAAAGCCAACGCACAGATGTCAAAGATAGAATTTTATGTTCGACATAGAAATTTCAAAATAAAACTTGCATGACAAGAGAATTATTGCAAAACGTTTGATAGAGGAAAAGAACTCGTCAACACAAACGTACAGGTTTCTGACTAGAACTTTTGTTTGGTTTTGGACTGAATTCACAAGTAAAATGTACAGCATGACAAAAACTGTACTCATCTAGCATTTACAGATAAAAACATGTCATCGTGTTGATAAAGGGATAACAAAATAGAACTCGTCAACGCCAACGTACAGGTTTCAAAACGAGAACTTTGGTGTTGGACGTACTAAATTCATAACTGAAATTAAATCATTTAGCGAAACCGCATGCAGTCGGCTGATGTGAAATAGAGACAAAAATGCAACACAACGGTTAATAATATTGTTAAATGTCGTCGTCGTCGTCGTCGTCGTCGTCGTCGTCGTCATCATCATCATCATCATCATCATCATCATCATCATCATCATCACCATCACCATCATCATCATCATCATCATCATCATCATCATCATCATCATCTCCACCACTACCACCACTACCTGCTGGCGTGACGTTGGCTACCTAATCAAAATGGTTCCACCACGAGTACTTTCTAGTTTTTCAATTAAGATTCTGAGTGTTTCATTGTAAATTATATGGCTGTAGGTTTCTGAAAAATTCAATGGAACAGTTATTATTACTTTTTTATACCAATGGGAGGTGTCCAAAAAGTGGCTACCTAAAACTATTTACGTGTTCTATTTAATGAAATTTATTTATTTTGATGTAAAAACTTAGGTGGTGTTTGTTTGGTTAAGAAATATCAAGAAATATATTTTGTATAAAATTTAGAATTGAAACACCACGTGTTTTTGGTGGTTTAAAAAAAACAGAGTCAAGCGTATTACTTCCTCACACTGCCCATATGTCCAGATTTCAACACCAAGTTGCGTGAACTCGTTTTAACGATTGAAATGAAAAATAAATATCTAAACGTTAACCAAATGTAACCAAACTTGGCAGAAACATTGCCTGGAATGTTACTAAAGTGGTGAAAGAAAAATTTTGAAAATCCAATCAGTAATTTTAGTTTTATAGTGATTTTCTGGAACATTGTAAAAACCCGTGGCATAAGCCGAAAATGGCTACCTAAGAAAGTCAGTGACAGCGTCCTTAATTCAATTAAGTAGAATGCCATGTGCATATGAGCTAGTTACATTCGGCTTGGCCATCATTAAAAACTTAACTTTGTTCATCGTGGCGGGAGAAATGTGGATTTGGGGTTTTTATATCCGATTTAGGTCACCATGTCCAGTTTGGAAAAGCACCACCGCGCTTATTTTGGTCAACACTTTTACAAAAAGTTAAAACTTTGACACCATGTACTCAAAAACCTTAAATTCGATACTATTTTTAATTATTGTAATGATCTATGGGCTTGGTGGCGAAGTATTATAATAAATGTATTAACCGTATTTTAGCTTAGGTAGCCAAGACAATCGGTGGCAGTCAAAATCAATCAATCGCAAAGCTGTGTGAAAACTTTTAGCAAATATACAAACATTGTAGGTAGGTATTTCAACAGTGCGTTGTTTGCAACCAAAAGTGTGTAAATAAGTCAAGCAGAACGGGTGTTATACTGCTTGGAATGTCCCCACCCCGAATAACTGTTCTCCGGACAAAGAGAGAAAGAGAGAATAGACTGGACCTATCCCGATTGACGTCATAACTTTGTGCGTAATTATTCACATTTTTCTCAACATGACGAACGATTGTTGTGTCAAGCTTTGTTCGAAGCGAAGTACTAGAGATCTTGGGATCTCTTACCATAGAATTCCGACGATTATATTCAATAGAGGCTCCAACATACGCGAGCTGACAGCTTGGAGGAGAAGGCTTTGGATCGCCCAAATCAATCGAAAGAAGATCACAGACAAAACAGTAAAACCATGGACCCGTGTGTGTTCACGCCACTTTGTGAAAGGTAAGCATTTTCAATAATTGTTCAATGGTTCACATGCATTTTGTTATTTGTCTTACTAGGCCATTGCGAAGTTGCAGCTGCCCACTTTCACCGACAACCTGGCAGTAGTGAAATCTGCCATTTTTGAGCAGGTCGTGTGTTGGAGGGTTTTTAGATGAATTTTGCTCTGTTCTCACATTTCATAGATAGAATGTGAGTTTAAGCTTCGTGATATAAAGACTGGGACTGTATTTTTTTTTTTTTTTCAAATTTCACGTTTACTTGAATAAAAAATAAAAAATTAAAAAACACCACACACAAAACACCTGAGGAGAAACACGTGTTGTTTACCTTTCTTCCAGAATCACAGAGGAAAGACTAGAGACGAGTAGAGTGCTTCTTTTGTTTATCATGCAAGTCAATATTTTAGTGTAGTTGTTATTACATTTTGAGTTGATTTTGATGACAGGAAAACGTGCGGGTTCTATCAAGATGATGCGCCCAACTGGATCCCAAATTTGCACCTTGGCTACAACATTAAATGTGCATCCACTGATGTGGACCGGTTTGAAAGGAAACAGAAGAGAGAGCAACAGAAACAAGGAAATGCCCACAACAGTATGCAATGAATATTTACTTTATGAAATATTTCATGGTTTATCTTCAAGTGTAAAGAAATTGTATTTTTGAAACAATGCTGCCTTTCTAAAATGCACTTTTTAATGTTTGTAAATCTAACATTGTCATGTATAATGCATCGCCTTCGTATTTAGATATTTGATGTGGTCAGCTCTGTGGGTTCGGGCAAATAGAATAGACCCAACGTTTCCCGGCGTGTCGTAAGAGGCGACTAACAGGGGTGATGTTAGCACGGCATCACTGGGCGAAAGTCTTCTACACAGAAGTCACCGGCCAGGGCGGAGGAACCTCACGTTACTACAGGTTCAACGACCACGTGCTCAGGGCCAAGGCGAGCCACACTGTATTCGTGGATTTCGGCTGTGGCCAACAGCCTGGAGAGGATTGGGCCCTGCCAGGTCTTTTTTGCCCAAGACACAACACATGATGAGGCTATCCACTAATTCCATGCCGGATCGGTCGTCGCCCGGCTACACAAGGACCGCGCCTTCCGTTGGCCACCAGGACGGAGGTGAAAAGTATGCTACTGATGGACAAATTAGCAAGATCCGCACGAGAAACAACATCGTCATAGGAACCTGGAATGTCAGGACCCTAACTGCGGAAGGAAAATTAGAAGAACTGGCCCACGAGCTGGACCACTATCAATGGAACGTTCTAGGTATCAGCGAACTGCGCTGGAAAGGCCTAGGTGAAACAACGACTGACAAAGGCCACAAGCTCTATTTCAGCGGTAGAGATGACAGGCACGAACACGGCGTTGGATTCTTGGTCCTCCACAAGAACATTCTAGCCACTGTCATGGGTTGCCGCCCAGTCTCCAGTAGACTCATTACCATCCGTCTGAGAGCAACCCCTTTCAACATTACCATCATCCAGGCCTATGCCCCAACATCAGACTATGAAGACAGCGAAGTGGAGGATTTTTATGAAAATATACAGGCGGTCCTTGACCAAGTGCCGAAGAAGGACATAGTCATAGTGCAAGGCGACTGGAATGCCAAGGTTGGCCAAGATGCGCACCACAACTGGGGAGACACATGCGGACCCCACTGCAACAACGAGACAAATGACAGGGGTCTGAGGCTATTGGAGTTTGCCAGATACAACAATCTGGTACTGGCAAACACGCTTGGTCTCCACAAAAAATCCAGACGATGGACATGGCACAGTCCCGGCGGGGAACATCACAACCAGATCGACTACATCATGGTCAAGAAACTCTTCAGATCAAGCATCAACATTGGCAGGACACGCACTTTTCCAGGAGCAGACATTGGAAGTGACCACGATCTCGTGATGATGTCTTTCCGGCTCCATTTGAAGAGAGTAAATACAGCAAAGTGCACTAGGCTGAAGTTCGACCTGGACAAACTGCAAGACCCGGAGGTGGCAAAAATATTTCAGGCCACAATTGGAGGGAAATTTGCACCACTGCTTATTTTGGGGGCAGGCGAAGTAGATGTCAACACCATGACCAATACCTTCAACTCAGCTGTAACAGATGCCGCCACTGAGATCCTTGGCAAGCACCGACCAAAGAAGAAGCCGTGGATCACACCTGAACTTTTGGATCTGTGTGATAAACGAAGAGAGTTAAAAAAGAAAAAGAACACCTCACAGGGAGCTGATGTCTACCGAAAAATCAACAATGACATCCGAAAAGGCATGCGCACAGCAAAGGAGAACTGGATAGAAGATCAATGCCAGGAAATAGAGAACAATCTGAACAAGAACAACAGCAAGAAGGCCTACCAGACTGTGAAGCGGCTGACAAGTGTTAAACAGCCCAAAGTCTCCACTATCCAAAGCAAGTCTGGCATTTGCCTTACAGAAGAACAAGAAGTCTTGGACAGATGGACAGAGTACTGCTCTGACCTTTACAACCATACACCAAATGGAGACCCATCAGTTCTAGCATGTCCCGAGAGCAGAGAAGAAGAAGAAATCCTCCCAATTCTCCGGGAAGAAGTTGAGGCAGCAGTGCAATCGCTGAAGAAAGGGAAGTCAGCGGGAGTGGACAACATACCAGCGGAACTGCTACAAGCAGGAGGAGAAGCGATGACTGATGCTCTCACCATTATCTGTAACAAGATCTGGCAGAGTGGGGAATGGCCTACACCATGGACCCAGTCGCTTGTCATCACTCTTCCCAAAAAAGGTAACCTTCAGGAGTGTGAAAATTACCGCACCATCAGCCTCATCAGCCATCCCAGCAAGGTCCTCCTGAAAATAATACTCAACAGGTTGAAACCACAAGCTGAACAAATCATAGCTGAAGAACAAGCAGGATTCATGGCAGGGCGAAGTACCACTGAACAGATTTTCAACCTCAGAATAATCTGTGAGAAATACCTACAGCACCAACAACATCTATATCATGTGTTCATAGACTTCAAGAAGGCATTTGACCGAGTCTGGCATGCAGCTCTATGGGCAACCATGAAAGTGTACAACATCAGCCCTAAAATTATAGAAGTCATCAAAAGCCTGTATGACAAGGCTACCAGTGCAGTCCTCCATAACAGCGTCATCGGGAACTGGTTCAGAACAACAATCGGTGTGCGTCAAGGATGCCTACTCTCTCCAACACTCTTCAACATCTTCCTAGAGCGCATCATGTCAGATGCTCTTGCAGATCACGAAGGCACAGTCAGCATAGGGGGCAGAGCAATCTCCAATCTCCGTTTTGCGGATGATATTGATGGATTGGCTGGAGAGGAACAAGAACTTGAACAGCTTGTACAGAGGCTTGACACCACCTCCAGAGCTTATGGAATGGAAATAAGTGCAGAGAAGACCAAAATGATGACCAACAACACCAATGGCATCAACACGGACATCAAAGTACAAGGCCAATCCCTCAACACAGTGCACAGCTTCAAATATTTAGGAGCCATTGTGTCAGACAATGGGTCTCGACAGGAAGTCCTCTCCAGGATCGCACAAACAACTGCTGCCCTGACAAGGTTGAAGCCCATTTGGAAAGACAGAACCATCAGTCTACATTCCAAAGTAAGACTGCTGCGCTCTCTGGTCATCTCCATCTTCCTATATGCTTGCGAAGCATGGACCCTCACAGCAGATCTCCAACGAAGAATACAAAGCATGGAGATGAGGTGCTACAGAAGACTTCTGTGCATTTCCTATACCCAACACATCACCAACGTTGAAGTCCGACAGACCATCACACAAGCCATTGGACAACACGATGACCTGCTCACAGTGGTGAAGAAACGGAAACTCCGATGGTATGGCCACGTCACCAGATCATCAGGCCTTGCAAAGACCATTCTGCAAGGCACAGTGCAAGGAGGTAGAAGAAGGGGGAGACCGAAAAAGAGGTGGGAGGACAACATTCGAGAATGGACTGGTTTGACACTGAGCGAAGCCATGAGGGCTGCTGAGGACAGAGAAAGATGGAGTATGCTGGTTAAGCGATCATCTGTGGTGCCCCTACGACCTTCGGGTTATGGGACAGGATAGGATAGGATAGGATAGGATGTGGTCCATGAAATTATGCTTTTTGAAGGTAATGCAGTTGTTAGTAAATGCACAGGAATGCAGTTTTCCAGGGAAGCATGCACCCAGATCCAGTGTTATTTTTTTTCTCTCACCACAACCTGTTCCCACCACTTCATCGTGGTGAATCTTAATTCATCAGTATTAAACTACAGTTAAATAAACTGTCTTCAGTTTTCATTTTGGTTAATTTGAAAAAAAGCCACATCTTGTCTTAGAGATGGCAGGAACACTGATTGCCAAAAATAAGCATTTACTCATACTTTTGAGTAAAAAACAAAAGTGAAACATTTCAAGGCAGTATGATCACCTAAACATAGAATGTGCTTGAAGTAAACAAATAGTTATGTGTATGTTATGGTTCTTATTTGTGCAGATCATGCTGAGGACGGTAAGAACACCACAGACAGTGACGCATCTATGGGTGATCTTGGAGGGGACACTGATTTAGAACTGGGTGAAGAAGCTACTGATTTGAAAAGAACTGTGGAGCAGGAAGTCCAGACCGACATTACCATTTCCTACCTGGAAGCCATGGAGTCTGAGTTTCAGACCCTAAGAACAGAAAACCTCACTCTTCGTATGAAACTGAATGCCAGCACTATGTCAGATGACTTTTTTTAAAAAGAAGATGGGTCTAAAGATGATGAGAAGGTTAAATATTACACAGGCCTACCATCTTTTTTGACTCTTGCTGCTCCGGTGTCATTCAAAGACCTATGGTGAACGATCTTTCTCTTTCTCTGCTGCAACTGCCTGGAACTCACTACCGATGCAACTCCGACATGCTCCATCACTTTCTTCCTTCAAGCGCCAATTAAAGACCCACCTTTTTAACACGCAAACTCAGTAATTTTTACTCCTCCTCCCTTCCATCCCCATAATCTTTTACCAAGTAACGTCATCTGTTCATGGATGGTGGCGGCACCGGCTCGGTTCTTGGTATTCATATTATCTTTTGCTTTGCATGGCTGTTTTTTTTTTTTTTTTTTTTTTTTTAAACTGTAATTATTTAACCATTTGATAAGTGTATACCTGTTCTCTGTGTGTGTGTGTGTGTATGTGTGTGTGTGTGTGTGTGTGTGTGTGTGTGATTGCACGTGTGTTGTCAAGCGCGGCGAGCTCGCATTCCTTACCGTTTGCGAGGTACCGCGCGATACAAATGTACTGTATTATTATTATTATTATTCCTCATGCCGATTGTTCAAACCTATAAAGGGAACAGTGAAAGCCACAGTTGAAAACCTGTCTTTCCTTTATAGGCAAGACGCTTCACTGCGGCAACAGTACCCCCGTTGGAGTGCCGGGGGTTTTCAGTATAAATAGTATCCCCACTTTATGGAAATTTAGTGCTTTAAATTCCCACTGTCGCTGTCTTCCTCATTTACTGTTTCCTATTCCTGCTCTGTCCTTCACTCTGCTATACTATCTTCTTCTTCGCTAGATCAATGACCTACTTTTTTTCTTGAAAACTCTTCCTGGACAAGACTCCTTGTTTGTGTATGAGGTCTGTTGGATCAGCTTGGGAGTGTTGGACGCTTTCTGCCGGGTGGTCACTAGGGCTTCCTATGAATGTACTATTTAGCACTATAGGCATTTTATATGTATGTGTTTGGTTGATGATTTATAATGATGTTTGTATTCTATTTTGTTTTTGTAACCGGGGTGTTCGCGTAGTTGAGGTCAACCCTCAGCCGTCCCCCGCGTGGGATGTCTTTATTGTAAAGTGACTGGCCGGTGGAGGGCATTCAATTTTCCCACTGGGGTTGTTTCAGCAGATCTTTTATGCGGATCGGGGGTTGTCCGGTCCTGATTTGGCTCGGAAGAGTCCGCTGGACCTAAAGCAACAATAAATCAATCAATCAATTCCTCATGCCTCATATTACTAGTGGGCCCAGATCAATTACAAACAAATTTCAAGAAGTGTTAATTGTCCTCACTCAACTGAGGTTGAATCTGCCTGTACAGGTCGTTGCTGATTTGTTTGGCATTTCTGATGCTTATTGTTAACAATAACTATCATGGAAGCTTGGTTTTGTATCCTTCTTGTTTTTATTATTATTATTACTTCCAACTATGTAGTTTTGTTGACAATAACTATCATGGATATTAAACCCACGAACAGCTAATTTTGTTCTCCTAGATCATCACGAAGCTTGGTTTTGTATCCTTTTTGTTGTTATTATTATTAATTTTAGTAGTATTGTTATTATTAGTGTTATCATTGTTCCTATCCTGTCCTATCCTATCCTGTCCCGTAACCCGGAGGTCGTAGGGGCAACACAGATGATCGTTTAACCAGCATACTCCATCTTTCTCTGTCCTCAGCAGCCCTGATGGCTTCGCTCAGTGTCAAACCAGTCCATTCTCGATTGTTGTCCTCCCACCTAGTTTTCGGTCTCCCTCTTCTTCTACCTCCTTGCACCGTGCCTTGCAGAATAGTCTTTGCAAGGGCTGATGATCTGGTGACGTGGCCATACCATCGGAGTTTCCGTTTCTTCACCACTGTGAGCAGGTCATCGTGTTGTCCAATGGCTTGTGTGATGGTCTGTCGGACTTCATCGTTGGTGATGTGTTGGGTATAGGAAATGCCCAGAAGTCTTCTGTAGCACCTCATCTCCATGCTTTGTATTCTTCGTTGGAGATCTGCTGTGAGGGTCCATGCTTCGCAAGCATATAGGAAGATGGAGATGACAAGGGAGCGCAGCAGTTTTACTTTGGAATGTAGATTGATGGTCCTGTCTTTCCAAATGGGCTTCAACCTTGTCAGGGCAGCAGTTGTTTGTGTGATCCTGGAGAGTACTTCCTGTCGGGACCCATTGTCTGATACAATGGCTCCTAAATATTTGAAGCTTTGCACTGTGTTGAGGGATTGGCCTTGGACTTTGATGTTCGTGTTGATGCCATTGGTGTTGTTGGTCATCATTTTGGTCTTCTCTGCACTTATTTCCATTCCATAAGCTCTGGAGGTGGTGTCAAGCCTCTGTACCAGCTGTTCAAGTTCTTATTCCTCTCCAGACAATCCATCAATGTTATGTTAAGAATGGAGATTGCTCTACGCCCTATGCTGACTGTGCCTTCATGATCTGCAAGAGCATCTGACATGATGCGCTCTAGGAAGATGTTGAAGAGTGTTGGAGAGAGTATGCATCCTTGACGCACACCGATTGTTGTTCTGAACCAGTTCCCGATGGCGCTGTTGTGGAGGACTGCACTGGTAGCCTTGTCATACAGGCTTTTGATGACTTCAATAATTTTAGGGCTGATGTTGTACACTTTCATTGTTGCCCATAGAGCTGCATGCCAGACTCGGTCAAACGCCTTCTTGAAGTCTATGAACACATAATATAGATGTTGTTGGTGCTGTAGGTATTTCTCACAGATTATTCTGAGGTTGAAAATCTGTTTAGTGGTACTTCGCCCTGCCCTGAATCCTGCTTGTTCTTCAGCTATGATTTGTTCACCTTGGGGTTTCAACCTGTTGAGTATTATTTTCAGGAGGACCTTGCTGGGATGGCTGATGAGGCTGATGGTGCGGTAATTTTCACACTCCTGAAGGTTACCTTTTATGGGAAGAGTGATGACAAGCGACTGGGTCCATGGTATAGGCCACTCCCCACTCTGCCAGATCTTGTTACAGATAATGGTGAGGGCATCAATCATTGCTTCTCCTCCTGCTTGTAGCAGTTCCGCGGGTATGTTGTCCACTCCCGCTGACTTTCCTTTCTTTAGCGATTGCACTGCTGCCTCAACTTTTTCCCGGAGAATTGGGAGGATTTCTTCTTCTTCTCTGTTCTCGGGACAAGCTAGAACTGATGGGTCTCCATTTGGTGAATAGTTGTAAAGGTCAGAGCAGTACTCTGTCCATCTGTCCAAGACTTCTTGTTCTTCTGTTAGGCATATGCCAGACTTTCTTTGGATCGTGGAGACTTTGGGCTGTTTGACACTTGTCAGCCGCTTTACAGACTGGTAGGCCTTCTTGCTTTTGTTCTCTATTTCCTGGCATTGATCTTCTATCCAGTTCTCCTTTGCTGTGCGCATGCCTTTTCGGATTATCATTGTTACCATATATTATTAGTCTTGTTGCTGCTGCTGTTGTATTAGTTTAAGTAGTTGTATTGTTATTATTATTATTTTTATAATTACTCTTATGATTACAATTATTTGTTATTATGATTATTATTATTATTATTATTATTATTATTATTAAATCACCATCATCACCTTCATCAGGTTTTCACCAGTACTCAGTATTGTAATTTTAAAAAGATAGTTTTGCTGAAGTCATTAGTACTTTGTCGCACCTAGTTATTCCAGGAACCTAATATTATATTCTATTCTATTGTTGCTGTCGTTAGTGCAAGGTGTATGCAGACATGAATGGAGGGGTGGGTGCACGAGGAAGCATGTGTGTATGTGTGTGCATGGATGTATGTGTGAGTCAACGAGTTGAGTGGTAGAAAGGATGAAAAGTATTTAAGTGCGAGTGTATAGATACAGGAGTGAGGTGTTGTGGATGGCAAGGATGGGTCTAAGGCATGGAGGAATGGGTGGGTTTGAGTGGTTTTGTGTATTGTGGAATAATTATCTGTGTGTCTAATGTGTACGCAGGGGTATGTGACTGGATATCTGTTTAGGCATGTGTGCTAGTGGTGATAGATTTGTATATCGGTATGGAAGTTGTGTATGATAGTGATAGTATATCAAATGTATTAATATTGTATGACTATGTTTTTGATGTTATCTCTTTTCTTGCATTGCAAAACAAATATCCATGCCATGTGTTTGGACAATAAAGTGATGTGAAGCTGTTTGAAAGTATTGTTTTATGTGGGATGTTCTCACATAAATGTCTGTTTATGCATTTCAGTATGCTATGGAATATCATGTAATAATGATGCTCTCGCTGTGAGAGTGTGTGTTTAGTAGTAGTATAGGCGATGACTGTGTGCGCGCCTTTGGGTATGTTTGTGCTAGTGCGTGTGGCTGTGCATGCATTTGTGTATGTAGGTATGCGTGTGTGCGTGCGTGTAAGAGAGAGAGAAAGAGAGAGAGATGTTAAATATAAAACACTCTGCCATTGTCCAACACCAAATAATATTCCGATTGTTGTATCTATTACATGTCAATTGGCGAAATAAAATAATTTCTGTTATCCTTGTGTTAGAGTGATCCTCATTGAGAATTAAATTGCAACGTTGCAACAATGAAAGTCTGGTTACAACATTATTGTGCATTCTGTCCATACAAATGTTTGTGTAGAACTTCCTTTATCCCCCTTCCCCCCTCTCTGTCTCTCTATCTCAAGCAAGAATGGTGTTAAAGTGAAGAATGGAAGTAGTTTAAAGTGGCTTTAAAATTTACGCTTCAACGTATCAATGGTCAATGTATTTTAACAAATTGTTTCATGTCAGTTTAACAACATAGCATATTAGGTAGCCATATCACCATCAAGTAACATTTCACGTAATAGGTAGCCGTGGTGGTGAACTGCTTAAGTCGCCATTCACAGGCAGGTAACCATTCACATTTAGGTCGCCTGTCGTCAAAATGGGTTCAAAATTAAGTAGCAGTTCACAAATATGGTTAAGTAGACATTCACATTATAGGTAGCCGTTCAAAATAGTAGGTAGCCAGTTCACAGTGATCGGCTACCTAAATGGTATTTAGGTCGCCAAACCTGTGGAAATAAAGGTTCACCACCATCCTCAGCACCACCACCATCTTAATCATCATCAATACATGTATGCATGCAATCAAATAAGGTAAGGGGAATATCGGTCGGTGAGGAACAATATCCGTTCTGTTAACGGTAACTTGTGTAATAAGGTTTGGCCGATCCACTGAAGGCAGGTTGCCAAGTTGTATTCATAGCTGAAAAAATTAAAGCGATTACAATTTACAGCCGGTAATGGCAGCATTATTTACTTTGTGTGTGTTTGTGTGCGTGCGCGTTAGAATGCCAGTTTTTATTTGAGATGTTTGTTTAAATTCAAATATAACAGATATAATGAAGTATAAACTAGATAATTATGCTCACTCACCTCACTGCCAACAATTTTATTATTTTATATATATATATTTTTTTTGCACCACTTGCCAAGTTGCATCAGTATGAATGTCCTTTATAAATCAAATTATAAGTTCAATAATAATAATAATAATAATAATAATAATAATAATAATAATAATAATAATAATAATAATAGCAATATGTATGGCTTTTGAAGGGGAATTGTTTGTTTAAAATCTAAGAATAACAGCAACTCAGTAAATATATAGAATAATGAGTAATAATAATGCACGCTTTCAGAATAAACAATAACAGTTGTGAATCACATACTGCATGTCACTTTTCATGGTGTCCTTAATAAACAAACCTTGCGCTTCAAACCTAATTATAACAGCAATGAAAATAAAATGCATTTTTTTTTTAGGCACAAGTCAAGTTTTATTGTTTGTGTGTAGCTTTTAAAATTAATTAATTAGTTTATTTATACGCAATTTTTATTGCAGGGGAATTGGTAGAAGGCTGAACCGAGGTATTGGTGCGTGCGTACGCACGTATACATTGGTGCATGCATGCGCCCGCGCAAAACTTGAGAAATTACTTCTCGTGCAAACTTGATTGAGAACTAGCCAATTCAGCGAAGCAAGGGAAATATACCAAATTCTATATGGTATAAAACTCGCACACCATCGTGGGCTATATAATTACGAAACATTGATTGTAATAGTGAAAGTGAGTTTGCAACTTGCTGGACGACTTTACAACATTTCATTGTGGTGTTGACGAAAAGGCATGGCTTTTAGCCCAAGCAATGAAAAGGACAGATCTAAAAGCAACTTCGCCCGTCCCCTTTAAAGAGCCCCGAAGAGAACACATTTCAGCGCTTCAGATCCTGTTCAATTGCACAGCGAGTATTGCCCCACCGGGAAAAACGATTAAGCCACCCCTACACCCCAAGAAAACAAAAGTGTTTTTGTTTTTTTTTTTTAAACAAAAATCTTCGTGTCGTTATGTGCCTGTTAAGAGTATCAGGGTTGATTCTAAAACTTGCACCGCTAGAAAGTGTGTAGAGTTGTTAGTTTGTTCACATCACAAAAAAGAAAAAAAGGATGAAAATTCAAAGCTTTAGCGGTCGGTTTGAGCAAAAGATTATAATTATCATCTTTCACTGTGACACCAATGCTGTTTTCCCAGCAAAGTCATTGTCGCTCGCTAAACAAAGCAAGCTTCCTATTACTTTAAATGTGTTCACCGTTTTGTTAAGCAAAGTCATTGCAGCTAAACTAAGCAAACTTCCTATTACTTTAAATGTGTTCACCGTTTTGTTAAGTAAAGTCATTGCAGCTAAACTAAGCAAACTTCCTTGATACCCATTTCCTTTAAATGCGTTTAACGTTTTGTTTACCTAAGACTGAGACATTATTTCTGTCTCACTGTCTCTCTGCCTGTCTGTCTGTGTCTGTCTCTCTCGCTCTCTCTCTCTCTCCCCCCCTCTTCCCGCGTCTGTCTCTCCCACTCATGAGCGCACACACGCATGACTTAAATATGCACTAACTCATGAATGCATACATAGGGGGAGGAGAGAGGGGAAGAGGGAAAATTATAATATCCAAGTGAGGCGGATCCTCTGCAGTGCAGCGGTGGATAACACACAGCTTTTGTATTGTAAATGGAAGGGGGTTAACAGAGTATCTATCGCTTGGTCGAAACGAATGCGCCGCACTGCGAGACTAATAATAATATAATAACATTCTTATATTCAATTCTTGTCATAGCAGCAAGCAGCACTCACATTGTTGTTACACGTTAAAAGTATTACATAACAATAAGTATATCTTACCAGTTAACTTTTTAAAAAAATGTTAAATTCAAAAGCTAACGGTTCGTTCCTGCTGCGGGACTGTTATATCAGGTCTTGTATGATTTTATTTCTGTAATTATTTTAATATATATTCACATGCGTAATTCTATAGAACATATTACATTGTATTACAAACCAATACAAAAGCAAACAAGCAAATAAACTCGTAACTTGGTTTGATGGGTACCTTTTCCTTGATCTATTTTCGATCGATGTAAGGATATTTCAAGGCCACGTAGAGTTCATACGGCTTATTGATTTCGCCCTTGATTAAGTAATTTTTTGTTACTTTAGTGGTGCAAAGGGTATATTAATTTTTGTGCTATTAATTCGTGTTTTTTTTATGCCTTGTTGTCACATTTGTTTGCATAAGTTTCTTGTGAAAGCATGCAAAGTGCTACTACGAGACTTGGAGAGCACTCATTTGGTTCCCTTATATTTATAATACAAATGGCTGTGTGTTATCTACCGCTGCGCTATCGAGGATCCGCCCAACTTGTAATGCCCTTGTGCACTAACATACGCCCCACGCTGATCTGTAATTCGGTCTTTACATCCCAATAATAGATCCCTGCCTCTCTCTATCTCTCCTTGTCTGTCTCTGTCTCTCCTTGTCTCTGTCTCTCTCTCTCTCTCTATCTCTCTCTCTCACACACACACCCTATCTCACACACACATACACGTGCGCGCTCTCTCTCTCTCACACACACACACATACACGTGCGCGCTCTCTCTCTCTCTCTCACACACACACACACACACGAGTGTTTTCCAAAAAACAAATTGTACCTACTGCATTGACAGTGGACTTCTAAATATGCGCGCGCGAGATATAGACTTCTGGTGGAGTCTGTTTTTAATGATATTTTAACTCTGTTAATATATGTGTATCGCTGCAGCGCGAGCTTTACGGGGACATTGGCCTGTGTGATAATTATGCCACCACGCTCGCGTAAGACCAGGTAGAAAGAAAGCTGGTCGTGCAATGCCGTAAAGACCGAGGGACATTGCGCGTGTTGACAAAGAGAGCAGTCGTCGTGGCTTGCAGCGAGAGAGCCTTAACAGTAAATTCTTTTTATTTTTATTTTTAAGGTGACAGTGTAGTGCAGTGAAGGAAAGGTGGCGCAGTGGTGCGATTGTAGTAGCGTGTGTCTCGTTGTGTGTTTCCGAACGAGTGTAATATTTACCGTGGAATTCGAGCTGAGCATAGCAGGTGTAGCAGTGTGTTTGTATAGGAGTAAGCGGAAAGTTTAAAGTGAAGGTAACATCAGAAAGAGAGGTTTATTTGATTAGCCTTGTCGTTTACCTGATGACGGTAAGGGGGTTTTATGGACTGTTGTTGTTATAGACACTTGTGCAGCATGCTAAAGGCGATTTTTTTTTTTTGGGAACGATAAAACTAGGGAAGGATAGCCAGTGTATAAGGAGTGGAGTGACGATAGGAAAATAGGAGTGAGCCGAATACTATTGTTTTTGACAAATAATGTTGTTTATCGCAGCACGTCAAACAGCTAGGCCTACTTTTAGACAAAGTATAGCACGGTTCACAATAACCGAGATAACACTCGGGGAAAATATTGTGAAATCTAAATTGGGAACACTTTGAGTTCCTGTTATTGTTGCTTTTTTTTCCTTTCGCCAAAACATTAGTTTGTTTTGTGTATATATAGTGAGCACAACCGTGTATACATGCCATGTGTTGATTAACCGTTTGAACATTTGAAAGTAGAAGTTGTAGTAGATGTAAGTAGTATTAATAGAACTAGAAGAGAATAAATCTGTGGATTTCAGTGAAGTTAAACACTCAGCCATTGGAAGTGAACTACCTCACAACATTTGAGCGAATTAGATACGAAATTTAAAGAAACAAACCCTAGCGTGAGTGTGTGTATTATATATGTGGAGAGAGAGAAAAAGAGAGAGAAAGAGAAAGAAAGAAAGAAAGAAAGAAAGAAAGAAAGAAAGAAAGAAAGAAAGAGAGTATTGACTACTGGAAAGGTTTTTAGTGTGTGACGTGCGAAATGGAACGCAGTTGATTCTATTTCCAGTTGAAATGCCTTCTTTATTTTCTCTTCTAAAACAGGATTTCATTAAATTGACGCCTGTCGAGTTTCTTGATAGCGTTTATAGTGCTTCTTGGTCGACTTCCACGTCCGCATTAGTTTGGCGTGCGTCAAAACACAGCGAGTGCTAAGTGACCCTTGTTTACTGCCTACTACAGGACTGTAGTGGATTTGTGTGCGAGCGATGGCGTCAAAACGACTGGATGACTTAATTGCTCGATTAATTATATTAATGAATCAATCAATCAATTTATTTATTTATTTGTTCTTATATAGCGCTTTTTCAGTCCATGAGCTGCTCAAGGCGCTGGCCGATACAGTATCTAGACGCGCCCATACTTCTCATACTTGTTTGCTTCATTGTTTCTTATGGTTGAGGGGTGGATGGAGAGATTGCATAGTTCTCATAGTTGTGGATAGGAGAGGTACTTTTTGGAATGTTATTGTTCTCGTATGCAACCTTCCGACTTCCAGTGAGAGGTCAGTGCTGCAATACTCTTCATCCCCTTCCCCATACATCTCTTTGCGTGCATGTTATGTGTGTGTGTGTGGGTGTGTGTGTCAGTGCGCGCGTGTATGTGTTTGTGTGCGGGCGTGCAGGAGTTTGTATGGGTATCTAAACAGTCTGTATCAAATCTCTTTATTTATTGTTTTATTTTAACTAGGTCTCTCTAACTCTCGTGATGTCTCGGTTTGAATTGGATGCTCTAAACAGTTGTACACTTTTAGTGTGTGTGCTATTCGATTCAAGAGTTCCCCGTGGGAGTGCCGAGGGTTTCTATATAAATAGTATCCCCACTTTGTGGAAATTTAGTGCTTTAAATTACGACTGTTTCTATCATTCTCATTTGAATGCTGTAAATTACCACTGTCTCTGTCATTCTCATTAGTTCTTTTTTGTTCCTATTCTTATCTATTATTATTATCATTATTATTATTATTATTATTATTATTATTATTATTATTATTATTATTATTATTATTGAGGATTTTTTTCTATCAATCTGCTATCTTCTTCGCTAGACCAGTCACCTATCTTTTTTCTTGAAAACTCTCCTAAAACTCCTGATTTGTGTATGGGCTCTTTTGGGGGCAGCTTGGGGCTATTGGACGCTTTCTACCAAATGGTCACTAGGGCTTTCTATGGTCTATGGTATTATTATTTAGCGATGTAGGCATTTTATATGTATGTGTTTTGTTAATATTTTATAATGATGTTAATATTCTTTCTTGTTTTTGTAAACGGGGGTTCGATAAATTAAAGTAAAGCCTCAGCGTCCCCTGCATGTGTTGGATACCTTTATTGTCAAGTGACCAGCGGGTGATGTGCCTTCAGTGTTACCGTAAGAGTTGTTTGAGCTGATCTTTTATGCGGATCGAGGGCGAGTTCTCTTTCAATTAAGTTGTGGATCTGATTGAGCTATTTGCAGTCCGCTTGACACTAAAAACAATGACTAACTAACTAAATTCAAGAGATTGCACTTATATATATATATTGTATTATTTATAGTTTATTTTAAAGTCTGTTCACGTAAATGTGATTTTAGACCATTTCATTCTAACACAAGAAAATATACAAACATTCAGTAAGAAGTTTAAAAAAAAAAAAACGCTGAACTGCAACCATAAATAATAACATTTCTACAAAAGCTATGCTTGTAATTTGGATAGTGTAATTACATCTGCTGCTGGGACATAGTCAGAATCTAGAAAGAAACTTTAGAAAGCCATAGTCGGAGTCTGCATAGAATGCTTGTTCGTAGTTGGTTACATGTTGTCATTGCTAGCTATGTTTTGGCTATAATGTTGTTTTTGTTGTGGCTGTTATACTTGCTATATTGCATAAGAGTAACAACGAGAGGCCTCGTTGTTAGCTGTGTCTTGTCATTGTTACTTTCTGCTGTAATGTTTTGCATTCTCTTCCCGTGTTGAAAACAAATGGGACAAATGACGTGTGTGCTTTAAAATTAGGATTCGACTTGCGTCAGTACCACAGTGTTGAACGTATACTAAAGGCGAATAAGAAAGAAAGACAGGTGTGAAAGAGAAGGAAGAGAAAAGAATTGGAGAAGAGATGGCGGAGGATGTGGAGGTTGGAGACGGATAGATGAGGAAAGAATAATTAACAGGGATGCCAGAAAATCAGTGCCTTTGGATAGAACTGCCGTAGAAACGAACGTCCGACGAAGATTATTGTTACTTATTTGTTTGTTTTTCTCTCCTGGCGATGTACGTCATCGAAATCCTTGATATCAAAAGGATATACTGCAGATTATTAATTAATTATGTTATTTATTTATTTATTTTTGTTTATTTTCATCAATTTAATTTTTTACTGTTTAATACGTGGCGTCACTGTTGGGCTTGCTAAAATTAGTACGAAGGATATATTTTCTCTAATGGCTTTTTAAACAGCTGGCTTTTCACGGCCTTGGGGGACGAGAAGGAACGGGAGGAGATAAGAGTAATAGAAAGTGGAGGGAGGGGGAGAGAGAAAGGCGTAAGGTACTGTTCCTGATGTAAACAGATTTTTTTTAAAAATCGTATTCGTTTTGGGGTGGGTGTAAATGGGTTTGTGGCTTTGGGTGGACGGGGCCACGTTTTGTTTTTAAGTTGGCGGGGAGGTGTCAATTTAATGACCGGTGTGAGGTTTCTGCACTTAAGACAATCATACATCAGTGATACGATACACAACACCAGCGGGCTTTCTAACATTACTCGCCCTTATGTTACTACCGATGTTCCATTAGGCCCGTACGAACCAACGAACGATCCGACCTGCAACTCGCACATTCCGTACTCTTACTCCGTTCTTTTGTGACTTTCGCTGTCGTATCCGTAGTGGTAGCCGTCACGTTGTAAATGAAACTTCTAAAGTATGTTGTGAGACTTGACCACGTCTGGGTGTTTCAGCAAACGGCGTTTAGGCGGCGATAGAATACTACTATATACATGACCTCACGGCATACGAATTTTATACTTTCTCACGACAGGGAATTATTACTTTGTGTCCGTCTAATTTTCCACTTTCGTGTCAGGTGTAATGTACTTAATAAGTATTTTCAGAACTGTTTGTACTATTGATGTTAATCTTGCGCAAAGAAGTTTTGAAGAGTGATTTGCCCCAGTGTGTGTTTGTGTGAGTGGTCGGATGTGTGCTTAAAAGCTGTAGCTATCTTTGTAATGTAAGACTACAATTATTTTGCTACTTAGGTAACCGAGTCTTGATGCTTGATACAAATTATACAGACAGTTAGCTACTGAAGTTGACATGAAAGAAGATGACTGTCATTGATTGTGCGGACATTTTAAAAGCTAATTTTCGGCATCGTACTTATTGCTTATTTGATTATTTAGGGAAGAAAGGGAGGGGGAAGAGGGGTAAGGTGGCGGGGGCGGCAGTGTGTTACAAAGCCCACGATTTAGGAGAAAAAACAACAACAACAAACAAACAAACAAAAACGCGCCCAAACCAACCAACCAACAAGTAAAAAACAACTCTTGATTTTGTTCAATCTTGGTCAAGTGAAACGAACTACAATGCTTTCTTTGTTTCATAGATAAAGCGAATGCAACTTTTAACAAGTGCAAAAACAACTGCAAAATAACAACAGAAAAAAAAGACTCTCTCTCTCTCTCTCTCTCTCTCTCTCTCTCTCTCTCTCTCTCTCTCTCTCTCTCTCTCTCTCTCTCTCTCTCTCTCTCTCTCTCTCTCTCTCTCTCTCTCTCTCCCCCTTTTTTTGTTTTTATATCTACAAGTATCTATCTACACACACACACCCACACACACATATATAAAAATGCTTTGCTTATGTAAATTAACGACCCGGACACATTGCGTATAGGGGACAAAAAAAAAAATTATATATATATATATATATATATATATATATATATATATATATATATATATATATATATATATATATATATATATATATATATATATATATATATATATATATATATGTGTGTTGCCGCATGACAAAACCCGGCTAAAGACGCTAGGATTGATTCGCTGCTACAGCCGTAAAACACTAAAAATAGGCAACCCCATCAATTTTAAGATTGTTGCCTCTTTGTCTTTATTTAAGACTTTTCTTTAATATCCCAAACGGATTTTGTTCAAAAATTACTAAAACATTGTTTATTTTGTTGATTTTGATAAGGGTGTTGATCACACCTTGCTAAAACAATGGCACTAATTGACCTCCGATACCCCAACTTTTCTTGTCCGACTATGAAGGGAAATCCCCAATGTGGATTGATATATAACGTCTGGAGGGTGAAAAGTCCTACGTTTTGGTACATAAAAGTGTGTGGCGTATGAATTTTTCATGAAATTCCTTGTTCCGAAGCTTGCTTGTGACACAAGTTGTGTTCGAATGTGTCTCTAGCCGGGTCGTGAAAAACTGAAGTGTTTCCTATAGATTTTCGACGATTTTTAGTTCAAAGTGAATTTTTTAATGTAGATAAACTCATCAAACATCTATTTCAAGTGTTTTCTTGCAATATTTATGTTGCATTTGTTCGAAACAATTTGTCAAAGTAAGTGACCGATTCTTTTTGGAAACCGGAAGTGATGGCTTCGTCTCCAGCGTCAGTAGATGTGTCGTCTGCTAGAGTAGCTAGGGCCTTGAATCGACCCGGTTTTGCTTCTGAAGAGCTCCAAGACCTGCTTTCAGACTATTTTTATGATGGTGCCAGTGGGAACTGTGATGAGGATTATGATTCTGACGAGCAGAAGCTTGATCCCGTTATTAAACGATACTGTTTGTTTTCATTCAATGATTCATGTTTGTAGGCCTCTTCGCTATTGGCGTGTCTTTAATAATCCGTCATTCTACTTGCATAGATTTAGGTAAAGGTTGAAAAGGCGATATCAGTGAAAGAATTACAGTAGGAGTGTGGAAAATATTTCAGTAGTATATTTTGTTGGGTGGAGGTGGGGTGGGGTGGTTGAAAAGGTAAGTAGTCTGGCCTGCATTCAATATTACTAGCATGACAAGTTGACTATGTTCTCAGTATTTATTATTGTTGGTTTGTCTTTTAGGAAATGAACATGAGGACTATTTACCAAATTACTAGTAATTAGTATTTGCTTTGATATTTGTGTTTATTTAAACTTTACAGAGCAAAATGACATGTTATTTTGATTTACACCTGTGACGCGACAGATTTATTCGACGTGCGGAAGGGAGTGGAGAATCGGGGAATTATTAAAGCTTGATTATTAGGACTGAAAACTACCTAATGAAACTTTTGTTTTAGGTTTGTAATCTTTGTTTGACTATTTGAACTGAGCTGATGTAGCTGCTTGCAATTAAACAAAAGATTACTTGACGGACGAGGGATTTAAGAGGGGGGGGGGGGGAGGGAAGGGGCATTATGATAGGGTTTATTTTAGAAAAATGATTGATTCAGGCCATGTTCTTGATATATTATTATGTGTTTGAGTTATTATAGACTTGCTAAACACTTGTTTTATTTCTAATATGTTTAAAAACACTATGCATTATGGATGGGTACAGAATAAAATTGTGCGTACTGTTTAATTTGTTTATGTTCAGTATTGTGTGAATGGTGTAAAAAGGTAAAGGTAAAGGTAGTCCCATAGCCTTGTGGCCGTAGGGGAGCGTGATGTTGGAGATCACACTTATCTTGGGCCAGCGTAATGAGGGTGATGCCCAACTCTCTCCCTCGCTGCTTTACCTTCCCCACCCTCAAGAGAGTAGGTACTCAATCACAGTTGAGTCAACTGGGGGCGTTGTTGTTTGTCGCTTCACACCTTAGCGGTCACCCATCCAAGTGCTAACCGCACCGGACGGAGCTTCACTTTCGACACAGTAGCGAGTGCTCCAACCACTGCACTATCCGACACCCCAATGGTGAATGGTGTATAATGTGAATTTTCTCATCTTATCTCAATTCACTGCCATATTGCTGCTATCTTCCTGATTGTTTTGATACCAAATACATGCATGGGAAAATTCTGGTTGTGAAGTAATGATCATTTTACAATTCAAAACTTTGAAGGCAATTTCTGGAAATTAGCCCCCCCGAGAAAATAAAATATTAAAAAAAATCATAAAACATCAACCAATAAAGATAAAACAATTCTGTTTTTTGCATTTTGAAGATTATTTTTAGTACTTTGTTAATAAATAAATAAGTAATTTTTCATATTTTGACACTTTAGCCTGGTTTTCTCATGCTGCAACACATATATATATATATATATATATATATATATATATATATATATATATATATATATATATCCCTCTCTCTCTCTCTCTCTCTCTCTCTCTCTCTCTCTAAGAGTCAATGGCAGCTTTTCAAATCATGTAAGCCAATCCAGGGATGGTATAAAAAAGAAGGAAAGAGTTTTTGAGAAAAAAAAGGGTGGGAGGTAATAGATCCGAGCCAGAGAAAGATACAACAAAAGGCTACCGTAGACCCTTTAGTTCTTTTAAGCTTCACCGTTATAGAAAGTAAAAAAAAAAATCCTTAACGCAAGCTACTTTCAAGCATAGAAACGCACTTCTTTTTTTACATTTTAGTTTTAAAAGAGCTACAATGAGGTATTTATATACTATAAAAGCCCGCCTATATTTCCTGAGCCACGGCGTTATGTGGCAATGATATTCAATCGAGTTTAATTACATTTTGTTTGCAAATTGTTTGTATTGTGTAAGAAAAGTAATTTAAAATAATAGATTTGCGCTTACATATTTTGAGGATGTGTAAACTTAGTTTATAATTAGATTTGAGCGTCTACAATGTGCTTTTTTTTTTTTTGCACCGTGATTGTACAGCGGATCGCGGAAGTCGTTTGAATAGTGGAACTTCTGTTATGCTTCGAGCTTTCTTCAACCTGTCAACGGTGGTAGAGCTTCAATGTATTATATATAGCGGAAAGAAACCGGTGATTGTGTCATTGTAACAATACGAACAGGCTTGTAATTGTGCTACTGTGACCTAACTAAATATGAACGAGTTATTTTGCTATGCTGGATCACTACAGTCTTAAATAGTTTCGCGTTCTGTTCAAATGTTGAGTATTTTGAAAGCAGGCATTGGGTGTATAAGTTTAATAATATTCAATGCAGCCTTAATATAGTTGCAGTATTCGTTTTTCATCATTTGAAAGTCTCGTTCACCGAGCGTAAATTGTGTCCTTGGTTGTCAAACTTTTGTGAAGTGAAAGTCTTAAAACCATGCCAGAGAGCGAAAGAGAGGGAGGGGGGTGGTGGGTGAACAGAAAGAATAACAAAAGTATGATCCTTTGTCGTTTGGATGTTTTAGAACCTAGTTTTCCAATCAAGAAGTTCACTCGAGGCATGGCATCCGTTTTTTGAACAACCAACCAACCAACCAACCAAACAACTTAGACATGTGTTTGTGTGTGTGTGTGTGTGTGTGTGTGCGCGCGCGTGAGAGAGTTCCATTTTTATCTCCCCTTGAAAATATAACCAGAAATGACAGATACAGTGTTTGTGTTGTTGTTTTTTGTGAAGATGGGCTTGGGAGGGTGGCAGAATAAAACAGTGTTTTCTGGAATTAAAAAGAAGGAACTTGCAACAGAAGTGACGATGCTTTCTTGAAGGTCACATTTTCAACAAAATCACAAAGGACAAACTCGCTGTATCTCGCTAAATAATTACAACAACACAAAAAAAAAGAAAAAAGATCGAAACAGTTCTAGGTTGTTGTTTTAAAAAATAAATTTATTACAATTTTTTTTAATTTCTTTTTGTTTTACGGTTAATATGGCGCGATAAAACTATTAGTTTAAAAAATTGGAACTGTGCATTTTTTCTCTCAACAGCTTGAGAAAGTACTGGACGAGTACAAAGCAAATCGGATCTCGTGGCTTATTCACACAAAGATATTGTGTTTCTTGTTATGGACGCATAGGTGGTTTTGAAAAAAAAACTAAAATTAGGAAAACGAACGAGAACTATAATATTTCTGCGAAAAGACGCTATGGATTTCTTCGATATGTGTTGTTACTGACTTGGATGTGCAATAATGTATTCGATGTGTGGATAAAAAAAAAGCCAGAGACAGTAACGTGTGGATGTATCTTTCATCAATCAAACCATCAACGATGATCAACTCCGCGATGATCAACCTGTTTCACAGTTTTGGACCTAACAATGTCAATGGCCAGAGAGGTTAAAAGTTTTTGTTTGCTTTGTCTCTCTTGCTTCACTCACCCCCCTCTCCCCCCTCCACCGTCTCTCTCTCTCTCTCTCTCTCTCTCTCTCTCTCTCTCTCTCTCTCTCTCTCTCTCTCTCTCTCTCTCTCTGTATTTGGTTGCTGTTTGTTTATCTTGTTAGTTTCTCGTTCCTCCAGGTCTTTCTTTCAGGTGTTGAAATGTTTGTTTGTCTAGTTTTGGGGTTTTAAGTTTGTTTATTCTGCTTTAGTTGTTTTGTGTTTTTCAGACAGTGCTCACGTGCTGCCTGACATGTTGACATATTTCTTCAAGTTATTTTGTATGTTTGTAAATTGTATGAATGTTTTGTTGTTGTTGTTATTGTTGTTGTTGTTTTGCATACCAAAATATGTACCTGTGGACATTTCTTTATTTGCCCCTCTCTCCTATAATCTTTCATACTCCTAATCTTCTTTCTCTCCCTCCTCCGCCCTTTCTCCCCACCCCTACCCTCATCTTCACTTTCCATTCTGTTATTTATAGGTAGACAAGTCTCCATGTCTTCTTCTTTCTTCCGTCCGCCATATATACCCCCGTTGGGGTGCCGGGGGTTTCAGTATAAATAGTATCCCCACTTTCTGGAAATGTAGTGCTTTAAATTCCCACTGTTGCTGTCTTTCTCATTTGCTCTTTCTCATTCCTGCTCTGTTCTATCAATCTGCTATACTATCTTCTTCTTCGCTAGACCAGTCACCTACCTTTTTTCTTGAAAACTATTCCGGGACAAGACTCCTTATTTGTGTATGAGGTCTGTTGGATCAGCTTGGGAATATTGGACGCTTTCTGCCAGGTGGTCGCTAGGGCTTCCTATGATGTTATTATTTAGCAATGTAGGCATTTTATATATATATGTGTTTTGTTGATAATTTATAATGATTGTATTCTATTTTGTTTTTGTAAACGGGGGTTCGATAAATTAGTGTACAGCCTCAGCGTCCACTGCGTGGAATGTCTTTATTGTAAAGTGACTGGCTGGTGGAGAGCTTTCAATTTTACCACTAGGGTTGTTTCGGCAGATCTTTTATGCGGATCAGGGGTTGTCCGGTCCTGATTTGGCTCGGAAGAGTCCGCTGGACCTAAAGCAATAATCATGTAATGTAATGTAATGTAATATCCGCCATATTTCTCTCTTCTTTCTTCAGGGCAGAAAAGCCATCTTGTTTGGGCGGGGGTTTAAAAGGGGGAATCACCACGTCATCAGTTAACTTTATGAACGCGGAAACCTTCACGATGCTTTATGGTTCTGCGGGAAAACGTTTTTTGTAATATATAAAGACTGCATGTATATAGTTTACACGCTTGTCCTGTCTTGTCTTGTCTTCCCCTAGCGGCGCAACCACGTTGATTATGTTCTGTTATATGAACGTAATAATACTAATAAAAATGATTTTTTTAAAATCATCATAATAAACGTAATGCTGCTGATGATTAATAATTTAGAAGGTGTTAGATGCAATCTAAAGTTCAAAATACAAACTAATTATAAAAATAAAAAAAGTAATTTCCGTCTTCTTTAATACCAATTTTCCTAGAATCCACCATAAATGAAAAATCGAAAATAAAGCATCGTCATTAAATTTTTATTGTTGTTGTTGTTGTTGTTTTTCTTGTTCTTCTTCTCCTTCTCCCTACTACTACTACTACTACTACTACTACTACTACTACTACTACTACTACTACTACTACTACTACTATTACTACTGCTACGTGTTGCTAGATGTGATGCATCTACTTACAGTACCTTTTTGCCTGTGCGCTTATATTTCCTACTGCTCCTCCTTAACCCCAAAGGCAATTACTTTTGCCAATTGCCATTACTTGAGTATAATTATGAGTTAAAATTATGCTCATTCTGTATAATTATAGTTAAAATTATGCTCTGTTAATTTTAATCGGTCCGCTATCCTTCTATTTTCATGAGTTCTACTAGTTTTCTCTTTTCTTTTCAGGGCACGCACAGATCATGATAGCTCTAACAAAACTATAATTGCTCAGAAGTAATTTCCAAAAAGTGGGGAAACCCCCGGCACCCCTACGAGGGGGGTTCTCAGAACCCTCCTCGTGGGGGTGCCGTTTTTTTTTTCCACTTTCTGGAAATTTAGTGCTTTAAATTCCCACTGTCGCTGCTTTTCTCATTCCTAATCTGTTCTATCAATTTACTATACTGTCTTCGCTACATGATCAGTCACCTACATATTTTAATTTCTTAAAAACTCGTCAAAAACTTATTTGTTTATAAGGTCTGTTGGTTCGGCTTGGGAATATTGGACGCTTTTTGCCAAATGGTCACTAGGGCTTCCTATGATATTATTATTTAGCAAAGTATGCATTTTTATTTTTATATGTGTGTGTTTTGTTGATATTTTCTAATGATGTTTATATTTTATTTTGTTTTTGTAAACGGGGGTTCGATAAATTAGAGTATAGCCTCAGCGTCCCCTGCGTGGGATGCCTTTATTGTAAAGTGACGGTGAGTTGAGCGATCATGCCCTCAATAGGCAGCACTTCATTGCTCTGGCATAGATCTTTTTGTGCTTTTTGTTATTTTATCAAACATTTCTTTGGTTAAGTTGGTGCACATGGAATCTTGACAAATTCCGGTGATGTAAAAATTGTAGACATTCTTGAACAGATGGAATTTTGGTGGAATTTCTTGGTGTCTGACTTTGATCATTATTTACGTTGGCCGATTGTTATTGCTGGCACTCTGAACTCTACTCACCTTGGTGAAAATGACTGTGTTGCTTACAGTGCAGAAAATTTGAGACTCTTTGATGCAGCAAATAATTGTGTATTAAATGGTGATGTGCTCTCTAGATGCAGAGAATTAGGACTAGTAAAGAAAAGAACAGTTAGAGCTGTGAGGGGTGGAAGAAGAAGAGGTTGTGCTACAAGAGATTGCATAATTATGGAACTGAGGAATGTACAGTCAGCAGGAAACAAGAGTGATGATATCTGTGACCGCTTGGTGGAGAAGAAGCTGCCCGATTTTTTGGTGCTGATAGAGACTTGATTGAAGGAAAAGAGGGATGAGTGACCATTGCGTCAATGACCCCAGTTGGTCATTCATTCATCAACCACCCACGTACTGTTAGAGATGGAGGGAGTAAAGCTATAATTTATAAAAGTGATGTAACTTTGATTTTGTGCCCTACTAGAACTTTCTATAAGTTTGAAAGTGCTGACTTTACTCTGTCATTGGGATCCCAAAATGTTCGTTTTGTCTGTATCTACCATCCTCCCAGATAACAAAAAGAAAAATAAGTACACAAACGTTTATTTTCGAGGGGAATTTTTTCCTTTTATTTCAAACACTGCTGCTAGGACTCAAAAACTTGTGGTGATTGGAGACTTTAATGTTCATTGGGATGACAGGAGAAATTCAGACACTAAACAGTTTAGAAGGCTGCTGGATATGCCTCAATTGATCGCTGTGCCTACACATGAACGTGGTCATTCCTGGAATGGATTGTGGTTAGTCAAACTTGTCCCCAGTTTTATTTATTATGTCAGTGTTTAGGACATGCAACTCCCAGACCATTTCTTTATTGCCTTCTCTTTGAGACTTTAAGACACCGAAAATGGAAATAAAATGCAGGAACATCAAAGGATTGGATGTTGATGGATTTTGCTAAGATCTCAAGAAAGAGTTGCTTTTGATTACACCATCTGAGGTGTCAGAATGTGTTGGTCTTTATAATCATTAATGACACTCTCAGCTCCATACTAGACAAATATGCACATTTGGTTGTAAAACGAGTGCCAGTGCGGACCGACTGTTCATGGTACACTGCAGAAGTGAGAAAGGCGAAGGAAGCGCGTCGTCGTGCTGAAGGTCAGTTCCGTAGAACTGGTCTGGAAGTCCATAAAGATTTATACCGAAAAGCTCGTAACCAGTTTTTAGGTCATTGTCAGACGAAGTGTACCAGTGTTCAGGCCAAAGTCGATGCAGCGTCCTCGGATCCAAAGAAAACGTTTGGAATTGTGAACAGGCTTTTGGGTAACAATGTTAAGGTTCCAATACTTCCAAACTTGAGCAATGACAAAGCAGCTAGCGCCCTCGCTCAATACTTCACTCAGAAAATTCAGGAAATTAGAGATGAACTATCAGAAAGTAATGCTAATTCTCTGCACAGTAATGTCTATCATGAATCCTCTGCGTTCACTGGCGAAGTTTTCTCAGCGTTTAGGCCTGTTTCTGAAGATCATCTGCACAAGATTATCACCAGGTCTAAACTTACGTATGCGAGTGTTGACCTCATACCAACTAGTATTGTGCTGGATAATCTGGATCTTCTGCTGCCAGTCATACTACAACAGTAGTCTTACGCTTTGAAGACGGCAGTGATTCGGCCACTCCTGAAAGAAACTAAAGTTGGACCCTACCATCCCAAAAAACTACAGGCCCGTTTCCAATCTCCCCTATCTCTCCAAGCTACTTGAGCGGGTTGTTGTAGGTCAACTTGTTGGCCATGTGTATCAGCATCAGTTGCTGGACAAGGTTTAATCTGAGTATAGGCCTGGCTATTCCACAGAAATAGCGGTGCTTCGGGTTCTGAATGACATCCTTTGTGCCGCAGATCGTGGTGACCTCTCTCTCCTTATCATGTTGGATTTATGTGCCGCTTGTGACACTATCGACCATCGTCTTCTTTTAAATAGACTTCCCAAGAAGTTTGGCCTGGATTGCTGTGTGTATCAGTGGTTCCAGTCTTACCTGTAAGACAGATTCCAGCATGTCTTTATACGGGATGCACCATCTGATTTCAGCGAGCTGTCATGCAGTGTTCCACAGGATTCCGTACTGGGCCCTGTGCTCTTTTCCATACTACACAACTAGGACGCATAATAGAAAAGCATGATAGTGGAAGGCAACTATTCGCGGATGACTCTGGTCTGTACAGTTCGTTCCGCCCAGATAATATTTCTGCCTCAGAGATGGTAACGAAGATGGAGTCCTATTGCAATGAAGTGAAAACTTGGATGTCCCATAATCTGTTGAAATTGAATGAGGACAAGACTGAAGCCCTCCTCTTTGCCCCAAAGAATAAACTTGATCTAGTCGCAGTGGATAGTCTGTGTGTGTGAGAGTGTACCGTTCCGTTTTCATCAACCATCGGAGACCTTGGCATTGTGATCGATGTTTCTCTATCAATGGAACAGCATGTTAATGCAGTTGTTAAGGGTTGTTACTTTCACCTACGCTGCATTGGTAAATTGCGCTTAGGGCAGCCAAATCCATTGCTGTCGCCCTTATTTTGTCCAGGCTGGACTATGGCAGTAGTTGCCTCTGGGGTCTCCATGACAAGCATCTGGATCGTCTGAAGCGTGTCATGAATACTGCTGCACGAATAGTCACACAAACGAGACAGAGAGAACACATCTCCCCTGTATTACGTGAGCGTCACTGGCTTCCTGCCAAGCAGCGACTTGATCATAAGATTCTTTCTCTCTGCTTCAAATGCCTTAATGAGCTGACGGCACCTTCATATCTTCAGGACATTATTCTCCACAAAGGCAGCTTCGATCTTCCTCAGTCTATGCTTAAGACGCCGAGTGTTGACGGTCACAAAAAGGAGTCACTAGGTTATAGAGCTTTCTCCCATTCTGGGCCCGTGCTGTGGAATGCCTTCCCTCCTGAGAAATGTGGTCACAGTGGACAGCTTCAAAAAGCGCACTTGTTCCTCTAATTGCAACAATTAACTTTTTTTTTTGGTAGAGGGGGGGGGGGCAGAGGGGAGGGAAGGGGGGGGGGGAGAGGGGCGCCATGAGCATGCTGCCAGCGTGGAGTTGTGCGCGTAAACAAGTTGACACCATCATCATCATAATAATACTATTAACGATTTCTTTAAAGTCAGCATTGCCAGAATTTCGCAACAAAAAATATCCTTGTTGTCAGGAGATTGGCGCTACCAGGATTTCTCGAGAAATTCAGTGCCGCTTCATTGTTCATGATCATTACGGACTAGATCTGAGATTATCTTGGCTCGTTAGAACGATTTTTGCACTACCAGGGAATCTTGAGACTTACAACGCCGATGCAGTGCCGTTATCACTGCAGACAAGCCGATCTGAGATAGTCGTGAGGAATATGTCGATGTGTAATTACTGTAGATTCATAGGAGGCACCACCCGGAAAGAATCGTACTTGTAGCTCTTTGTGGAGTCAATCCATTATTTCACCGATTCTGTCAACCGGTCGGCCTCCGCACTCTAACCCAAATGTTTGCAGACTTCCTCATTTTCGTGTTGTTGCTTTTTCTTCTTCTTCTTCTTTTCAGTTTGATTGATGTGTTGTACACACTTTAGGCAGAAAGTGGGCAATTGTTTTTCCTTTGTTTCTAATATCTCTTTCCTGTGTGAGTGAGTGGGTGGGTAACGTGCGTGCGTGTGTGTATACGTGGGTGGTATCGCCCTACAGGTAATAATGTCTCGTAATTTTGAAGTGCCCCCGTTGAGGTGCCGGGGGTTTCAGTATAAATAGTATCCCCACTTTCTGGAAATGTAGTGCTTTAAATTCCCACTGTCGCTGTCTTTCTCATTTGCTCTTTCTCATTCCTGCTCTGTTCTATCAATCTGCTATACTGTTTTCATCTTCGCTAGACCAGTCACCTACCTTTTTTTCTTGAAAACTCTTCTGGGACAAGACTCCTTATTTGTTTGTGAGGTCTGTTGGATCAGCTTGGGAATATTGGACGCTTTCTGTCAGGTAGTCACTAGGGCTTCCAATGCTGTTATTATTTAGCAATTAGGCATTTTATATGTTTTAGCCGTTTAAAAGCGAAATTAACACACAATTTTGAGTATTCTCTTATTTGTGAAACTAAACGATACGGGTCTACAACCTGTAAGAAATATTGTTGCGCGATAATACACTTTATTAAAAAAAAAATCCTCTTCTTAAATGAAAAAATCCACTTTATGAATGCAGAGAGAGAGAGAGAGAGAGAGAGAGAGAGAGAGGGAGAGGGAGGGAGAGAGAGAGAGAGAGAGGGAGGGAGGGAGGGGGAGAGAGAGGGAGGGGGAGATAGGGGGATTTAGGTTAAGGGGGTGGGGGGCAGAATACCGAGCGGGGATAGTGGAGTGGAGAGGGGTCGGCGTGCTGGGTATTTCCTTGCCAGAGAATCACGTGGGATATGTCTCCGATTTATTATAAATTGTGATTTGTCACGTAATGCAAAGATTAAGAATTATTCAGACTGGATGTTTTGTCAGGAATTTCTTTCCAAACACATTATTGTCACTATTATAATCGTTCTTCAATAGCCCTTTACCAAAGACTTTCGTTTTTAACTTTTGGCAAATCCAAACTCTTAAGTATTTTAGGGCCGTTAGGTTGCAAGCCAAGCCCGTGGGATTAGCGTTTGTTGATTAGTTCACTTCGGTTGCCGTTTTGTCATTAATTTACTTTGATTGGTACTGCTAATAAGAGGTAGGTTGGGTTTGGGCGCGCCACAGGCTGCAACTACGCCGTCCCCAGGGGAGGCGGCCCAGAATTTCCTGATAAAAAGGAACAATAAAGTGTCAAAAATATTTTAAAAATTAAAGAGGAAACAGTTATAGTAAAAAGGAACCTTCTAGCTCCGTAGCCTATATTGTAAGTAATTATTTGCACTTGCAATTAATTCCCCATTTTTTTACCCCTTCTGATAATAACTGCATGGGGCCTGCAGCACTTACTACTGGGCTATGGTTGCCACATTCTAGACCTAACGGATAGCGTATTGCCATTCAAATTAATATTAATTGTCCCCATATAAATAAAGCAATCGTATTGTTTTGGAGAATAGGAGAGACCTAAATATCTGTGAATTATGTGCTGCCTAATTCAGTGTAAGGGGACGACGAGGCCGTTGTCATTCCAAATCTGTATTGTTTCACATAAAATGTGTGAAGTGTTTGGAGAGTCGGGAAGACATGTATATTTTTGGAAAACAACCGAAGAGAGATGCACGCACGTTATTGGGTTATATGCGTTTTGGGAGTCCTCGTGAAGTGGCGGGTGCAATTAAAATTGAACAACGGGAAAGACCTATAGGCTATATTGGTTATAGGGGCCGAGAAGGGGCTGTGCGCATGCACTAGTAAAAGCAAACACAGGGGGAGAGGTCATGCATCACACACCTAGTGTTGTTTGTGTGACAAAAATTCAGGTCACACGCGTTCATTAGTTGGCCCTCATTAGAGGACTTACGTCAGTACAGAGGCGTGGAAATACATCACGAGCTATAACATACACCCAGGCCACGCTTTCCTATTCAAAACAGTGTGCATTTGGGGACGGGGGAGGTGAGGTATGGAAGAGGGAGCAGTAAGGAAGGGGGTGGGGTGGGTGGAGTAATGAAGGAGAGTACGAATGAGTGATACAGGTGGTAGGAAACAGGTGCAGCGCATTTGATCAAACCAAAATGTGAAGATGGCGATCATTTGATTTTTATGGGAATGGGGTAACTAGTCGAAATAATTATTTTTTGACGTGTTGATTACACTTTTATTAATAATAATAATAATAATAATAATAATAATAATAATAATAATAATAATAATAATAATAATAATAATAATAATATACTGGATGCTATATATTGATAGTGTATTTAAAACATTTGAAATGGTGTGTTGATGTTGCTACTACCTTTGACAATATAGTGGTTAGGGGGGTGGGAAGCGAAGAGAAGAGGGAGGGGGGGAAGAGGTGGGGGCTTGTTGGCCTAACAAAGGATCGTGGGTCTGATTAATGCTTTGTATTACACATTCCTTTTCTCAAAGCTTCTTTCCTTTACACACCCTTAACCATGATATTTGTAATTATCAGGTTTTGGCGTTAGTAGACAGTTGTATATGATAATTACGCAGATTACGTCTTAATTACAATTATCACTGATACCTGTAAATGCAGGTTTTGGCGCTAGCCAGAATTAAGCATGATCACGCAAAAATTTTAATTATCTAGTGAAAATTATAAATGCAGGTTTTGGCGCTAGCCAGAATTAAACATGATCACGCACAAATTTTATTTTCAAGTGAAAATTGCAATTATTATGTGATCATTACAATTTTAGGTTTTGGCGCATTTTCAGGCGGATTGCTTGCCCAAACTGAATACTAAACAGGATAACGCGAAGATATTTGTACTTTTTCAATGATAATTGTAATTATCCCTTAATATTTGTAAGTATCCCATGATTTTTGTAATGATCCCACGATATTTGTAATTATCGTGTTTTGGCGCTAGTGGGCCGTCATATCTTGCTGTAACTACTATTGTAAAATACTACGTTGGCTATCTTTGCCAAGTATAACAATATAGATGACAGTATTACATTTCTTAAAGAAACAGGTTTAACTAACTTCAACAACAACAAACACCATAGCATTTCATTTCTAACGTGTGTCTTTATCCGTTTGTTCTTCAGGTGGATCCAGCGACATGGGGGACCAGCATCTTCAGCAACAGCTGGCGTCCCTCAAGCAGCAGCAGCAGCTGCAGCAGCAGCTTCTGCTCCATCAGTACCAGCAACAACGACAGCAACTGGAGCAAGAGCACGAAAAGCAGCTCCAGGAACATATAAAGGTGAGATGACGTAGGCACGTTATAATAACATATATCAGAAAGCTACAACGAAATGCATTGGATTAATAGATATGCGCGACAATGTATTCAAATACTTAGTGGTTCATTGTTCCAATACATACTTAGTCGTTCATTGTTCCAGTGCATAGGAAATAACTTATATTACCGATGTGGACGATGAATTAAGTATATTGTTATTTGTTATACATTGCCAGATCATAAGATCATTAAAAAGCTAGTGAAAATGGTCAGAGATGAGGTGTTCTTCTCATTTTCTGTAGGAAAACATTTCTCTGATAATGGGTATACCTTAAAAGTACACTATGCGGACTATTTGAAGTAAAATTCTGTTCTTTTAGATTTATAAAAGCAGCATTTCCTTGTAAAGGATAAAGTAACATGAACTTTCTATTTAAAAAAAAGAAGTCATCTGCCTTTAAAACAAATCTTCCAATATCATGAAGTGTAGGAAACTTTTATATGAAATAATTGAACTACTTGGCTTTTAGGTTATGCGAAGACAGGCGCTGTAAAAATCATAGCTTAATAACTAAAAATAAATGTTAATTTTTTTTTTAAAGTTTACATCGGCGTACATTTTTTTTTTTTTAAAGAGTTTACATTGGTGCTAACAAGTTTCCGTTGTAACATAATCAGGTTTAATTGCAAATTGTCTAAAATATAATCACCTATCTCATTTTTGCTGTTTGGAGCGTCGTTGTAATATTTTTTATTTTAAAATATTGCTTTACGAAGTAAAGTACTACCAGGTATGCTTAGTTTCACTCTCTGTGGTCCAGCCCTCCTTATTTTCCATTATCACTCCTACCAGAGAACCTGTTAGCATTGGATGGGTGAGAAGAGATGGGTCTTTTGCGTTTCTTTCATCTTGGCATACGATACGGCCTTTGAGAGATTGCAGAGTGCTACAAATGAATTTATAATCGTCTTCTGCTTTTATTGTTATTCTTGTCATTCTGGGTGCGGCAGCGTGTATATTTATTTATGTATATAATTTAATGTAATATTAACTCCCCCCAAAAAGTATTTGCGTTGTGTTACTCTTTCATTCATTTATTGGCACACCGATGAACCCTGTTTCGAATCTCGCGGTGGGCAAGATAAAATGTGGTCATTTTCACTGTCCGTCTTAGCAGTATGATTTGCTTTGATGGTTCAGTGTTGTTAGGCCCTCACCCCTTCCTCTCTGGGATGGTTATCCCCGACTGCCATATCGCCAATGGTGGATGTAGACGTTAAATTTCAATGTTCATTTGTAAATTTTAAAAAAAAGGCATTGCGTTCTAATATATGTAATTAATTCAAGCAAGTGGCGGATGTTTACCTATGCGGGTAGGAAGGAAAAGAGCGTTCATAGTGGCTATAGAGAAAGCTATTCCTGTGCGACAAAAAAAAAACACGGGCACACGCACGTAAAACAGAGAAAGAAACGTTTCAACGACAGGTCCTTTTAAGTGCCTTTATTTCTACATTAAAACTGTATTTAGTTCTCTAAGTAATTCAAACGTGCACCTTTGTGTTTACATCGGGTAGGAAGGGCGCAGATTATAGGGGAGGGGGAGGGGGGAAAGTTATTTCAGTGGGATAAACACAAACAAAATGAGGGCCCCTTTGAGTAGAATTAGGGATGGTGGTTTAAATTTGGGCGCGGTTATGAATCAAAGGATGTGGGGAGGGCTAATTATTATGCATAACTTCACGATGTGCACTCACACGTAAATGAAAGGAATTTGTTTACAATGCATCACATTCAATGTTTACCTTTAGCCATTTTTGTTGTTGTTGAAGGGTTGATTTAGTTTGACAATTTGAAGGCAGTGTCCTGTTGTCATCCCCATGATTTAAATGAGAGAAAAAAACATTGATTTTTTTGTTTATGGTTATTAAGGCAGGGATAGCTCCGTGGTTCAGGGCGCAAGCTTTGATGTGTATATGTGGGTCTTGGGCAACATGGGTTCGAATCCTAACTTCCGCAAACTCTTTTGCGCATTCTGGATGTTTAGTGGCCAGCATCTTTAGAAGCACTCTGAGGTTGTAGTTGCACTATATAAGAACAATCCCTTTAAAAAAAAAATTAAAATCTGCATTTAGTGCGTTGTTTAAATCGGAGGCATTGCTAAGAACTTCGCTGAATTTCAAACGTGAAGGACAAGAAGAACAGGGAGAACCTGGTTTTTAAAGAAAAAGTATTATTTATTCAGTGAATTTCCGCAAAAGAAGTAGAAGATGAAAAAGAAGATGAAGATGACTATGGTGATGTTGATGATGATCATGATCATGATGGTGGTGGTGGTGGTGGTGGTGATGATGATGATGATGATCTTGATCATGATGATGATGAATAATGATGATATCATCTTCAATGGTTACGTGCGCGTGACTAAAGACATGATAGTGTGTGACTAGTGTATGACTATTGGAGGTATTATTTTTACTCTATAAAGCTCAGATTTATATTCCTGTCTAATATTACTACCGTCCAGACATGACATTTAAAAAGCCACAACAACGGCAAGAACAAAAAATAAACCACTAAAACTTCTTTATACAAAGTCGTCCATCCCGCAACCTGTGGAACTATATTTTTATGTTCATGGAAAGTTGAATTTACATTTTGAATAATGTTAGCGGTGTCATTATAGAAAAAAATTAGTGGATATATCACAGCCTTTTTTTAAAAATTCGAATACATAGCTATGTATGTATTCATCCCCTCCCTCCCACCACAAGAGAAAAAAAAATCAAGATTTTTGAAGATCTGTGCGAGATGAGTCCTAAATAGTTCAAAATAGACTTTTTTGTACGCCCGTCTGTCCGCTGTCTGTCTGTGCAAAACTTGCAAGTAGATTAATATCTCAGAACCTATTTCAACTCTCACAACCAAACTTGGTAAGATGGTATACACTCATGAGCCCTCATAAATGATCAGTGAATAAATGACTCCACTTCAAAGTCAAGATCAAATGGTCAACAAGTGTTAGTCAAAAACTGAAAAATTTCACTTTTTTCCCTAAGTTATGAATATTGAACTTATTTCTTTGATGCATGATAGATATCAATGAGACACACATACTATGCACATTTGGGTCAACTTCACTCCAAGGTCAAGGTCACTGGAGCTGTCCAAAGTCGGTTAGTATAGGTACTTTAAAGTGACCTTGAACCTAAACTATGAGAGATATAATTTCTAAACTTGTTGTTATAAGAGATGATAGATTGATCTTTCATATTTATTCCGTTTTGGGGTTGAACTTTGAAGGTCAAGGTCATTTTAGGCCTTGCAAAAACATATGAAAAAAGGTAATCGTACAGTAGAATGGTTCTTTTTAACCCGTAGTGTGCTACAGCATTGGGTTACTTGATCTTATATGAGCATGAGAGGTCATGTGAAAGTCAGGGTCATCCCAAGGACAAGGTCGCTAAATGTCAAGGTCATCCCAAGGTAACCTTTTTGGCATAATGTCACTTTATGCTGTAGAACAGTCAGCATGGGTGCCTTCCAGTAAATTTGACAATATATGCATCTATTTGGAGCAGGAGGTCAAGATCCTCTCAAGGTCATGAGCATCGAAAGATCAAAGTCTTTACTTTACATTTTAATGCCACCGTTTCTTTTTTTTTTTTCTGGGCACTCATTTTCATACTAATCATTGCAAGTTCTATAAGGAATCAGATGGGCTTTGATTTTCTAGTTGGTTTGAGTATGAATGGCTCTATTGTTATTTGTTATTTGTGTCGTGTAGATGTATTTTTTTCTCTCCACTCGTCTTTAACAGATATTGATTTTTTTTTGTTTGGTAGGTTAATTTTCTCACGGAGTTATTTATTTGTTACTTGTTATTTTATTATTTTTTTTTTTTATCACCCAAGGCCATTGATTGGGCTGTAGTGAATAAATAGTAAGGGGATTGGCTGCGATAAATGAATGTAAGAGGGAAAAGAATGAGAAGAAAGAGTAAGTAGTATACAGTACAGGTTATGGAGTAAAACATGAGCCTAATACAAAAAAGTGTATGGAGGGGATAGGTGATAGAAAAAGGAAGAGCAAGAAAGAAGTTGGCAGGACATTTTTGAGGACATTTTTAAAAAAAGAGAATGGCGGGTTTACTACAGCTGTGTGTTTGGGGTTGAAAATATAAGGTATGGCTTGTAGTATTAGTAATCTTGAGTCATCTCCAGTGCTGAATGAACGGGATGTCACGACTTTGCACAATAAGCTGCTTCTCTTATTTTTATTTTTTATTTTTTTATTTAAAAAAAACAAACAAGATTCGTATCACGTGAGTTAAATTGCTTCGAAGCTTTTGAATTATTCATGCCTGTCCATATTTACTTATTTGCTCAATTTACATATTCATTCCTTCTTTCACTCATACGCTCGTTCATTCATTCATTTATTTCGTGCAGCGCTGTTTACTAAAGAGTCAGCCATATTGTGGAGTACGTGTATTCATTTAGCTTTCTTCATTCATTCGTTCTTTCTTTCTTTCGTTCTTTCTTTTCTTTCATTCATCCAATAATTTACATCGCGCACTCTTGTTTACTGAAGAGTAATAGCAGGGAAACAGATTTGCACGAATTTCTTCGTGCGTATTTATTTCTATTTCGAGTCGGTTGTAGAGTGAGTGCATGCAAGTTTCATTTGCAAAGATTTATTTTGTCTTCATTTCCAGTATTTCTTCTTTTCTTTTTTTTTCGCACGGTGTTTATCGTGTTCGTAGTGCATTAGTGACGTTGCATTAGCTTGTCTTTTAAATTGTAATCGGAAAGATTTGTTGTTTGAATCAAATGTTTACCATGGTTTTACTGTGAAGAGCAGTGTGCCTTATCGTAGATCAGGAAACTGCACTATAAATCAGCTTATTATTATTTTATTATTAAAGCAAGATGAGGAGTGAAGGAATGAAAGAAAATTTGAAGATTTTGACGTGGAGATTTTTATTTTAAAATGCCAACAATTCCGTGTCTCAAATCAATGTTTTTTTCCCAGCAAAATTTACATTTTAAATTTTAAAAAAATCATTTTCCAGTAGCTTGTGTTTATTTGACAGTGTTCAGTTTGGCAGTGTTCGGCGGGGGTAGCAGGATTGTTGTAGATCTGCCCTTCGCTTGTTAGATTAAACGGAACAAGGTTAATGTTTGCTTCACGTCAAGCATAAGTGCCACCAACCCTAACTCTGATTCTGTTATATGTTTAGAATTGTTCGATCTGCTAGTGTGTAAGTCCGTTGATTAGGTCCTCCTGTAGTGGGAGCCTTGGGCGGAGTTGGATCCTGTATCGATCAGTGCCTTGAGCAACTCTTGAGCTGGAAAAAATGCTATACGAGAACGATACATAAATAAATATTCGCTAACGTAAGTCTATTGATAAGTTTTCTTCGAGTTGGTCTCCTGCTGGTCTTGCTTTTGTATTCGCGTGGCAGCAATTGGTAGTCGCATGAGTGAGACGGGAGGTGGGTAAAAATAAACCTGTTGAAAGAACGGATTAGTCCCCAAAATAGCTTCCCTTTATTTATAATGTAGAGCGCTACTGGCGTGAACATGAACACTATAACTGCGATGAGCAAGTCCTTCAGTTGAGATTGGTATCGGCCGGCTTTTAAGTGCATTATTCGTTTGATGATGGCGATCCTTTTGAAACCCATTCGTCCCCAAGCCACTATTGCCATGGTACACAGACGAGGAATGTACAACTGAATGGAGATTTTAACAAACACAACAACAAACAATGACAAATTGGCACGACAATGATTGAAGGACTAGACGCGGTCAATGTACAGTGGTAAAAAGGTTCTTCTTCTTTTTTTTTTTTTTAAAACAAAGGTTTTGAGAAGCCGTTAGTCAAGTCAAACGATTGTATCCGCACAAAAGCACAATACAATCCAACTTTATTGTCCGATGAAATCAAGAAGATATTGTTATGTATATTGATCATTTATGAAGCTTGGCAGGGATGGAGCTTGCTTCAAGCTCAGGGGAAGGGAGTTCCACAGAGTGGGTGCAGCATTTTTGAAGGAGCGCATTCCAAGAGTCTTTTTGGTTGTGTTGCTTGTGCGCACACTGGGGGTTTCAAGTCTACACTGAGTCCCTGACCTAAGTTCGCGTCTGGGTTGGTAAGGGGAGAACATATATATATATATAGTCTTATAAATGTCTCCAGAAACAAGGCATATTTGTCTTTGTACGGTCATCTGGGAACACAGTTTTGCTATCTGGGAACATGCGAATGTCTCCAGATCCTAGGTAACTTTGAAAACGCAAGAAAAAGTAAGTTTCGTCTCCTCTAGGCGACGAATTAGGTCACGCTGTATTTGTTTCTAGGTCAACTGTTTTTTACGAACCGTTTGAGAATGTTTTCGAACCGTTTATTGACGCCGGATAGTGTCCTCACTTGGTTTAATACAATTTAAGAATTTAAGAAGGCAAATGGGTTTTTGACTGATAAAGCGTTAGGGCAAGGGCTAGGGATAGATCTACAACTTACCCGAACCCTTGTAGCATATTTCCGATGTTTCCGTCAATTTTAAACAGTGTTTTTGCATGTTCTCAGAAACAAGTTCTCTCTCACACACACTCTCTCTCTCTCTCTCTCTCTCTCTCACTTTCTTTCTCTCTCTCTCTCTCTCTCTCTCTCTCTCTCTCTCTCTAATATACACACGCACTCAACCATCTCTCTCCTCTTGTTATTATGGTTTAGGTTAGCAATGTACCGAGTGAAGACTAGTCTTTCGGGGGTTTTTCAGTGAAAGATCTTTACGTTTTATTAAGTGTCCATCGCTGGTTCTGTATGGTCAGTACATATATATTATTTTAATCTTACTTTGGAATTTGTTTATGTTTCATTTCAGAGTATCTAAACCCTGTTTTTGAAAAGGTAGTAGCATTACAAGGCAGTCATAATAAGAGGACCCCAGAGAGTGTGCTGTAGATCTCGCATTTTCTTGCTTCTTGAGCGGCTCCGGAGCTGCAAAAGCGCTGTATAAAAGTGATTAAATAAATACTTTTGGGCATTTAAATTTTTAAGTTTAGATTGCTCAAGTCATGTGAGTGTCACGTATTTATGTATGTGTGCTAGTAATTGTGTGTGTGTGTGTGTGTGTGTGTGTGTGTGTGTGTGTGGGTGTGTGTGTGTGTGTGTGTGTGTGTGTGTGTGTGTTAGAGAGAGAGGGGAGGGGAAGGATGGGATAAGGGTAGGGCTTTCAAAGACTGACTGTCATAAGACGTTACGGATAGGAAGCGAAAAAATTGCCAAACCCAATTTTCTTTCCATAATTTTTATTGACTCTGTTTTATAGAGTAAAATGAAGTGTTGATCAATTTGTGTTTCGTCTGAAGTGGAGACAAAATAATCACCCTAGATTTTATATTGGGGGCAAGGACACCTACTAGGTGTCCTTGATTGGGGGGAAAAAGGGCAGGGATGGATTATGAACTTGAAAAAAAAAATCCGATGATGATGATGATTTTATAATAAAATAACTGAAAAGGTTGCGTGTGGAGGGGAGGGGGAGGGGGTATGTGTGTGTGTGTGTGTGTGCGCGTGCGTGTGTGTTTGTTTGTTAAAATAAATACAATAAGCTTTGTTGCTCAACGTGCCTAGTATTTTTACGCCTTCGTGGGTGTTCTGGGGATGTTGTTTTTCCTTCCGGGTTTGTTAGTGTAAAAAATTAATATTTTATTGTTTTAAGTTTTAATATTTATAACCCTTTTTTGCGTTTTTCGATTATTTCGCTTTTCAGGAATCGTTAACCGATTTTTGTTACGGTTTGATCTCAAAATATCGGATGACTCGAATGTTCTGTGAGGTTAAGCCTAGCGCCTCTCTTCACCCTATACAGATAATACTCTGTAAGTTAGAACCCTCTCTTCACACTGTCTTTGTAGGTTCTGATCAATAGCCGCCGTCTCGATAATATCAGATACTCCGTGTCCAAGCGTGGATCAGGTGTATTAGGTGATTACGTCGACGTCCTAGTTTTTGTACGTAAATGGTAGCTAAATCGGGCACAGGCTAGAAGCGAGTCGTGTAAGTAAAGTATACAACAAAGGTCTATCTTTGGCTGCGGTGCTTACTCCTTTGTTATTTTGCACATCTGCTTCTTATTTCAAGCCGGTCGCCTATGTGAAGGGGCTATTCTCATCCAAAGGGTCGTAATGATTATGTTACAGTCGAGTTTTCTAGGTTACGCTCCTAAAAGTATTATAATGCTTGTAGTATGTGGGTAGTGCCTTACCGTAGAGGTTATATTAGCAGAGTATAGTTTACAAGGAATAATACACTAAAGTTTTAACCCGGTGGTGATGATGATTTAAAAAAAGAATTTGGTGGTCTAAAGTTTCACGTTGCTGGAATTGTTAGTAGAGTCTGTCGTAGTTAATAGCAGGGTATATACTGAGCGAGGTATTCTAAAACCTGCGTGTTGATGAAAGAATATGTTGTACGGTGAGGATGGTAAGGAGATTAGGGAGTTTTATAGGGGATAGAGAAGGATGGAGGGGGGGGGGTACGTGATGGGCGAAAGGTGGTACAATGCTATACGGTTGTGTATGATCCGATCCTATCCTATCCCGTAACTCAAAGGTCGTTGGGGCACCACCGATGATCGTTACCAGCGTACTCCATCTTTCTGTTTTCAGCAACCCTCAGTGTCAAACCAGTCCATTCTCGAATGTTGTCCTCCCACCTCTTTTTATGTCTCCTTCTTCTTCTGCCTCCTTGAACCGTGCCTTGCAAGATGGTTTTTGCAAGGCCTGATGCTCTGGTGACGTTGCCATGCCATCGGAGTTTCCGTTTCTTCTTGTGTATGATGGTTGCATGTAAACCGATCTTACTTTTTATTACTTTTTAATTTCTGTATTTTTAGTACTCATTTACGTTGTTGCATTCGTGGACGGTGTGCCGAAGGCAAATTTCTGGTTTTTATTGGACAATAAAGTTGTATTGTATACGTAACTCACGTGGTGATGAGCGGTAAAGGTGTGCTTGTAACGATTTCAGCATCATTGATGTCTAGGGTCGGGATATAGTAACATGGATAGATGTGTGTGTGTGTGTGTGTGTGTGTGTGTGTGTGTGAGAGAGAGAGAGAGAGAGAGAGAGAGAGAGAGAGTGGGGGGGGAGGGGAGAGGGGAAGGGGAGAGAGAGAAAAAAATTGCGAAGATCAAGTGATATACTATATATTTATTGTCAGTTTTATTATCTATTGTCTTCTTTTTTTTCCCAGGGTCATCAGTTTGCAACTGCGTTTAAAAGCTCCCCGAGAGATACTTAAAGCAAAATAGTAGAAAAAGACAAGTAGTAGGAAAACATCTTTTGAAGGCTGTAGTAGCAAAACACCTTTTGAAAGCTAGTTCCCACATGGCCGGTTATCTTAAGTGTATTGCTTTCATCTTTCGTAAGAAGGTTTAGCTTTTTCGCACACACTTGGTCCTTCTCTATCCAGATTTAATCTCGCGTTCTTTCTTGTTAAGTGCGTGAAAGCACCGGCTTGGCCAATCTGAATTAAGTCGTACCCCTTGCTGCGTTACTGCGTTCATTTTTAAGCAGCGCATGGCCTCTTTGACGTCAGGACTACGTCATTCGGGCCGCGGTGGTCTTCATTTCTGTTCCGTCCGTTCCGCTTGACTGCTTATTATGTTTTACGAGGAGTCCTTTTATAGGATATTTAGTTTATGGAAAAAGACCTGGTCGCCTTTACAGCACAGGCAAGGATACCTGCGTTTACCTAATCGCGTGAAAAGAATCGAGTTAACCACAGTACTTTACCTACCCGCACTAAGAGTAGAATAATTATAACCTTCACGGTCCATTTTCACTTTGACCGCCAAACACTACACGGTACACCCTGTTTGAAACACGCTCTTTTGCTTCTTTCAGAGAACTTTTTTAACGTTATGACGTGTTTAAACGCTTGGGATAATTTTGTGGGCTGCATTCGTCCTTGTAACGAGTGACCATGAACTTCTGATATTTGTAAATATTACGACCGAAAGACGAAGAGAAGGCATTCAACTCTGACAAGTGATAGTGGTTGGTGTCCCTTTGCAGTGATTTTTTCCAACTCCGAGACGATGATCATAAATTATAGTTTTCACGAAGCGTGGCACTGGCAGCCTCATATATAAATAACAAATTATACTAGCAGACTTATAAAATAAACCTTAATTATCAAACTATCTTTACGTGCATCAATGTGAAAAAAAGTACTGCAAGTACCGTTAAACAGGATGGTACTTTCCCAGTAAAATCAGCCATTAGCCACACATGGGAATGCAGTTAATACTGAGTAAAACAACATTTGGGAAATGTACAATTCATGGAAACAACACAGAGAGTAGAAAGTACCGCCCAATGAAACATTTTGTCAACATTTATAATCGCTCACTAAAGCAGAATCAACGCCTGTGCTGTCTCTGTAAAAGTCGTTGCGAGGTCGTGTTGTTTACGATTACGTCCATAGTTACATTTTTAATAAACAACGCCATTGACGTACCATTGTAGCACATAGACCTGTGACAGTTTCCATTGTACATGACAAATCGTTTTGAGTGAGTTTCTCAGTGACAATGTTAATATTTTGAACTGTGCTATATTTATTTTGACTGCAGTAGTAGAGGTTTTTTGGTTTTGTTTGTTTTTAACCAAGTTTATTGATGTCGGTGAGCAGTTAAACGGTTGAATGCGTTATACAATATCACGAACTGCCGTGGTGGTTGAGAACGTTCAGGTTGGGGCTGGGCGCGAGGCGTTACGAAGGAAGGGGAAATGTAGTGGGGGGGGGGGGGGGTGAGTGAAGAGGGGGCTGGTGCTGCAAAATATGGATGGTAGCTTGGGATTTCTTCGTACATTCTAAAGATTAATGTGTCCTCTCACTGTCATCGTCGTCATCGTCGTCATAGTCATCGTCGTCATAGTCATCATCATCATCATCTTCTTCTTCTTCTTCTTCTTCTTCTTCTTCTTCTTCTGCACCTGCTTCGTCATCAGTAGCAATCTCTCTCTTTCTCTCTCTCCCTCTCCTTCGCTCTCTCTCTCTCCCTCTCCCTTCCTCTCTCCTTCTCTCTCTCCCCCCCTCTCTCCCTCTCTCTCTCTCTCTCTCTCTCTCTCTCTCTCTCTCTCTCTCTCTCTCTCTCTCTCTCTCTCCCCCCCTCTCCCTGCTCTTGGTTTTATCATTTTGCTAGGTATTTAATTTTTAATAGTAAACAAACACGCTTACGTTTCGTTTTAATGTCTCACGTAAGACACGCCTTCCAACATCCCAGATATTTTTTTTATTTTGGCCATTTCAAAAAACCAAAATAAAACACCGTAGGTCTCCTACTGTGATTTCCGGCGCATAAACCCCCATTACTATTAGAGTTTAGTTTACCCCATTACGCTACCTTTTGAAAAATAAAGCTTTTGAAGTATTGAAATAATCTCCTAAAATCCACTGCCGTCACTGCTCGTCATAACTTTCCGCTTTGGAATCGAGGCATTAAACTTTTATTGCCCGCACATAGAATGGCGATAGAATATTTTAGTAGACGCATATATAAGTGATTTATTGAATGAAACTGCTGCTTTTTTTTTTTTAACGGGAAGTAAAGGACCACCATCACAGATTTAGAATAATTTTGTTTGAAGAAGGTAGGAAAAAAAAGACTGTGCCTTTTATCTATTTCCAACTGAAACTTTCAACCTTGCGATCACGGGACAGTACATTCTCAAGGACGTTGGTAGGAGTGGTGCAGTTCAAGGTCTGTGCAGAGAAGGACTTATACCTATCTATCTATCTATCTATCTATCTATCTATCTATCTATCTATCTATCTATCTATCTATCTATCTATCTATCTATCTATCTATCTATCTATCTATCTATCTATCTATCTATCTATCTATCTATCTATCTATCTATCGATAGATGTAGATAGATAGATAGATAGATAGAGAGAGAGAGAGAGGGAGAGAGGGAGAGATAGATAGATAGATAGATAGATAGATAGATAGATAGATAGATAGATAGATAGATAGATAGATAGATAGATAGATAGATAGATAGATAGATAGATAGATAGATAGATAGATAGATAGATAGATAGATAGATAGATAGATAGATAGAAAGTGAACGAATTAATTAATTAAAAGAGAGACAGAGACAGGGAGAGGGTTGAACATGGGAATTGTGAGAGTGTTGAGGTAATTAGAACACAATCATGTTTAGGATCGAGTAAGGAAGATTGAAACTGTGCGAAAGAGGTTTTCTTGGAGGACGTGTACTTACAACTTATTTATAATAAATATTCCATTTAAAGTGCATGAGGCTTGCGCTTATTTATGCCCTTACAAAAACAAAAAGCAAACCCAAAAAATTTGTGGTTTTAACATATTTTAACGATTGTGGCATCAAGCGATGAAAGAAGAAACCTACTAGTATGGATGCGGATGAGAGAGTGAGAGAGAGAGAGAGAGAGAGAGAGAGAGAGAGAGAGAGAGAGAGAGAGAGGGTACTCCCCTACCCCCCCACCCTCCTGCTTCCTCACCACCTATACCCATAGATCACGAGGATTTAAATGTTTGGGCGGAGTTACAAAGAAATATGACCCGAGGTGAAAGAAAGTTCAAACCATTACATCAGTCGCCTATTTAGCAGCAATTGTTGATAAAACTAATCAAGATGTACATCTAAAGTGGTCGAAATGTAATTATATCTCCGATTCAACATCTTTTTGTTGTTTCAATTTTGTATTGCGGTTCATTGTCCTTAGGGTAGACGTAGGATTATTCAAATGTAGTCTGTGCCGTTAATTGCAAAGGATTTGCTTTAAGTTTTAGTTCTAACAATAGAAGACTAAGTAAACTTGTAACCCACGCGTTATTTCTCTTTTGACTCTATCCACGAAAGCGAACTAATTGAATTAGAAACCTAGTCGTGATAACGTTTAACGTTTATTCTATTTCTAGAGCTGACACTTAGTCAATCCAATATTTATTTTTTTTTTTTTTTTGGTACAGATTCATGATTGGTACATATGTTATTTGGTACTTGAAGTACTTGAAAGTACTTTTAGCTTATTGGTAGTATATTTTCAGTTAAATGTAAGATCAGTCGCAATAACTGGTCCTAGTGAGGTAAATACAAACGCCCAATTCAGCATTTTTGAATATAGAATCTTTGCATATTGTATGATTACATACCATGAACATTTGTTGTTTGTGACAATGCAAGCTAGGACAGGCAGTAAAACATATTTTTAGTTTTAAAAAAAAAAGGTATAGCTGTAGTAGTAAACAAAGGAATTTGTAAAACATATAATATTATTCACGTGTTTGAACTTAATCAGGGCTAATTCAAGATTAAAGATTCAAGATTAAAGATAATTTATTGCCAAGTGAATAATACAGCATCGCACACAAAAAAAGCACATATAAAATTTAGTGAACACGTGAACAAGCTGACAGCGAATCACAATAAAATAATAAGTAGAAATATACATGATTTACACATAATATGTACACATAATATACCCACATGTATATATTATTGAGATTGATATTCTGATGTTGATTTCTTCAATAGTTTTGTTGGAGTGTTTTTGTTTTATGTTATGGTTACTTAATTTGTGTATTAATTAATGTATTTATTTATTTATTTATTTGTTTATTATTATTATTTTATTTATTTTAAAAATTTATTATTATTATTATTATTATTATTATTATTATTATTATTATTATTATTATTATTATTATTATGATGATGATGATGATGATGATGATGATGATGATGATGATGATGATGATGATAGATATAGAGTTGTATGGTTTAATTATTACGATGCTTGATTACTTCATGCAACTGCTTGTTAGTAAGCTGTATGCCAACATGCTGTACTGATATATATACTGCTTAATGCTTGAAGACAACTAGTTTTGATGTTGCTAATAGGAATGACACGTTGTGAGATGAACGATAATATTTATAATCATTCGCCATTCATTATATAGCCCGTACTAAATCAATGGCATGTTGAAATACACAGTTCAGTTTCAGAATGCTACTTTAAGTTATTGTGGGTATTTATACTTGATTGTAGTATGCGCCTTTCTTGTGTCTAATTTAATTACATTGATTAATTCATGTATTTTAATTTTAGGTAGTTATTTAATTTGTTTGATCTTTCATACTGTGAATTTTCATGGGTGTGCTAGCGTCATGGTTCCCTACTTTGGAAGAATAATATTCACACACACACATATATCTATATCTATCTATCTATCTATCTATCTATCTATCTATCTATCTATCTATCTATCTATCTATCTATCTATCTATCTATCTATCTATCTATCTATCTATCTATCTATCTATCTATCTATCTATATCTATATCTATATATCTATATCTATATCTATATATATATATATATATATATATACATTATCTTGACTTTGCCCGCAATGTTAGCATTAGTCATTACACCAAAGTTTCGAAGACCTACACTTTAGCCTTAAAGGAGACATTACACATTTCTGATTAATTATTCTGAGTTTGATTCTAATGTTCATACTAGCTCATTTCAGGAAACTAACTGTTCATACTTGCTCACTTCAGGAAACATTTAAAGTTTCTGATTTATTGTTCTGATTTTGATTCAGACAGTTCCATTTGCTCATTTCTGTGAGGTTTCCCTTATTAGATAGACCCGCAAGAGTGAAATTAACTCTGTATTTTCTCTCTCTTACTCTCAATATATATATATAGGTTATACATATTCTTTGTACTTCTTCTTCTTCTCGAATTACCCACTCCATATCTTCAGTAATCTCTACTTTTATTTTATTATTTTGTTTTCTTAAGTTAAACGTCGAAAGTAGATCCTGGAAAATGCCAGAGAAATCGGAAAAGGACAAATAGACATGGAAGATAGTTTATGTTTACTTTTTTTGTTTTTCTTTCTATGACGTTTGAACAGAGGTTTATAATTATGCTGAAAATGGCGGAAGTTGAATTGACTGTTGCCAGATAGATAATTAGATAATTATTAATATTAATGAACATTGTGGAAACTGACTTCTATAATCATATTTCCTGAGGTAATTAATTGATATAAGTTGGAATATGTGTCTATGATTTCGCTTATGGAAAATAATGGAACAGGGCGTAACTTCCACATGGAAAATTTTGGAAGATTGCATTGAAAGTAGCGAAAATGGACTGTAGCAACTTCTAACGTGTATGCTAGTTGTTAGAATTTAGACCAAACCAACCAAACAACAACAAAAAATAATGAAAAAAAATAATGAAAATGGTGGAAGTTGGGTTGTGAACACTTCCACATTTGCTATGTGCTGATCCCTTTGCTTGTGGCCTTGCTTTTCCAGTACCTGCAGCACCGGCGACGGCTGCAGCAAGAGCATGAGAAGCAACTGCAGGAGCACATTCAGGTACTGGCTCCTTTAACTCACCTTCTAACCTTCTTATTTTGTCCTCTGCTCTGCCACAGTTGTTGCTTGTTTTAGTGTGGTAACCTTTTAACCCCAAACTGTTAATGTTGTATTGCTGAATTTTACCCTAGTTTTGTTACCCTTTTGAACATTTAATTATTTATATATTTATTTATTTATTTTTTTTTTTTACAATCTGAACTGTTATGTTTCTACTACTGAACCATCCGTTAGTTTTGTTACATCTTTCAACATCACAATCCACCTAAACACCACAGTTCCTGATCATCCACGTTTCCTGCTCTGGCACGTTATGCTGTTTATTTAGTCTGGTAACCTTTAAACCGAAGTGTTGTGTTTATACTACAGAATTCTAGTATTTCTGCACATCTGTTCCATTTTAAAACGACTTCAAAATTACAACTGTGTTTGACCCCTATCGTCATTTCATAAACTTCCAAACTGTTGTTTTTACTACCAACTTTGTTTGATCACAACGAAACTTTGTTCCGTCCTCCACCAACTACTTCAAACTGACCTGTGGTGTGGTGTCTGCCAAACCTTACTAGCCTTGTTAACCGTTGTTTCGTCAAATTCCATTGAGTCATTTTAGTGCCAAAATCATTTTCCTCCCAAGTGCACCGACCCGTACTAGTCATTTTGTGGTATTGTGTATGTGTGCGCGTGCGTGTGTGATCAAAATCAATCGAAATGTTTCCGCTTTCATACTGGGCCCACATTTATTTATTTATTTATAATATTTCTCACTTATTATTTTTCCAGGTGCTTCGTATTATTGAAGTCACAATGTCGCAATCTTTAAGTCAAGATTATAGGTTAATTGTTTCAGGCACGTCTTTATTACTCACAAATCTCCTAATTCCATGGGTGGGAGACTGACTGTTATTATGGTCACTAAACCTAGTCTTGCATATTTATTTTGAACGTTTTGAAATAGGTTTCATATCCCCAAATCCATGGGTGTAGTCTATCAATGTGTTTGGGGTCACCAAACCTATTTTATTTTGCGTATAATTATTTTTTTTTTAACCTTGTGAAAAATGTTATGAGGCATAAACTCGCATTCCTGAGAGTGTCTGATCCATACTTGGTCCGTCTGTCTACACATTGTAAAACGTACGTCTAAAAATACTGAAACAAACCCAAGGGTGTTGCTTTTCTCGAACTGTTACGGTCACCCAGCCTATTTTCGCACACTGTATTTTCTTGTGAAAAATAAGATGTGGCATGGGACCTGCATCTCTGACTGTATCATTTCCATCTTTGATTCTGACATAGGTCCACCTATCAATGTAGCTGTATAATATGTACACTAGCTTATAAGTTTATGGTCCTCAGAATAGAAGCCCCCAAACTTCGCTGACTGTTTTAAGAATGTGAGCTTATGAAGCATAGTGTATAATGTTACTATAACCGCCTAACACCTTTCCTGGGTTTTTCGTAGCTTGCTACGATTTTACTACCAATATTTTGCATAAAATGTACGACTTATTACTATTTTTCATAGAATATATCACGACTTTACTGCTGTTTTACAGCCTAGTATGGATTATTGACTAATTCTAATCTTGGCATTTACATATGCCTGTCTTAAAAGGGTCCCAAATTACACATTTCAGCGTCACAGATTATTATCAAATTCACAATCAGTGAACGAGGGAAACATACGAATAATCCACAAAATAACCTTTTTGTCAGGAAGACGGGTTTGACCTTAATCAATAACTTAATTTGTTTATGTGCATATTAATAGTATGATGATGATGATACATAGATTTATATAGTGCACATATCTCGCACAAAAGTGATTCAAGGCGCATACTCGCGCTTTCACGCATATAATAGAAAATGGTACATAGGAAAATGATGAAACAATGGATGTCCATCATATGAGTAAAAATGCAACATGCATTTGTGTGTGTATATATATATATATATATACAAAATGTTATCCACTCAATTTGAATTGCCACATTTTCGGTTTTATATAACCTTCTTCAAGGCACTAATGTCAGTGTGATAATGTACAAGCGTTTTACCTAATACTAGAATTCATGTAGTATAATTCACAAAACACCACACATATATACTAAGTGAACATGAATACAACACTATTATAACAACCACCACCACCACCACACGCACACAAACACACGTGGCGGAGGAAAAAATACCCTACCCTTACACACTACACAGAAACATTCCCACACACATGCAACACACTGTGGTAGGTTTGTAGACGCTGTGCAAGCATCCAGATTGATCCTTCAAATAGCAGTGTAGCGAAAGTGTGTAGGATTCACAATTAGTTGTTTTAAAAAAAAATCAAGGAAGAGACGCCTAAAATTCAAAGTGTAGCGGTCAGTTTGGTCAAAGATTGCTTATTATTATTATATTTTAATTATTTTTTTAATCCTTTTTTGTCCCTTTTTATCGGTAAATTCGGTAGTCTCAGCCTGTGGCGCGCCCGAACCCAACCTACCTAACATTAGTTGTGATTTTGGGGGGGGGGGAGCAAACGGAAGTACCCGGAGAAAACCCCCGAGACGTTGCCCGAGTCGAAGTAAATAATATTCGGAGAAACATGACGTCCAGATGCTGGATCGAACCCACACCTGTCAGGCGCCATTGGTTTCTGGCCTGTGGACAAGGCAAGTTAGTCCCGCCTTAGCCCACTTGGCCACAACGCTCGCTTGTAGCGCTTATGCTATCCTTGAATGTGACAACAACGCAATTTCACAAGTAAGCTGAAGTCACACAAAAGATAGCACACATCCTTGAAACTTTAGGCACCGTTTACGTGTGGTACTGTACATATTTACAAGCTTACGATCCTTAGAATAGCCGCCCCAACGTTTGCTTGACTTTTCGTACTGTAGAATCTGCCGCTATTATACTACATCCTGTATATGGATTGTAGATTCCCAACTTTTAACATTGGCTGCCTTTACTTGTCGTAGCTGTACGTACATCTCTGTGCGATCTGCTTAGCTTATGATCCTTAGAATTGCAGTCCCAGAATTGTGTTGGCAAATTCAGGTGAGGCTGTATGTACTGAACGAACATCCCTGTGTATATAATTATTAACTGCATCCTGACATGAATCCGTTTGACCTTGAAGGTGTACTTCGGCATACGAACTTTACAGGTTAGAGTCCTAAGAAAAGCTTGACTGTATGATCGATCTAGTATGTATTGCAACCTAAAACATAGCTTGGATATTTTACATTCATAATTTGTGGAAGGAATTTGGTAAATGATTATGACTGCAATGATGAATTAGTGTGTTTGTGGCGTAAAATAAAACACAGCCCAAACCCACAAAATATACCCATTGAAAGAAATTAACGAGAGAACCTCTTTTAAACATCGTTTCAACGGAAACTTTAAGCTTGTCAATCCCGTCTTCAATTATGCAGTGCAAATGTGACCTCGCACCTTTCCAAGAACTTCACTTAGACGTAAACACCGCATCATTCTTATTCATAGCCTAGTGCGTGTATTTTGTTTGGTCCACCTCCTTTTTTTTTTCTTCCCTGTTTTGAGCGCATCAGTTGGGCCTTTAGCTTTGCATGTACGGGAAGGGGCGGAGAGGAATGGAAGAAGATGGGAGCGTGCAGATGTGAGGGTTGGAAGTGGGGTTAGGGGGGAGGGGGGTTGTAGGATATGATGTTAATAAGTGTAATTGCTTGGTGGCTTTAGGGTGTTATTATTATTTTTTTAAATTTTTGTGTCGTGTTTGTTTGCATGTGTGCATACATGTGTGATGAATTCAGACATTAAAATAATTGTTATTTATGGAGTTGGACTTTTTTTTTTTTTTGCTTGATTATTTGCCTCTCAATGTTAAAATATGCAATCTTTTTTAGCTTTGGGTTTTGTATATATATATATATATTTTTTTTTTAAATGTTTGCGCTTTCTCCCAGTGTAACAAAATATTGTGATGGTAACTCTTCTTGTACAATTGTGTATCCGTCACCTTGTCACCTCGAAGAAGAAAAAAGACATCGCACTGGGCATGCTTTAGTGTCCTCGAGATTATTACCATAATATCACTTTATAAAACTCCTGCTGTCATTCTAGTCTTGATTACCTTATCGACTGACCGTTGTTTTCAACTCTGAACCTTGGTTGTTGTTATTGATTTTGTTTTTTGTTTTTGTTGTTGGTTTTTGTGTGTGTGTGTTTTGGCTTGTTTATTATGAATACTTGGAATGTTTTGATTTAGCGTTTGGCCTGGTTTTAAGTAAGTCGTTAAGATGACTTTGAGAGAAATTTAGAACCTTTTAGGCCAATATAGATCGTTTACAACTAGTGGAAAGTCTCCAACCCCTTACAGGAATAAATCTTCAATCGCCGACTCTAGTCGTGCGTCTAAGCGTAACGAGCATTGAAATTTAACGTAGTGGCAGTGCTGCACTTTGGTTGCAATGGTAATAGAGAAGGAAAGCTTTTGATCACAGTCATTGTCAAATTCAATATGTAAATAAAAGTATTAAAAGCTGTATACATAAATACACTCTGAGAAGGGAAGCTTTAAACCACTTCCAAATCCAATGTGCAAATATAAACGTAATACATGCATATAGTCTGGAAACTAGATTGGGGGTGGGAGAGTTAACATGGTCGTGGAACAGTGGTTTACAATAATTATGTAAATAAAGCAAAACACGAATACTAAAATAGATGTATGAGTCACGTGTTTGAGAGGTTGAGTGTTTGGACTGTGGCGGCCAGAAGTAATTTAGTTACCCAACCTGTTGAAATCTTTGTGTACGGGCGTGGAGCGTATTTAATGATGTTTATAGAATTTTACAGATACGATGCATTGCTTTAAAAATTATACTAGCTTTAAGATGCTTTGAATACTTCATTTCTTTTTCTTTTTTAATAAAAAAAAAATTAATAACTGAACTTACTTGCATAGTTTAGCTTTTGAACAACAATGCAGTAGTTTGAAAAGACAGTTTTAGGTTGTTTTGAAAAACAGTGTTACATGTTTGGACTTTCATAACTGTATTTTGGGTGTTGAAATGAAAACATGACGTTTTAAAAGTGCAGACTTTTACGTGTCGTATAAATGTGTTATTGTTTTTGTGCATATGTTGGAGGTTTTGATGGATAGCTTTTTGTGTAATGTTTTTGCAATGGACACATTTTTTTAAAAAGTTATATTTAGTCACTTTCTTTTATTCTTTTGTTTTTGTTTTGTTTATATTTTATATTTTATTTATTATGTTAATGTATTTATAATTATTTATTTTATCGATTCGTATTTTCTGGTCATAACGTCAACCGATAAAAGACTAGTTCAGCTTGTGTTTCACCCGTCCCCTATACGCTTATGTGTCCGGGGACGTTAATCTATAAAACTAACTAACTAACTAACTAACTGTACTTTGTGTTATATATTCAGTGACGCAAAGGCCTTTTGTTTGTTTCATTAGTATCTTATAACAATAATTAGTTTGTTTTTTTACAAGTGTTTGTGTAAATATTTACGAAGATGTTAGATGTTGATTGTGTTATTACTGTTTGGGTTTTAATAAACAGGATTGGTAGTCAGATGACTTCCATTTGATTGTGTTAATCCTTGTTGTTTTTAATAAACAGGGTTGGTGATCATATGGCTTACTTTTGATCATGTTATTCCTAGGTGTTTTTCATAAACAGGGTTGGTAGTCATACTTTTGATCCTGTTATTCGTTGTTGTTTTTTTTCAGAAACAACTAAACAACAACGGCAAAAGTGATTATTATTCAACAAGTCTGTATTTAAATATTTGGAAGGAAACTCGCGTTAAAGTATTTAGCGTGTGGAATTTGACTCGCTTGGTCTTTTTTACTGTATTAGTACTTTGTTATGTACAGCCACCGTTTTTGACTTGTGGCAATGATAATGATGTCTAGCTGTCAAATGTGTGTATATATACACACACAGCAAAAGATTGAATTAAAAGCATTGATCGTTTCTTATGAATTAAAAGCATTTGTTATCAATTGATTACATTAAATTGGACACTTCTGTTGTCTGTCTAATAAACAGCCATCCGTTTTGGGAACGAAACAACGGTTATTTTTTAATGTGGAAATGTAGAGATACAAATAAGGCAGGCGACTTCCTTGAAGTCATAGCATGCACATGATAGATTACACAAATTGTTTATCTTAGCTTACAGTCCACAATACAGAAGAATATCTTGAGGACAGAAAAAAAGAATATAGTCATTAATGGTTGTTGTTTTTTAATAGAACGCCTTTAAAACAGGGTAATCGTTAAGAATTTGTTATCTTTTAACTTGATATAATTTTCGGAGTCAATGTGACTCCAATCAGATTGGTGTTATAAAAAAATTGCTAGACCGCTTTGGAAACTGGGTATTCCACAAAGGTAGTGTACACATTAACATCAAGTGTCGACGTCCTTTTCTTTACAAAGTTGTAAGAGTAATAGAATTTTTGTGTACCCTCGTATAGTTCCAAAGTTTCAAAGTTCGTAACCCTGTTGTAAAAGTTATGACTGTTCAGAATGATTAAAAACAGTGCTTATTCTATTTGTGATGCCCTTAAAGTCATTTACACATTCGAGTAACTTTACCGTTAGATTAAATAAATCGGTTTTTATTATGCCTGGTATTATGTTAGTGTTACGTTGAAACGCGCACGATAGTTCGCGTGTGACTCGCACGATAGATCCGATCGTTTTGTTTCGCAAAGCATTCAATAACAGAGTGTATTTACCTTTCATTACATTTTGCGTTGTTGTTAGAAGAAGCTTTGTATAACGTTGATAATTTTCGTTGGTCGATATTATTGGAGAATTCTCTAGAGTTGCATGTTTATTATCGATCGAAGAATCTAGATAGATCCACTGTACGCTGAGAGATTCTCTTATGATAAAGAATGTTGTATGACGTAAGATAGTGATGACGAAGTTTAGTTTGATTGGTTGTAACGCGTCACTCTGGAACGTTCTGACGTAATCTGGAGTCTAGAAAAAAAACTATATCATTGACGCACTGTGTAGAGGAGAGAGAGAAAGTGATAAGTGAAACAACGATTGTATGCAGTTGTTGATGTACACTGAATAAAATTGGAAAACTTCTTACGACGACTCCTGCCTTGTTGCTGAGTGAACGGGTTGTGTGGATAAACGAATCCGAGTTACACTTATCAGGATTTCAGCATTGGGGCTGAATCAACTACTGATAAAAACAACACCAACGTCGAGTGTAACAGTTAGATTGAAAACTTTTTTGCTGCTAGTGTTGAAGGAAGCAACGTGCATTACACTTTACACTTACTGTTTCTCCTCCACCTCACATACATAAGATTACATTTAGGTTTAAACAGCTTTAAGGATGAATGGGTGGCGTTTTGAAAGGCACTAGGGCTTCAAATTACATTACCCTTTGCGCTATTTGTATTATGCTTCCCTATACAGTAAATGAGGTCAAATTTGGATTTTAAAATGAATGGATGATAGCGTTTACTTTTGAAAGGAGCCAACACTTCAGAGGAGCCCTACATTGTATCCAACACTATTATTTTATTCTCCGTACAGCAAATAAGATTCACATCTAGGTTTTTAACTTAACGCTACTTTTAAAGATAAATAGATAACATTTTGAAAATAAACCAAGCGTCAAAGTAGATTAAATAAACGTTACCATCTGTGCTTTGAACTGATTATGAACAATTAAGGTAAAGCGCTGTTTACGTGCCCGTATGAGGGTATTAATAGTATTCTTAAACTCATGCTTCCAGTTACAAACACATCATATAAGGTTAGCTGTGTTTTCAACTGCTTCAAAAATAAATAGTATTAAATGTAAGCAAAGCTTCAAATAGCTTTAAATTTTACTCTTGAAGTGTATACTTTCCTGTGCAATGCATAAGGTTAACTCTTGGTATTAAACTTCAGTATCAGTTCACTTGAAATGATCTTCAAAAAACCCTTGCATTTTACTCTTGAAGTATACGCGTATAAGTTAGTTTTAGATTTTTAAACCACTGTAAGAAAAAGATTAATAGATACAGGTTAGAAAGGAACCGAAGCTTATCTTTTAGTTACGCTTAACTTAACAACTTTGGCTTGTCACAGAACATTCTTTCAAGATGTAGGTCACCTTTAAATAAATATCTGGCCTCACGATGCGGAGTAGGGGAGATGGTGAGCCACGCGTATGCCTCAGCAGTGTCTGACAATGAATATGACCTGGCTTGACGTGGGGGCTAAATATAAGGCGAGGCTTCCTATGCTATCCCGTAACTCAAAGGTCGTTGGGGCACCACAAATGATCATTTAACCAGCGTACTCCATCTTTCTCTATCCTCAGCAACCCTCATGGATTCGCTCAGTGTCAAGCCAGTCCATTCTCGAATGTTATCCTCTCACTTCTTTTTCTATTTTTTTTCTTCTGCCTCCTCGCTCCGTGCCCTGTATGATGGTTTTTGCAAGACCTAATGCTCTGGTGACGTGGCCATAACATCGGAGTTTTCGTTTCTTCATCACTGTGAGCAGGTCATCGTGTTGTCCAATGGCTTGCGTGATGGTCTGTGGAGACTTCGTCGTTGATGATTTGTTGGGTATAGGAAATGCCCATAAGTCTTCTGTAGCACCTCATCTCCATGCTTTGTATTCTTCGTTGTAGGCCTGCTGTGAGGTTTCCATGTTTCGCTAGCGTATAGGATGATGGAGATGACAGAGGGGCGCACCAGCCTTACATTGGAGTGTACACTGATGGTCCTGTCTTTCCAAACGGGCTTCAACTTTGTTAGGGCAACAGTTGTTTGTGCGATTCTGGAGAGGACTTCCTGTCGGGACACATTGTCTGATACAATGGCTCCTAAATATTTAAAGCTACACATTTTGTTGAAGGATTGGCCTTGGACTTTGATGTCCGTGTTGATGCCATTGGTGTTGTTCTCTGCAATTATTTCCATTCCAAATTCTCTGGAGGTGGTGTCAAGCCTCTCTACCAGCTGTTCAAGTTCTCGTTCTTCTCCAGCCAATCCACCTTCGTTGGGGTGCCGGGGGTTTCAGTATAAATAGTATCCCCACTTTCTGGAAATTTAGTGCTTTAAATTCCCACTGTCGCTGTCTTTCTTATTTGCTCTTTCTCATTCCTGCTCTGTTCTATCAATCTGCTATACTATCGTCTTCTTCGCTAGACCAGTCTCCTACCTTTTTTCTTGAAAACTCTTCCGGGACAAGACTCCTTGTTTGTGTATGAGGTCTGTTGGATCAGCTTGGGAATATTGGATGCTTTCTGCCAGGTGGTCACTAGGGTTTCCTATGATGTTATTATTTAGCAATGTAGGCATTTTATATGTATGTGTTTTGTTGATAATTTATAATGATGTTTGTATTCTATTTTGTTTTTGTAAACGGGGGTTCGATAAGTTGGGGTGAAGCCTCAGCCGTCCCCTGTGTGGGATGTCTTTATTGTAAAGTGACTGGCTGGTGGAGGGCATTCAGTTTTCCCACTAGGGTTGTTTCAGCGGATCTTTTATGCGGATTGGGGGTTGTCCGGTCCTGATTTGGCTCCGAAGAGTCCGCTGGACTTAAAGCAACAATTATGTAAATGTAAATGTATCTCCAGCCAATCAGTCAATGTCATCCGCAAAATGGAGATTGTTATACCCCCTAGGCTGACGGTGCCTTCATGATCTGCAATTCGCAAGGGCATCTGCCATGATGCGCTCCAGGAAGATGTTGAAGAATATTGGAGATTGTTGTTCTGAACCAGTTTCCGATGGCGCTATTTTGGAGGACTGCACTGGTCATCTTATACAGACTTTTGATGACTTCAATAATGTTAGGACTGATGTTGTACACTCTCATAGTTGCCCACAGAGCTGCATGCCTCAACGTCTTCTAGGAGAATTCGGAGGATTTCTTCTTCCTCTGTGTTCTATTGCTACTTTTTCGGTTCGGCATTTTCGTCTTTTTGTCTTGCTTTTTGGTAGGTAGCACGTTATTTATATTTGTGTTGTTGTGGTTTTGCTACACTCATCCCCCTCCACTCCCCCATATCCTCCGCTCGTTTTATTGTTTGTAATGTAAATTTCATATTTCTTCATTTCTATCTAGTTTTTTTGTATCGTCATTTTGGAAATTTGTAGCGATTTAAAAAAAAAAGTATTTTGATGTTCAAATTGTATCCTCTTTGTCTTTGTGAATTGCTACAAATGTTTATTTGTTTCAGTGGCATTTAGTCTTCACCAACAATTTTTGATGATGATGATGATGATGATGTATAATTTGTGTAGCGCCAAGTCCATTGTCCATTCTCGAAATGATCGGAGAATATAATCAAATCGCCATTTTATTATACAGAGAATGAAGAAACTAATAACACGAGATTGAAGCAAACTAAAAAGAAAGGTGACCTAAAGTGGCCTGCTCGTGAGTGCCTTCAGTGTTACCATTACAGTTGTTTCAGCAGATCTTTTATACGGATCAGGGGTGAGTCCTCTTTCAACCAAGTTATGTCCTGATTTTGTTGTCCTGATCCGGTTCTTTGTAGTCCACTGGTGGACCCTATAAACAATGAATAACTAACTAACTAACGAATTTACCATGTGTGATCCATGTTTCTTCTTTGGGCGGTGCTTGCCAAGGATCTCAGGTGCGGCATCTGTCACTGCTGAGTTGAAAATGGTGGTCATGGTGATGGCATCTTTTTCACCAGCTCCCAAAATGAGCAGTGGTGCAAATTTCCCTCTAAGTTTGGCTTGGAATATTTCTGCCACCTCCCCAACTTGTAGTTTGTTCAGGGCGAACTTCAGCCTGGTGCACTTTGCTTAGTTTACTCTCTTCAAGCGGAAAGACATCATCACGAGGTCTTGGTCACTTTCAATGTCTGCTCCTGGAAAAGTGCGTGTCTTGCAAATTTCGACACTTGATCTGAAGCGTCTCTTGACCATGATGTAGCCAGTCTGGTTGTGATGCTCCCCGCTGGGACTCTGCCAGATCGATCGTCTGGATTTGTTGTGGGAATCAAACGTGTTTGCCAGTATCAGACTGTTATACCTGGCAAACCCCAAGAGTCTCAGACCTCTTTCATTTGTCTCGTTGTTGCAGTGGGGTCCACGTGTGTCTCCTCATTTGTGGTACGCATCATGGTCAATCTTGGCATTCCTTTCGCCTTGCACTACGACTATGTCCTTCCTCGGCCCTTAGTCAAGGACACCTGCAGATGTTTATAGAAATCCTCGACTTCGTCGTGGTCATAGTCTGATGTTGGTGCGTAAGCCTGTATGATGGTGATGTTAAAAGGGGCTACTCTCAGACGGGTGTTAATGAGTCTACTGGAGACTGGGCGGCAACCCATGACCGTGGCCAGAAAGATTTTGTGAACCAAGAATCCAACTCTGTGTTCATGCCTGTCATCTCTCCCGCTGGCTTTTGTCGGTCGTTGTTTCACCTAAGCCTTTCCAGCGCAGTTTGCTGATACCTAAAACGTTCCATCGATAGTATGTGGTCCAGCTCGTGAGCCCGTTCTAATTTTACCTCGCAGTTGCCCCTCTGAAGTGTTAACAATTGGCTACGCATGCATTTACTGTGCGTTCACTCGAATGTGTTTTCATGATTGTTGAGCCTTGTTAGTATTGAAAGTCACTGTTAGTAAGTAGACCGTGTAAAGTATGTAATACATTCCTTTTGCAATACTAAAGAATATATAAAAAAATGGAACGTAAAATCAAATCCATTGACTGGAGAATCCAATTGACTCGCGAACACCATTTTAGCGTGCCTGAACAGAGTGCGTGTGTGTGTTTTACAATAACAAATCGCGTAAGGTCTCAAGTCCCGGGTGGTCGTGCATTGATTTAGGAGGGCAATCGGCTGGTATCGATTTTAGAACCCAATCGACACTCCCTTGTTTGCAATACAAGGTTTGTGAGTTCTGTAATAGCACCCTTCTGGCCTTTTCTTTGTATGTACATGTTAAGGGTGCATTGCTTGTGTGTAGTTATATGGCAACGGGTGCGCATGGACCAAGGAGATTATTATTTTTGTTTGTTTGTTACGTAGTAAGTTTATGGGAGTTAACATTATTATAGCTGTCTAATGTTGTAATATAGCTGACTATTATTGTAATGTCCATTACTCAAAACGTGTAATCCGAGGAAGTCAGGGTTCCTCGATCATTCTTTTTTTTTGTAACCCTAGATGCAGCATTGTTCGCAGTGCATTTCCCCCCCCCCCCCCCCAAAAAAAAAAAAAAAAAAAAAAAAAAAAAAAAAAAAAGAAAAAAAAAAGACCAACCCCCCCCCCAAAAAAAAAGAAAAAAAAAGAAAAAAACACCGTAATATTGACTTCGGCGCATGGACTAAGTAGACATATTGAGGCTTTAATTGTTAGCTGACCTAAATACTTTCGTAGGTAACCAGAGAAAATCTGGCCTCTAGCATTCACCTACATGTGTAGCCAGAAGAAATCCAATATCTTTCAGAATAATTATAGTTAACGCATGATTTTTGTAGCCCCCTCCTACACCACCTCAAACCCCACCCTCACCCTACCCCCCTATGCAGCCTTGTTTGTAGTTTTTTGTTGTTGTTGCTGTGTATGGTTGTTGTCTTATGTATGATATTAAAATTATAACCGTCCCAAAAGCGTTATATTGAAAGTGGGGCGCGAGAGCTCGAGAAGTTTTTGGGGTCGAATTTTAGCTAATATAGTGTCGAGGACTGCAAACGCGTAACTTGAGGAACTAATCAGTCTCCTCAAGAGTACTGGTACAAATTTTATGCGGTGAAGTGGGGTGGGTGGTGAGAGAGGGCGAAGGGAGAGGGGAGAAAGAGAGGGAGCGAGGGTGGGAGGGAGAGAGGGATAGAGGAATAGAGGAAGGGAGGTGTTGGTGATTTTGGGAGTGGTGGTGGATTTTGAGAAAGATGGGAATAAGAAGAAGTAGGGAGGAGGAGGAGGAAATGATGGTGGGATTTAGAGAGATAGGGAAAGGAATAAAGGAGGGGAGAGATGTGGAGGTGAATTGAGACAAGTTGGCAAGCCACTCAAATGTATTTCCATACACATTACATTACATTACATGATTATTGCTTTAGGTCCAGCGGACACACACACACACACACACACACACACACAAACACACACACACACTCATAGCTAAAACCAGCGCTTTCAGTAGTGTTAATTTGTTGTGACTCGGCTTTGCCCTTCAAAAGCAAACTAGACACGTGTAATGATGGTCCACTATCTGAACTATCTGTGGCCAAACGTTTTTGTCAAAATCGATTTAGCCAAGCTTGGGATACAGCACAAAACGACTTTGTAATATAAGGGACCTTAATGACCTTGACTTTTTGAGAAAGGGCAGATGTGAATGTCACAAACGGCTAAGTGGTGGTTGAAGTATCTGCGTAGTACAAATAATTAAAATCGCTTCAGTCATTCTTGAGTCAAGGCAAACATGTGTTTTAAACCACCACTACCCCTCCCTCACCCCCCCCCAAAAAAAAAAAAAATAAATAAATAAAATAAAGTGAAATTCGAAGCGACTAGCCACCAACTGACTGACTGGCAAAGGTACTGCCAGCGAATGATTTGCCATGTTGAAATACACGTATTCTTAAAATCATCCAAATCGCTTTTAGACCCCCTTCCCCCCACTCTCTCTCCCCCCCCCCCCTTTTAAAAAAAATTAATTAATTTATTTTTAATGTATAAATATAGAGCAAAACGTGTTAGCCACATTATTGACTCCAGCGACCTTGATATTGGCGGTAGGGCAAATTTGATGGCACCGGAGGCTGGCAACTACTAACCCAGGTAATGTTCCTATGAAGGTTGATCAAAATCCATCATTCAGTGGTACTTGAGACAAGGCATGCAACGGACGGACAGATAGACCGACCGATCGGCATGTGGCTCGTTCACGTTCAAAAATGAGTGACGAATGTCTTCGTTTAACTTTTAGCGTGTGAACGATTTGTCTTCTGAAGAAGGAGTGCGCAAAGTCATAAAAACTTACGCGTGTTGCATTGTTCTCAATTCTTTTATCCGTTTTTATATTGCCTTTAAAAGTTTCATATATAGGGACACAAAGTGTGTTTCAAGTGTAATCGTATGCAGATGATTATAGGTTTAAGATTTATTTTACAAGAAACCTTTGAAAGTGCTACCAACAAAGCATGAAATTGTGTGAGTGTGTGTGCGTGTGGTGTGTGTGGGTGTGTGTGTGTGTTAGGGGTGGAAGATGGAGGAACCGTTTGTGGGCGTGGACAGGGATTTGGTCAGCACTTAATTAGCAAACAGAAAACCGCAAAAATCGTGGTGACAAGACAGATTGGAAAATAATAGTTACATAAGAGAAGGCGTGGTTTGGAAGTGTTCATTGCATTGCAACATACTTTGTTTAGAAATTTGATGTAGAACGTAATATAGCGTGGGAGTCCGAGTTTTGTTGATTAAGTTTAATACAAAGATGATTGATTGTATTTTGAGTGGGCGATGAAATTTCGGACATGGGGTGGAGCATTAAAAATGGATGATGATGTGTGTGTGTGAAGCCATCAGGGCTGCTGAAGACAGAGAAAGATGGAGTATGCTGGTTAAACGATCATCTGTGGTGCCCCTACGACCTTCGGGTTACGGGACAGGATAGGATAGGGGGGATATGGAATATGAGTTAACAACGAAATAGGGTAGAACCAGAGAGAAACGATGATATGTGGGGAGAAGTTGAAGAAGAGTGAAGTCCTAAGCATGGGATGGAAAAAGATTAGCCAGGGATGGTGTAGGACTGCAATTTAGATTCAACAGGAAAACAAGGTTTGGAGAACTAATACTACTGCTTCTGCTACTACTACTACTACTACTACTACTACTACTACTACTACTACTACTACTACTACTTCTACTACTACTACTACTACTACTACTACTACTACTACTACTACTACTACTACTACTACTACTACCACCACCACCATCACTACCACTTTCTGGTCCTGATTTGGCTCGGAAGAGTCCGCTGGACCTGAAGCAATAATCATGTAATGTAATTACCACTTTATTATGATTTTGTCCTACGTTGTTTCCTAGGAGGTAAAAGATGTTACTACCTTTTTTTTTCTAATCTCTGAGGCTAGTGACCCCGTTGGGGAAGTTCTTTTTTTTTTTTTTTTTTTGGGGGGGGGGGGGAGGCGAATGTGGGGTTGGGGTTAAGGGGGGGGGGGGGAGAGAAATACATTGAAAAAAAAACTAAAACTTTAGAGCTACACTTCTGGGGGAATAAATAAGTTTTTAAAAAACAACACTGTAGAGTTACACTTCTAGGGACACCAGGGCAAGTTTTAGGATATTTGCTATGACTGTATTTACAACGATGTGCAGAACGATTAAACTCTTTTGTTATGGTTTAAATAATGGACCCACTGTAAAGCTACAGGTTATGGATCTTTTGGGGGAAATGTAATATGTTGATGTGCAAGATCTAAAACGAGGAAGCGGTTGTGTTGTGGTCTAAGTAAATGGAATACGAGTGTTTAGTGACACCAACTCAGTGAGGTCGTGCCCGAGTCTTTAGGGCCTTGCCCCTGGGCGTAAAGGTTACCCCATTTCAATACACGTTTGCCAACGTGTTGTGTGCATGGATACGATGAATTTCTGTTACCTTGAAAGGCATCTGATTAAATCACTTGACCACATTCATCGGCGCGATAGTTTTTTTTTCCCCCATTGATGTTGCGTATTGATAAGGTGAATTTCTACTACGTTTACATGCTTTTAATGAAAAATGCTAAACGTTTTCACCGACTCCTTGTAGACTCTCATGGCGGCGACGAATGAGTAGCTTTACAAGTAACCAAGACCAAACGACTTCTTTTCCTCGGTTCCCGCTATTTGGGAAAACTGTATTATGTACGGTCCCGAGATCACACATTTCAGCGTCACAGAGCTTTTCAAACTCACAGTGAGTGTTGCCCCACCGAACCAATAAGATTAGGCCAAAACATAACCTCTTTCAAAGAACGGCCTTAGTGTAAATCGGTAAATTCAGTTGTTGTTGGCCAGTTAATAATAGCATCAGATTGATTATTCTTCGTTGCGAAAGTGTGTATAATAGGCACAGTTGTTATTTACACACTAGGAAGAGACACACACAGCTCAAAGCTTAGATGTCGATTCGAACAACGAGTGCCCGTTATATCGTGTTTTAAGACGACAGCGATGCAATTTCCAAAATAAACTTAGTCGTTTAAAAAAAAAATCGTTTTTTATGACTTGGCCCTTGAACAGTGGTAGTTGCTCTCTTTAACCGCTTGATAAAGTAAAGTATATGTAGTCAAACTATAATAACCTTATCCATCAATGATAATAGTTTTAGTCACAAGTATATTGATATACTTGTGTTTTAGTTCACTTTCTATCAGGGTATATACGTAAGCAAGAAACACAAAATCTTGCCCGAAGGAGCGAGTTCCGTGAACAGAGGTCGGTTTGGTTTGGTTACCGAGATGAATGTAACTGTACATAAATGCACATCCCATGTACGATGGTCTCTAGCCTCGGGCGGCTTGAGTTAGATCCTGTATCGGCCAGCGCCTTGAGTCGCCAAGTACGGCGGAATATGTGCGCTATACAAATCCTCAATAATAATAACCTCTATGATACCGGCTTGATACGTTTGAGTTTGCTTTCACCCTATGCATGGTTAGCCATAGTAGAATTTCACAACCACCGTTCATAGCACCTCTCACTTTGAAGACCAGATGTGTTTTGTTGTTGTTTGTTTTGCGCGCTCGTCTCTCTCTCTCTCTCTCTCTCTCTCTCTCTCTCTCTCTCTCTCTCTCTCTCTCTCTCTCTCTCTCTCTCTCTCTCTCTCTCTCTTTCTACAACCCCTCTCCCTCCCCCCTCCCACCCACCCTCTCCAGTGAATATTTGTTTGCACTCAGAAAATCTTTGTCGTTTATCTTTTGGTTTGGCTTGGCAGCACTGTTTTTGTTTCTTGTTTTTTTTTTTTTTTTGTTATTTGTGTTTGTGTGTATATATGTGTGTGTGTGCGCGCGCGCGTTTTATTAGATAACAGAGATGGATGGACGAGACGGAGAGAAATAAAGAGAGGGAGGAGGAGAAATCTGTGGGGAGAAAGATTTATCAGGAAGGGTGTGCGGGAAAAGGGAAAACAATGAGGGGTGGGGGTAGGGACGGAAAGGGAGGAAGAGAGCGAGGAGGGAATAATTTGAGAGAGAAATGGAAAGACGAACGGAAGGGAGAAGAGGAATGAGAGAACAAATGTAAGAAAGATGGAGGGAGGGATGGACCTGCGGGACGGAGAGAGAGTGGGGTTGGTTAGAGGAAGGAAGAGGGAGGGAAGGAAAAGAGAGCGAATGCGGATTGTGGTAGTTTACTGGTCTGTTGAATGACAGTAATTGTTATTAAGTAATCACTACACCTAGACTCCTTTCATTCGATTTTCGCTGATTAAAATTTGGTGCGTTACATTCTCTTGCAATCAGTTCCGGTGAAAATAATTATTGGCAATGCTTCATATTTTAACTGTGATGGGAACTGAACAAGGGAATGGTGGGGAGGGCGAACAAACAGTGTTATTGTTCCTTGTTAAGTCATAATGTATGTTGAGCAACTATTTCCGAAAACTATTGTGGTGTTGTTGTTAGTGTCATTGGCCTTTTGTGCTTTACAAATATATTTGTGCATTCAGAATACTTAAGAAATTGTTGAAAATTGTTTATCCCAAATAAGAAGAACTAAGCCTTACTGTGGTGTTTTTGTTGCATTTTCTTTGGTTTAAACATAAATTTATTGTGGAGACAATCAAACCATAACAACCAGGTCATAAAATGAGCACAACAGCAAAGCTTAAATAAGCATTAATTACCCTTTAGCTTACCTGTGATGATCTTCACCGTTTCACATCCTCTAAGATTGTTGTCTTAAGATTATCAATAGACGATGACTGATAATACTTTCCCGCAATTTGGCATTCCATTCTTGTTTGTTAATCTTTTATCGTTTCTGTTATGTGCAGGGCTACATGGAGCAACAGCAACAACAAAAGAAAATGGAACAGCAGCGTATCGAGAAAGAAATCTTGGAGCAGGAGCGTCTCAAAGCCATCAAGAACAAGGGCAAAGACGAAGAAAGTATGCAAGAATGATGGTTACATTTAGTAGTACCAAAACATATTATTTATGGAAGGGAAAATGGAAGGGGGAAGCAGCTTGTGGAATAACAGATGGTTCATGTTGGTTGCGTGATTTTATGAAGTATTATGAAAGAGTTATTCGTAGTATGTTATGGATCCTCCCGTGGGGGTGCCGGTGGGTTTCTGCATAAATAGTATCCCCACTTTCTGGAAATTTAGTGCATTAAATTCCCACTGTCGCTGTCTTTCTATTTTATTCGTTCTCATTCCTACTCTGTTCTATCAAACTACTATAGTATCTTCTTCGCTAGACCAGTCACCTACCTTTTTTTGAATAGCTAGCTAGCTAGTATGTTAGGGATATTCAAGCCCTATTTTAGAATTAGACCTTTCCCCCGACGGGAAGTCGATTAGCTGAACACGTCATAGTATTTACACAATGTGTATTATTTGTGTTAATAAAGCAAATGTGAATGTGATCTCAGAGAGCGCATACGGAGCTGACTCTTGCCTCCTCTGTTTCGTCTCTTTCCCATCTCCTACTCCCTACCACTCCTCTAGATTAGATTAGAAGGACTAAATAGATAAAAACATTACGGAAGGTGCGTATATATATACTGTATAGTTGTAGTAGTGTTTTGTGTGTAGAATCTTATGTTCAGTCTATGTCTCTGGCAGGTGCCATCGCTTCTTCTGAAGTCAAATTAAAACTCCAGGAGTTTGTGTTACACAAGAAACAGAGAGAAGCTGTGGCCAAGGACATGAGCAACTCTCCACCACAGTTTAGGCATCCGTGGTCAGTATGGCTTTCACATGTTCAATTTAAAGTCACTGTCATTTAAGTCTTATAGTACAAAAAACGTCAAACATTTTTCATAAAATTGATTGTGGTTATATTTGGTTTAAACAGAATTTTGTTATAAAGTATATAATATATCTGATCTACGGTGATGTGCGCTAACAGTTTTCTAAGGAAATTTTGTGTTGAGTCTGTGTGCTTTGCCTCTGTGCATTTGTAAAAAAAATAAAATCTATGTCCACTATAGGGTACCAACGTCCAGTTCACTAGACCAGAGCTCTCCGCCCCTCAGCAACCTCTCTCCCCCTTACCCACACCATCATCTCCTGGGCAAATACGACGACGACTTCCCTCTCCGCAAGACAGGTAAGCACGATGAGAAAATTGCCTTGTCACTGGGTTTAAACTTGCGTTAAATGTCCGCTCAGCGCCACTGCTACTATCTCTCTACCTATCCCAGGCATCCCCACATTCCATCAAATCCCGTAACGCCAATTTTAATAACACTCCGCCTCTTTCCTGAGGATGTATGATTTTATTTCATATCCATATCCACCCACAGTCATTTCCTCCATTTTCATTGCATACCATCCAACAAGGTCAAACTTCTTTTGTGTTTTCGGCCCCAGCCTTCCTAAAAAAGGTTTATTTGTCATTTGTGGCGCGATTGCATTCCTGTATCCTGCGCCTCGCCACTTAAATTCCACCAGATGAACTGTACCAGGACTGGCTGCTGCACTAATTATCCTCCCACAACCTAGGGGCAACATACTTTTTAACTTGTAAAATTGTGGGTTGAAAAATTAGAAGGAGAACAACTGGAAATGGCGGCTGCCAGGTAGATCCCTTTTCTTGATTTTGTTTGTGGTGGTTGTTTGGTTATTTCAGTACAAGTGCGTTTTTTCTTGAGTTTTGAGGCAATTAAGTTAGTCCTGTTGGCTTTTAAAGAGTTTGCTACCGGTTCCTTTGTCACCCCTCCCCAGCGTTGTGTTGGTCTTGGTGTTGTGTGTAGCAGCATGAAAGGTTTGGCATTTTTTGCTTGTATGTGCTGTACTGTAGTTTTCATTCTCATCATGAATCTCCCCCCCCCCCCACCCCTCCTCTTTCCGCTCCCCCTTCTCTTTCCCATCCCTCCCCCCAAAATCAAAACCCAAAAATAAAATAAAATAAAATTTCGTATTCAATTGAAATCTTCCGCTTCATTTGTTGTGTATGTGTTTGGGAGGGAGGGGGCGCGGCTAATCTTACCTAGAACTGCTTCGACCCCCTCTTCCTGCATCTTCCCGTTTCCTTTGTTACATTTGAGTATCGGTTTAATATTTCAGTTGTGCGTTACTTGTTATTTTTATTTAGAATCTTGTTTCTGGGTTTAGTCAGTTGGAAATTGTATCGTTAATGTATCACCCAGTAAAAGACTGGTGCATTAGTTGCAGACTATGTTATATTAAATGATATTCCTTTGGGGAAAAAAAAGTGCCTTTCTATTTGATTGGAAAAATAGAGCTAATTTTTAATACATCCAATTTAAACAAATTTTAAAGAAAAATTATTTATTATTTATTTTTTTTAAAGAGACGTTTAGAGTGGAAGGTTGTTTTGAATTTTTTTTTTTTAAGAGAGTCTGGTTTGTTTTGTAAGATAACGTTTTAATAGGTCCTGATTCGGCACTTTGTAGTCCGCTGGACCCTTTAAACATATTATTAACAAAGAGCCCTTCTGTAAACTAGGCCCATTGTCCTTAAATTAGTTGTGATTTTTTTGTTTTGTTTTTTTGGGGGGGAGGGGTGGGGGGGGGGCACGGATTGGGTGTGGAGGGTAAAGTTTGGGGTTGAGAGGGGGGATGAGCAAATATGTGCCACCCATATTTTAAGTGTAAACATTTTTTTGAGAAGAGAAACGGAAGCTATTGAAAACACGGCGCTTTTTGGTTTGCAGACACGTGTTTAATGTGCATTTGGATGTTAATGTTCTATTGTGCTAGTAGCTTGAAATGGAATGATTTGTGGTACAATGTTTTGTGCGAGTAGTGAACATGAAATGTTTTGTCTGAGTTTCGTAGATTTGCAAATGAACTGCTTTGTTTTTGGATAATGTTGCAATGAACTGTTTAATCTTGTTCATAAAGTGCCTTGCAGACGGTTGATTACTCATTCGTCTGAACAGCCATCATTATTTCCTGGAAGGAGGAAGAGGAGGAGAGAGGAGAGATCGAATATTTTCAAGGAAATATTTATGGTTGTTCAGGTTATAGAGAACCCGTAGATAAAAGAGTTTAGAAGACTGAACCCACGAGGACTTGCTATGGAACTTGAGGCATAGTGCTTTGATTGTCCCTAGTACTGAATAGATTAAGTTTTGTGACTAGACTGAGCATGGATTCTACTCATAGATGAAAAGCTGAAGATGTCGCTAACATCTCTTGCCCCCAACAGCCCACCTCAAAGTTACGGAACAGCGACCTTTACCCTACTTAAAATTAGCGACAACTTATTTAGTGTTATGAGTTCATTAGAAGTGACCCATTTATACCCATGATAATAATAATTTTAAAAAATTGCAATTTCTGTTCAGGCAAAGTTAGCATTTCATAAATGATGGCATGGGGTTAGTTTAGGTAGTAGGTGAGAATCTCTCTTAGTCTAGGTAGTAGAATCTCTCTTAGTTTAGGTAGTAGGTGAGAATCTCTCTTAGTTTAGGTTGTAGGTGAGAATCTCTTAGTTTAGGTAGTAGGTGAGAATCTCTCTTAGTTTAGGTAGTAGGTGAGAATCTCTCTTAGTTTAGGTTGTAGGTGAGAATCTCTTAGTTTAGGTAGTAGGTGAGAATCTCTCTTAGTTTAGGTAGTAGGTGAGAATCTCTCTTCCGGAATATGCTCGGACTCCCTTAGCCCCTTCCACTCCCAAGGTATAGAAATCGGCTTCTTGCCTCAAGTTCTTGCGACATCCAGATGATGCAGTGTTCTGTTCTGCTGCGCTTAGGAGTACAGCCTGTAATTACACTTTGCGTCAGCGAGCAGGACACTACAAAGACCCTGGATGTCTCCTGTGGCTGCGTTGTGCCTGACACTTTAGCTGATGCGGTGCTCCCGGTTTTGTTCTTGTTTTCAGCCTCTGAGCCCAATATTTATAAAGTGCGCTCTGCACTCAAACAGAAACTGGAAAGGCGCACTATGATAGCGCACAGTCCTCTGATGGTGCGACGCAGGGATCGGGGCCCACTGCCGGTGAAACGCAAAAACCCCTTGTCAAGTATGTAGCTTACTCACTTAACTCATCTGTACTCACTTTTTTTGTGTCTGTAAACACTGACTCTTTGCTAATCTTTGTTTTTATTTTTTTTAAAAATAAAAGCCTTTGAAGCCCAAACTCTGGGAACGGTCAAATCCAAACATTATTGTTTTTTTTGACGCTTTGGAATGAACCCTTTGTTTAGAAGACGAACCATTCGCACCATTTCCCACCCCATCCCTTTATTTTTCACTTAAATTTCTTTTGAAATTTTCTTTACAGTTGAACGTGCACCCGCCTCCTCCTCTCCCCTCCTCCCCCCACAAACACAAAGAAATAAAAAAAATTAATAATAATAATAAAGAGAATAAAATGTCCACCCATTCTTGTAATTTTCCTACTTTTCATCGACGAATTTCACTTTTGTTTCTGCCCTCTGCCCCATATTGCTAAATGAAAGGAATGCAAAATGGTGTTGAATTTGAAGAAGTTAATTTGACCGTGTGCATGTTGAGGCCCGTTTACTTGCTTGAATCGCCAATTGTCTGGTATTCTTTTTCCTCTTCTTCTGCTCTGCCCTTCTCTCGTTATCTTGAACGACTGTGATGATGACGAAGATGATGTTGCCTGTATGGACCGTGATCTTGAGCTAACATTAACAGGTATGTATGGACGCTATAGTTATGACTCGACTACATGCAGCAGTGTTCGTATGACTGTACTCGCCCAAGAATGTACGTTTGCTAATACTGTATACTGACAATCGAACTTGCTGGGAATGTGTCCTAACGAAACATCGTCAGTAGTGCTCATTCTTTGGTTGATTGTGATTTGATGATTGCTAAGTACGAAGCTTCAGATGAGATATTGACGAAGTCCGTTTTGCCTCTTGTTTGGATGATTGCAAAGTGAATCTTTTGGTTGATCAGGGTGTATTTTCGGTATTTGATCCGAGAATTTTCCTGGAGAAATGTACCCCAATAGAGCATAATGATGATTGGCTATGAGTTTCTGCTGTTTAATGGTTTTAGGCATGACGATAAACCAAAGATGTTTTGGATTTAGCAAATACTGTATGTGATTACAACTTACCATGGTGTGTTTTGTGCGTATAGTCTTCAGCTATAAAATTGAGTAAAAATGAATTTTAACATCCAATAACTTAATACAAAACTGCAACTGAGAAACAGCTTCTTATCCTGACGATTAGTATTACTTGTTGCATGACTTTTTGCAGTGTAAAAACCACTTAAACATCCCTGGCATGACTGATAGAGATGCCATGCATTTGTACAGTAGAAAAAAAACGAAATATTTTGGCAGCAGAATTCCGCGGTGCATCTTGGCATTTCAACACTGCAAGCGTATGACTAACCAAGCATGTCACTGTGCCAGAGCAGTACTAGGCGCTGTCAGCAAATCGGACGCGCTGAGGCCTGTGAAAGAATGATATATTTCAGTATGATTTTTTTTAAAATTTTAGTAGCCCTTGACCCATATTCTGTATAGTTTCATTTAGTTGCTGCTCCCGCGCAGGACATTAGCAAAGCGAAACTGGCTGCAGGGTTGCATCTTGCGACATGAAAACTGCAAGCCAATGCCTTTCAGACTTAAAGGTGATATATGTAGTCCCCACCTTCTTTCCTCCTTTCCTACCTAGCCCTTGACCTATATTGAAACTAATATACTTAAGACAGTTGCAACTAGCAACAGAGAATTGTTCGGCAACAGCGTGGCCTTAACGCCGCCACAATTGTGTCAAGTGATGGTTGTTACTTCAGTCTTAAAAGCTTTTAAGTCTGATACATTTTTTGCGGCCTTCACCCGTATTCCAAATAGTGTGTTAACACGGTTACATCAAACTAAACATTTTGTTGTTGTTGTTGTTGTTGTTGTTGTTGAGAGGTTCGCTTGTTTGTTTGTAGATTATAGTCACACGACACTTTCGCATATAGGTGACTACTGGACCGATTTATACTGACACCAGCGGGCCAGTTGTTGGTAAAGGGGAAAATAATATGATCACACGTTGACCAATCCGGGATTCGAACCAGCGACCTTTCGGTTACTAGCAAGACGCTCTTACCAACTGAGCTACCCGGCCCCTCTTAAAGAGGTTCGCTGCGTTGCGTCTTGGCATTTCAACCCTGGAAAGAGTTGTAAAAAAAAAAAAAAAAAAAATCAGTCTAATACTGAATATCTTTGAAGTAAGATATATATATTCGCGGCCTTCACCCCACACTCTAAATAGTTTAAGGCAAGACACTTGCATTTAGCAAAACACATTTTTGGCAGCCAACATCTTTGGTATTTGAAATGACTTGGCAGGCTAGTCGGCAATAGTTACGACTTGAAAGCTGTTAAGTATCTAGTATGATATAATTTTGTTGTCCCTAACCCTTTAAAAAAAAAATTTTTTTTTCAAACAACTAGGGATCGTCTCTTTTATCCATGGTCTCTCATGAGTAGATAATAACTACAAATTAATTGTAACTGTACTAGCAGAGGAAGGATCATGAAAACGCACTCCGTAAAAAGATTGTGCAAAAGCGATACTGACCTTATTTTTACTGTCATATTAAAGAATGGGATGACCTTCGTATGAACTCACAGGCTGCGTGGTAACTGAATAGATTTTAATAGTCATTTATCGTCGTCAGTCCTACCATCTTAACCCCTATCCGCTCCAAGATAACAACAAATTCATTACCAAATTTAATATGGCTGAAATAATGGGTTGTGTTGGAACCTAGTTCTACGTGTCTGCGAAACTTTTAAACGATAAACGATTAAACTTACGTAGTTCTGAGAGATGTTAAACAAACAAACGCACACACACACACACACACACACACACACACACACACAAACACACACACGCACACACAAACACACACACAAATCAATCTTCTTTACCTTCTTGGTTACCTAAAAGTGTATCTATGAGCTGATAGAAAGTAAAATCGTCGTCGTCCTCTCTCTCTCTCTCTCTCTCTCTCTCTCTCTCTCTCTCTCTCTCTCGTCATTCTCTCTTTCGTCAATGAATGCACAAGTCTGGGGGGCGTCTGATGAGCGTCTGGTTTGTCTGCGTGTGAGCGAGCGTTCATGCGTATTATTTAGGTCAATGCCTGGAATATTATATAATTGTTATTTTCTGTCGGTGTTGTTTTGTCGGCAGTTGAGACAGGGGTAGGAGGCAGTAACCCTGACTCTGGACCCAACTCTCCTCCTGGCAGTGTCCACGGCTCCCTCGCCAATGGCAGCCTATCGTCCCTACACTCTAAAGAGGTCAGTCATCATCGCCGTCATCGCCGTTATTATCATCATTATCATCATCATCTTGGCGTCGTCGTCGTTTTTTTGTTGTAATCGTTTTAGTTGTCATCCTCCTTTCCGGTTTTGTCGTTCTCGTCCTCACCATTAATCAACATCACCTTCTTCATCCTCTTTAACGTCGTCGGCGTTGTTATCATTGTCGTCCCTACCACCACTGCTAACATCAACCTCAGCACCACCACCACAACCTTCATCATCATCATTATCATCCTCGTCATCATCATCATCCACATCGTCTTCATCGTCATCATCATCATCATTATCATCATTATCATCATCATCATCATCATCTGACATCATCATCAATACGATTCTTTCCCTCTCTAAATAGACAGGATTGTCTTGGTCTTGGTCGTGGTCAGCAAATAAGTCCTGTCTGGTGTTATTTTGGGTTGTTTTGACCTGACCGCAAATATTGTGTTTATGTATTAGCGTTCTTCTGTTCTCCTTGAGTTTGCCGGATGTCGCCTTAATAATAATAATAATAATAATAATAATAATAATAATAATAATAATAATAATAATAATAATAATGTCTGCTTTGAATCATCATACATTACCAGGTGATTGTGCAGTTGTGCAGTATATGCTTTCGGGTTCTTTCTCTCCCCACCCTTTCCCGCCCCCCTATCTCCACCTCTCTGTCTCTGTGTCTCTCTCTCTGTCTCCCTCACACTCTCTCTCTCTCACACACACACTGCCGGTTTTTCTTATCCGCCATCACACACCGAACCTCTTCATCCCTCATCAGTTCTGTTTGTCCTCTTTAGGCGTCTTATTCATAGGAAGCTAAAATATGCCTCGATTCCTTCCCTTTTCTCTCCATCTCCAATTAATTGTGTACAGGAAATGAGATGGACAACGTAGTGAACATTGGAAACATGTTTGATCCCAGCTCAAACGAAAGAACTGCGTGGGGGATCTCTTTTTTTTTCTTTTCTTTTTTTTTTAAATTTATGTTCTCTGCGTCTAGTCTGGAGCTATTTTCGAACCCAACTCTAGTCTGGAGCTAATTTCGAACGCCACTTTTCTGTCAAGCATTTCTTCTTCTTCTTCTTCTTCTTCTTCTTCTTCTTCTTCTTCTTCTTCTTCTTCTTCTTCTTCTTCTTCTTCTTCTTCTTCTTCTTCTTCTTCTTCTTTCTTCTTCTTTCTTCTTTGCTAGTCGATACAGGATCTTCTTCTTCTCTTCTTCTTCTTCTTTCTTCTTCTTCTTTTCTGTCAAGCATTTCTTCTTCTTCTTCTTCTTCTTCTTCTTCTTCTTCTTCTTCTTCTTCTTCTTCTTCTTCTTCTTCTTCTTCTTCTTCTTCTTCTTCTTTCTTCTTCTTTCTTATTCTGTCTTCTTCGCTAGTCGATACAGGATCTTCTTCTTGTCTTCTTCTTCTTCTTTCTTCTTCTTCTTTTCTGTCAAGCATTTCTTCTTCTTCTTCTTCTTCTTCTTCTTCTTCTTCTTCTTCTTCTTCTTCTTCTTCTTCTTCTTCTTTCTTCTTCTTTCTTCTTCGCTAGTCGATACAGGATCTTCTTCTTCTTCTTCTTCTTCTTCTTCTTCTTCTTCTTCTTCTTCTTCTTCTTCTTCTTCTTCTTCTTCTTTTCTGTCAAGCATTTCTTCTTCTTCTTCTTCTTCTTCTTCTTCTTCTTCTTCTTCTTCTTCTTCTTCTTCTTCTTCTTCTTCTTCTTCTTCTTCTTCTTCTTCTTCTTCTTCTTCTTCTTTCTTCTTGGCTATTTGATACAGGATCTAACTCAATTTCTTCTTCTTCTTTTCTGTCAAGCATTTCTTCTTCTTCTTCTTCTTCTTCTTCTTCTTCTTCTTCTTCTTCTTCTTCTTCTTCTTCTTCTTCTTCTTCTTCTTCTTCTTCTTCTTCTTCTTCTTCTTCTTCTTTCTTCTTCTTTCTTCTTTGCTAGTCGATACAGGATCTTCTTCTTTTTCTTCTTCTTCTTCTTCTTTTCTGTCAAGCATTTCTTCTTCTTCTTCTTCTTCTTCTTCTTCTTCTTCTTCTTCTTCTTCTTCTTCTTCTTCTTCTTCGCTATTCGATACAGGATCTAACTCAAGCCGCCCGAGGCGCCCTCTTGTTGCCTTGGATCCCCAGACAACTGATCACCACCATCCTCGATAGGCGGGGATTGGAGATGGTGGGAGGGAGGAGGAAGGTACTTAGTGCTTGCTGGGTATATTTAAGTAGCTGTCTAGGAAATGAGCGTCAGGTTCTTTAAAGTCCGTGCGATGGAATGTGTGCGTGCACAGATTAGGCCTTGGTTTATACTCTCATCCGAAAGAGTAAAATACCCAAAACTTGTTGATAATAGATTATTTCCTCCAAGGACGAAGTATTTAGTCTGTTCGGGTGGATCATGCAGTCACGTCCATAGTTGTTATTTTACATCAGGGAACAGAGAGAGCTCAATTATTAGCTATTTCCTCCAAGGACGAAGGATTTTTGTTCTTTTTTGGAATGAAAAAGTTAATGCAGGTTAGTAATTATGTGGGAAAGAATGTGGTTATGTGCATAGTTTAATTTTATATTAGGGTATAAATTACGTATTATCAGGGTCTGAGTCAGTCAAAGTTCCAAGAAGAGAGTTGATAATGTTCTTTTTTTTTTCTTTTTCCCAAATGACGAAATACCTAATTGTCACTTTGTACGAAAAACTCTGAAGCGGACTGCAGTTATTTAGAAAAGAGTGCCGAGTTTTAAGTTCGTATCATATCAGTGTGTGTGGATATGTGTGTGTGGGGGGAAGGGGTGGTGGGGGGACGGGAGGTATATGCGTGAGGGCGTGCGTACATGCTTGCTGCCCGTTCTGTTGTTTGCTTCCCTTGTGCGGGTATGTGTTTTATACTGAGTTGTTTCTCTTCGCTGTGCTTGATTGTGATATTTTAGTAACTTATATCGTTTTAGTACTTTGTTGTGCAGTAGTTACTGTTTTACTGCTATTATATTTGAATGAATTTATGAACGACGATGTTGGTTTTTACGTTGTCGTTTTTTTCTGGCATACATGTATGCGATAAAGGGGTGGTGTGAAGGTAGAAGGTGTGCGTGTTGGTAAACAAAGAATGAATCGCCACAATGAATAATTCTTGATGTATGTGTAGGTGTCAGTCGTTTATTTTGTATGCTTTTATTTATTCAGATGCGACACAAAATGGCTGTACACAAATCCTTTCATGGTAATAAGATTTGTTGAATTAAATTGCATTGAATTGGGTCCGAGTGCATCAAGATCATGGGCTATTTATCACTTTCAAGGATGAAGACCTTGGCTGTTCCTTGGCCTGAAAAAAGGCGGCTTCTGTTGTGTGGGAAAAGTGTAGGATTTTATGTAATAATTATCATGGTCTGAGGTAATGCAGGTACCAAGAAGAGTTATTGATGATTGGCTGTAAAATCGTCCAAGGACAAAGTGGATTTATTATTTTAAAAAGAAAAAAAAAAGGAAACGCGGTTTAGTAGTAGTTTGTTTATTCAAGAAAGATAATGCGGGGATGTGAGTTTGTCTACATGCATGGAAATGGTATTTGCAGGGCAGCAGTAGTTGGTTTATTTGAATGGGAAAGATACATCAGAATACTACTACGAGTGAAAGAAACGAGAGGAGAAAAGTAGGCCAGTGGCACATGCAAACATTATACCTTCCCTACTCAGGGCGGCTGCACCTCACCTGCAGCCTGTAGCAACAAAAATAGACTCTTGCCGCCATTGCCGCCGCCAACAACAACAACAACAACAACAACAAACACACCGTCGACATCGCCAACAGCATCCTTACCTCCCCTTGCCCCATCGATATCAGCATCCTCATCATCCTGCACTATCAACCGCACTTATCCCCCCTCCCCTTCCCTCTAACTTTTCCACTCCCCTGGGCCTCCTCCACCTTCCTGCCAAACAACTCTTATCACTAAACGGTGCACTTGTCTGTTGCTTAAGCTTTCACGCCTCGACTCTTTTTCAAGAAGGTGGGCGGGTGCAGCGGTCAGAAATTGGGGAAAGGCGTACGTCGTCGGCACGATGGGCTTTTGCGATATTAATTTGAGATGCTGCGTGCTCTGTAGCGGTGAATGCATAATAATTGTATGGAAGGGAAGAATGCGAGTTAAAAGGTTTTGAGTGAGAGAGAGAGGGGGGGAGAGGGAAGGAGGGAGGAAGAGAGAGAGGGAGGGAGAGAGATAGGGAGAGAGAGAGAGGAATGGAGAGAAGAAGAAGGGGTGCGAGATAAACTATACTGCAAGAAGAACTGAACGCAAGATAAAATAATACTACAAGGACGAACTTATAATGCCTTCTCCGTTTTCTTGTTACCCCTCATGTACATTCTAAACCTTTATGTCTTCGTAATGAATGGCCTTTTTTGATCGTGGGTTGAATACATCTATTTACGTCTCCATCGTGACCCTGGATTCTACCAGAAAGGTGAAAACAAAACGCGTTTTACCTCTGCCTGTAGACAGATAGAAACAAAAATTGTATTAATTTTGCTGGCTCTTATCGCAGTCCTGTTTAGACTTGACCCTTTCTTTAAATTCTGTGTCTTGGGTGCAAATTCCGAGTGGTTCGCTCCTTAGCATAAACGGAATGTCTCGGCGTGACCCGATCCAGCCAAATCAGCGGAGAATCAACATGGGGTACAGTTTTTGATACACATCGTCGCATAGTTGACTTCTGTGCACCTAGCGCTTCAATATTCTAGACTGTGTAGTTATTTTAGTAGCAGTTTTCTTTTCAACTGCCAGAGTTAACAAACTATATTTAAACTGTCGTGTCAGTAAAAGATTTTGAAGTCGTTTTATTTTCGGTAAGTGATATCATACAAGTTTATGTCTTCGCGATTTCCTTCTTTGAAGGTGATCAATAAGGGTTTTAGCAAGACATGACATTTGTCTCATTGCACTTTCCCACCTGATTCCGCTACCGTACTAAAAGACTATACTATTATAGCGTCCCAGTGTTGGATACAGATCATAACTTTTTTTTTTTTTGCTACAGGTTTACAGCAGGCTTTGAAACCTTCCCCTCCCCCCTCCATCCCAACACCCCCCTCCCCCTCTCCTCCCCCGCTGATTTCATTACATATCTTGTCGATTTTCCTCCCAAGTTATAATTCGCCGTCGTGTATTGCACCTGCCAGTTGTGAAATTCCATGGTTTCACAAAACCCATTTTGCGTGTTAAGATCGGTAATTATTCTTTTATGTCCTGGCGATTTGCTTCCCAGTTTTCGATAAGGGCCATCTCAATAAGGCGCATCATATTAGCTAGCAGCTACGTTGCACATTCCGTTACGTCTGTGCAGACTTTTATAGTCTTCGCTATTTCTCGTAAGGTGTCCGAAGTGATGGCAAGAAGCATGGCAGTAAACCATTTGAGGGGGGGGGGGGTGAGTTGAAAGGGTTGGAGAGGGAGGCGGGGGGAGGGGGGGGGAGAGGGAGGGGTTGGTGCAACCACTCTGCAAAAAATGATAGGAAACCAATCGGCTGCTAGTGTTTCATTTACTGTAGTTTATGTTCGTATGTTGTTATGTAGGAAGTATTTTTGCTCCGGAGCGAGCAGTTTTAATGATTAGGGCACCCCCTCCCCCCCCCCTCCATCCCCCTCCCACACCCCTGGCCATCCCTACGGCTCTTTCTCGCATCAGTCCTACATTTTCAGATTACTGCATAAACTCCACGCTAGGTTACTATTGGCATCTTAAAGTGTTTCTTGTCTTAGTCATACAATTATATAGTCGTACCTGCCGCTGACCCGTCCTACTAAATCACTGACCTGGAATCCAGAGCCAGAATATTCCTTTCCGGTCTCTTGTAATTAAACCTGTTGTTATTGCAAAAGAATTATTTTCGACATCGAATGCTCTATGAAGTCTTTTAACTATTTCCCATTTCCTATTCTATCTCGTAACTCGAAGGTCGTTGGGGCACCACAGATGATCTTTTAAGCAGCGTACTCCATCTTCCTCTGTCCTCAGCAACCCTCATGTCCTCGCTCAGTGTCAAGCCAGTACATTCTCGAATGTTGTCCTCCCACCTCTCTTTCTGTCTCCATCTTCTTCTGCCTCCTTGCACCGTGACACGCAGGATGGTCTTTGCAAGGCCTGAGGCTCTGGTGACGTGGCCATACCATCGGAGTTTCCGTTTCTTCACAACTGTGAGCATGTCCATCATCGTGTTTTCCAATGGCTTGTGTGATGGTCTGTCGGACTTTGTTGTTGGTGATGTGTTGGGTATATGAAATGCCCAGAAGTCTTCTGTAGCACCTCATCTCCATGCTTTATATTCTTTGTAGATCTGCTGTGAGCTGCATGAGGGTCAATGTTTCGCAAGAGTATAGGAAGATGACAAGGGAGCGCAGCAGCCTTACCTTGGAATGTAGACTGATGGTCCTGTCTTTCCAAATGTGCTTCAACCTTGTCATGGCAGCAGTTGTTTGTGCGATCCTGGAGAGGACTTCCTGTCGGGACCCATTGTCTGATACAATGTATCTTTTAAATCGTTACGATCTAAAGGGGGAACACAAATCAAAAGACGAAATAAGGGATTTATTTTAGTTAGTAAATGCCTTGTTTGGTTTTGAAATACCTTATCTGGTTTTCTCCGTTCACATCGGACACGAATCTTACCCTGCTTTTCAAGGATAGATGAAATGGTAGGCCCCCTCCCCCCCCCCCTCTCTCTCTCTCCTTCCCTCCCTCCCTCCCGCTCTCTGTCTCTCTCTCCATCTCTCTGTGTCTCTCTCTCTGTGTGTCTCTCTCTCTGTGTGTCTCTGTCTCTCTCTGTCTCTCTGTCTCTGTCTCTGTCTCTGTCTCTGTCTCTCTCTCTCTCTCTCTCTCTCTCTCTCTCTCTCTCTCTCTCTCTCCTTTTTCTTCTTCTTCTTCTTCTTCTTCTTCTTCTTCTTCTTCTTCTTCTTCTTCTTCTTCTTCTTCTTCTTCTTCTTCTCTTCTTCTTCTTCTTCTTCTTCTTCTTCTTCTTCTTCTTCTTCTTCTTCTTCTTCTTCTTCTTCTTCTAATTTTAACGATTGCCTCTTAACTTTGAAAGGGTTTGTTGTTGTATTTCATCATGGTTTGTTTTAGCGCAGTTGTCTTTTTTTTTGGATGACTGCAGACACTGTTAATAATAATTATTGTATCCTTTAAGCTCTTTTTTATGTTGTTTTTTCCCTCTTCACCTTCTTTTTCACCCGTTGTCCTCCTCGTCCTTCTCCTCCTTCTTCTTCTGGGGTCGAGCAGTCACATTCGGTACGTTGATTCATTTGCTGCTGTTTTCTTGGCAGAACCAATCGGGTCGAGTTGGCTTAGACCGGAATGAACGAAAGAAATAACTCCCGCCCCCGCTTCTTCTGTGATTTGCTTCCTAAAGTGTAAAGAAAATAAACTGCTTGAAACAAGAGGACGCGGATTGATGGGGGAACACCAACAACAACAAACAACACGTTAAAAGAATTAAGAAGAAAATGAACTTTTAAAAAAACACAAAAATTATGAAAATGCAGGGAGTGGTAAGCACTGATGCAGCAAAGAAACTATTGGTAACGTTTGCTTATGTGTGTGTAGGTGTGGGCGTGTGTGTGTGTTACGTTGAAACGCAAATGGTAGTATGTCTGAAACGCGCACGATAGATCTAATCGTTTCGTTTTGCAAAGTATTCAATAATAGAATGTATTTACATTTGATTTGAGCTTGCGTTGTGGTTAGGGGAAGCTTTGTATAACGTTGATAATTTTCGTTAGTCAATATTATTGGAGAATTTTCTGGATTTGCGTATTTACTATCGATGGAAACTTCCCGATAAATATCGAAGTACGAGGACGTTCCCGGAAGGAGAAGAAATATGTATGACGTAAGACAGTAATGACGAAGTTAGAAGCGATTGGTTAAATTGCGTCATACGAGATTGATCCAGGTTGATCGGGAGTATCAAGAGACTATTTAAGTGCCGCGCTGTTTCAAAAAAGTTGATAATTGTTGATAGTGAGTTGGAAAGTAAAATTTGAGAGTGAAAAGGCGATTGTATGCAGTTGTTGATGTGTGCTGAATAAAAGTGGAAAATTTCATACGTCGACTCCGTGTCTTGTTGCTGAGTGAGCAGGCTGCGTGGATAAACGAATCTGAGTTACACAACTATCAGGAATTCAAGCATCGGGGCTGAATCAGATACTGATAGAAGAACACCAACGTCAAACCGAGTGTAACAGTGTGCATGCGTTTGTGTGTGTATATGTATGTATATGAATGTTTGTATATGAATATGTGTATATGTATGTGCGTGTATGTGAGCGTTAAAATACTATTTTTGTTGTCTTTGTGAAGAAAAATTAAAATAGAGGATTGTCTGTGGTTTAACATAAAAGTTAAGGAGGATCAATATGTTGTTTTGTTTTTTTTTAATTTAAAAAATGTAGAAAACTGTACAAATTGTATGCAACGTTAACACACATTGTACCGATGTAGCCTGGATTCCCTGTAAGAGAAAACATTTTAATTTTTAAAAAAAACTACTACAAAAAAACGTAGAAATGTTGAACTGCTTATAGAGAGGTTGTACATTGGGCGGGTGTGGGCGGAAGCACGCAGAAGATAAATAAAACATATGTTAAAAGTTTAAAAGTTGAAGTGCATAATGAAGGTTCGGGTGCATGGAGCTTGGTGTGGGTGAGAGGGAAGGGATGGAACGCCCAAAATATAAGAAAGAAGTTGAAGAACAGTGAGAAGAATAAAGAGAGACTGCAACAAACTCGTGCGTTCAGAGCTGTGAACTTCAGATTCTCTCTCTCTCTCTCTCTCTCTCTCTCTCTCTCTCTCTCTCTCTCTCTCTCTCTCTCTCTCTCTTCTCTCTCTCTCTCTCTCCCTCACCCTCCCCTTTCTTACCCTATCATTGGCTTCATTATTTTACTAGCTTTTTAATTTTCAAATAGTAAATGAAGACGCCTCCGTTTGTTTTTAATGTCTCAGGTAAAACACTCCTTCCCATACCCCGGATAGTGTGTATATATGTGTATATATATATATATATATATATATATATATATATATATATATATATATATATATATATATATATATATATATATATATATATATATATATATATTTGGCGATTAAAAAAAAGACTCACTGTAGGTCTCATACTGTGAAACTCCCATTACTATTATAATTAGATTACCTCAACAGGCCACCTCTTGAAAAATAAAGATTATGAAGCATTGAAATAATCTCCTAAAATCCACTGCCGCCACTGCGCTCTCTCTCTCTCTCTCTCTCTCTCTCTCTCTCTCTCTCGCTCGCTCGCTCGCTCGCTCGCTCGCTCGCTCTTGCGCTAATGCGTTTCGGATTTTTGTAAAGATAAAACTGGAAAAGGTATATTCTGCCAGAAGAAAAATTACGAACTTGCGATGTTATTAATTACGATATTTGGCACAGTTTTATAACGCTAGCTAGAGGTAGTGAAAATGAGAAGATTAAGAGGGTTAAACTGTACCAGAGAGAAGGTAAATTTTACCAGAGCCTGTTGAAGCCTACGCTTGAAACCGTTTCAAATTCCCACGCCACGCCACAGTGGACCTGATGGTTAAGATTTCTTATGGTTTATAAGATGGTAGTTTATCCACTGATTGTTCACTTCAAGGATGTTCAGTAGCTCTTAATGGGAATATGAGAGAGAGAGAGAGAGAGAGAGAGAGAGAGAGAGAGAGAGGGAGATGGGGGGGGGGAGAAGGGGTGGGGAGGGGAGTCAAGTGTACAGATTTACCGTTGACCCTCATGCAGAGAAGCTACATAATTCTAGCCTGCATGCATGTCGTATATTGCAGTGCTTTGATTGAAGACGAAGATCGTTGATTTTTGGTTGTGTAATGATAGACGGCATGAAAGGAACGCACGTACATATAGATGCGAAGATACGTCTAAAGTGGTTGGAACGAGGGCGAGGATGATACTTTGTTTTGGGTGGAACAGCTTTTGGCCAAATTACTCCCCCCCTCCTCCCCACCCCCCTCCCCCTCATCTCCTCTTCTATATTTTGTGTTTTTTATGCTCTAGCGCGCAGTACCGTTTATATACCGGAAGACACTTCCTGCACAAGAGGAAGGAGCTGAGAGTCGTGGGAAAGGGGGATGAGTTGGGGTGGTTGGGTTGGGTTGGGGGTGGAGGAGCATGGGGGTAGGAAGAGAGAACCAAAGAACTTGCGGATTAGCCGCAACCGCACAGAACTTTGTCAATCCAAACTTGACGCCTAAAAAGTCGCATTGTTATATTACACTAAACATGATGCAATGGGCTACGTTGCTCAAATCCACTGCTGTGGTGTGAATGTTCGACTTCTGTTCCATAATTTATAAACACTTCTCTGTTTACAAAACACCAAGACAAGTCCCGCCAGCGAGCTTTAGCTATTGTTACGAGGCTGGCTGGCCGTCATAGCTGCAACAAGTTTTAATTGCGTACATTTAAATGTAGCGTTTGTTCGAAACAGTTTACAATACGTACGTTTTTTTTTAACCTTACATATACAGAGCGCCCCAATCGGCCGGCTTGTTTGTTTGAGAACGCTTTATAATGCTACGACATCGAAACGACACCATATCGGAAACTGTTACTTGACACATAAACAAAAGAATGGTTTTTATTTTAAATTTTTTAAGAGGATTTGTTTTATATCGGCTACAGAGTTTTGACAAGTCACACAAGCGTAAATGGCTACTTACTCGTGTAGCTTTCAGCGACTATCCTGTCGCCTTCATCAGCACAGACTGAAGGTGAGAACTGGGATTCTTAATTTTGTCAGTGGGGCTACATTCTTATGTGAATTTGAAAAGGATCCGAATCCTTCAAATTGGACCACTTTAACGAAACGAAACAATATTGTGGAATTGATTTTGATTATGATTGTGCACAGGAACATGGGACTTGGCAGTAAGCACAAAGTTCAGGCGAAGTTCAAGTGTACAGTTTTTGTCATAGGCCTGAAGTTGATTGGGATCATCCTGTCATAATTATAATGAGTATACTAAGAGTTACGTTTTCTCTGAAGTGCAACATGCTATTTACATTCGCAGAAAGAAAAAAAAAAGAAAAAAAGCTGAATCACTGTGTCCGTCAGCCTCTGCCACCCTTCAAAAATTCGGTGAATTGTCTTTTATACTATAGGTTTGTATTCTTCTCCTTCACAGCAGACCTACTGAACTGAACATTGAAGTTGAACGTCTATACCCACCATTGGGCGATATGGCAGACGGGGATCACCATCCCAGAAAACAAGAGGTGGGGATCTAAATCAACACTGAACCATCAGAGCAATCACACTGCTAAACTGGACATGGAAAATGGCCACTTTTTATATTGCCCACCACGGGATTCGAACCTGGGTTCATCGGTGTGCCAGGCGAACACGTGTTCTCTATCAGTGTACTCTATCACTGAGCTTCGGCGGGGGGGGGGGGGGGGGGGGGGGGGCATACATACCTACAAAGAAGAACACAAAGCATGGAAAGGAGGTGCTACAGAAGACTTCTTGGCATTTTCTATACCCAGCACATCACCAATGACGATGTCCGACAGCCATTGGACAACACGATGACTTGCTCACAATGGTGAAGAAACGGAAACTCCGACGGTATGGCCACATCACCAGACCTTGCAAAGACCATCCTGCAAGGCACGGAGCAAGGAGGCAGAAGAAGAGGTGGGAAGACAACATTCGATAATGGACTGGCATGACACTTGAGCGAAGCCATGAGGACTGCTGAGGGCAGAAAAAGATGGAGTACACTGGTTAAACGCTCATCTGAGGTGCCCCAGCGACTTTCGAGTTAGGTGATAGGATAGGATAGGATTGTGTTCTTCTGCAATATGATTCGATTAGCACTCTGCAAATGGTCTTTTTATTATTGTTCCTACATTTCTACAAGTAACATTATATTTGGGGAGTACTCTGTCGATGTCTTATGCTTTCTGTAAATTGTATCTTTTATCTGTGTGTCTGCTGTTCTGTAAGGCAGATGAGATCAAAGGCGAACTCCGTGGGTCTCAGATACTCTAGTGTGACTGTGGATTTTAGTCTTGTATTTTTTACAAACCAGATTTATCTGTGTTTCTGCTCTTCTGCACACCAGGGAAGATGGAATTAGACCGAAACTCTGCGGATCTCTGATACTCTTGGTGTGACGGGATGTAATTTTGTATCCTGTTTGCTGCTCTTGTGGCAAAATCAGATTAATCTGTTTTTCTTGCTCTTCTGCACGAGGCAGCTGAGATCAGAGGCGACCTCTGCGGACCTCTGATACTCTGCTTAGGGAGTGGGGGGGGGGGGGATGTCTTTTATCGTTCTGTTTCTCTTCCCCGCCCTTTACCTTGACGTGCTGGCGTGTGCCAGAATAAAGTACCGACCTGTAAATAGATTTTCGCCGGTGACTGTGTAGTCCTTTTCGTTTGAAACTCACGAAAAGCTAGTTTAGCTGGTGCTCGGTTGCAAACTTGTGTAAAAGAGACCAACTAATGAAACAGAAAAAAAAAAACACGATTAAAAAAAGAACCAACAAGACAAAGAACAAATATTTGGGGTGCGGTGGGGTGGATTGAGATTGGGGGAAGGGTGGGGGTAAGAGTATGGGTAAAAGTTTAACGTTTTCCTGGTTGTTCTTATTGCTGCTGCTAGTACCGAATGTTTCGTCTTCCCATTTTGAGCAGTTTATCGCACTCGAACACGCATCACAACACAATACAGACATGTGCACGCGTACTCTCTCTCTCTCTCTCTCTCTCTCTCTCTCTCTCTCTCTCTCTCTCTCCCTCTCTCCTTGTTCTCCCCCTCCCCGAACCTCCTCCTTGTACGCACACCATTTTCCTTCCGGCCTCCCCACCTTTTCAAAAGTCGTTCCAGGAAGTCTCTCACTTTATTATATCAAGCAAGATAGGATGGGCCAACACTAAAGCAAGCTATTTTGAGAATCGCGAAGTTCCAGCCACTTTTATCATACGTGATATTCGGCTTCTAGTCCCTGCTGCTGCTCCTACCGCATGCTGCTACTCACAGTTCGGAGTTTGGGAACAAGTCACCAGAAGTGAGGGTAAAATCATCGGAAATGGCAGTACAACAAAGCAGTAAGGGTTAGAAAGGGGAGAAAATACTGCACGTGTGATCCAATCCAATTAGTGTCCACAAGCATAAAACAGGTCTAAGCATCTAACGTCCAGTCGTTTGTTTTAGTTTGACGTACGTTGGATCTCAAATTGCAATCAGTTGGAAATATTTATTTATTTATTTATTTATTTATTTATTTATTTATTTATTTAATCATTCTTAGATAGCACCTCTCCAGCTCAAAAGCTGTTCACGGGGCTTTTCGATGCAGGATCCTACTCGAGCTGGCCTGGCCGAAGCGCTCACTTGCAGCCTTTGGGTGCATTGTCTAGCGCCCAGACAACTGAGTACCATCCTGGGCGACCGGGGATTCGGGAGACTAGACCTAGTCAGTAGAGCTTGCCGGGAATATTTGTGTAGCCAGCCGGCACTCACCCATCGGGATCTTTAAATTCCGTGCGATGAAATGTGCGCGTGCACACACTATATCTCGGTTTATATTCTTTATTTATTAATTTTTTTATTTAATCGTTCTTATATAGCGCTTTTCCAGCTCAAGAGCTGCTCAAGGCGCTGGCCGATACAGGATCTAAATCAAGCCGCCCGAGACGCCCACCCGCAGCCTTTAGGCGCAAGGTCTGACGCCCGGACAACTGAGCACAATCCTGGGCAGCCAGGGATGGGGGAGAAGGACCTAGGTGCATGCTGGGTGTGTTCTTGTCACCGGCACTCACCCGTCTAGGACATGAGCGTCAGGATCTTTGAAGTCCGTTATGATGGAATGTATGCGACACAGACTAGACCTCGGTTTATACTCTCATCCGAAGGAGTAGGAAAACAGGAGTAAAGTGTCTTTCCCAGGGACACAACACATTGGCCCGGCCAGGGCTCGAACCCGGGACCTTCAGATCCGCAAGCCGAAGCACTACCATTAGACCACATGCAGTGCCTCCTGTTCTTATCCGAATGAGTAGGGGAGCAGTGTCTAAGACCCATTTTTCTTTTATATATTTTTTAAATTTTAAATTATTATTATTATTATTATTATTATTATTATTATTATTATTATTATTATTATTATTATTATTATTATTATTATTATTATTATTATTATAAACCAGGCCTTCAACGGGCTTGGGACCGCTGTCTGTACATTTTGCAGTGAGAATAAGAACGTACTCGTCGTTAGTGCAGAAAGTTCAGCCAGTTTGATCCATGCTCCATTATCCAATCCATTTATTTTGATTGCAGAATCACGGACATTTGAAGAGACGAATGTGCTTATGCATCATGGTTTAGACACACACGCACCGGAGAGCGAATGATGCAAAATCTAGAAACCAGTACATTACTTTGATAGCACGATTATATGTGCATTTCCAACGCTACAGCGTTATGAAAGCATACATCACGTCACGATGCAAACCATTTACTTGTTGTTTTTTTGTGTGTTTTTTGTGTTTTTTAAACGTGATTGCTATGGCCGCCACCTTCTGATAGCATCTTTCTGATGTTGTATTGTTTTACATGTTGGAATGCAATAACTTGTTTTGTATCTCGGACTCTTGTTTTTTTTCCCCACTGGAACCACTTTTGGGATGTAGTAGAAGTCAGTGATTGCACGAAAAAAATGTCCGATAAAACGTCTCATGTTCTGAGCTGTTTTTCTTCTTCAGGGAAATGGGTATTATTACCTACAAGTAAATTTAAATGGGTCTAAAATCTAATTAATATCAACTACTCCAAATTGCAAACAGGTATTTTTAATGTCGTTATATTTTTTTAAAAATTATAATATTGAAAAAAAAAAGTGTATAGTCTATATATATAATTATATAATAATATATATATTTATTTAATCGTTCTTATATAGCGCTTTTCCAGCTCAAGAGCTGCTCAAGGCGCTGGCCGATACAGGATCTAACTCAAGCCGCCCGAGACGCCCACCAGCAGCCTTTGGGCGCATGGTCTGACGCCCGGACAACTGAGCACAATCCTGGGCAGCCAGGGATATGGGAGAAGGATATATATATCTGACAAAAACACACTGGAAGGTTTAAAAACTGATATGGCAAATGTTAACCGATGTATCAAATATGTCTAGAGTGTGGAAACGCCTGTCAAGTTTCATTTTACTTCCAGTTGGTTCTCTGAGCTGGCAGTAAACGCATCGCGTTGCTTGCGCGGTCTAAAATTCCAGCATTCCTCCATTGAGTTGGGGACAAACTAGCATCTTTCCCAGCCTCCTCTGGGGGATAAGTGCTGGAGGATAATAAACACATCTTAAAATAGATTGGTTTCTGCACCTGATCCCCAAATTTAGATGGGGAATAATAAACATTCCTTAAAATAGATTTGATTTTACTTAAAAAGCAGATCTCCAAATATTGCTTCTTGTTTTTGAAAGGAAAATGTGTACGATGCGTGACAAATGAAATTGAATTCAGCGATATTTTGGAAAATGCGGAAATATGAACATATTGATGCGCAAATCTGTGTAACCGCCTTTGCCGTGGTGCCGAAGTCTGTAGTGTAGTAGCGAGGTGAGCAGTGCCGCAGTCTTTGGCCACTCCAGAACGTCTTTCGCCCGCAGACAGCCAATATGATGCTATTTCGGGACGCTGGTTGCACTAGGTCTTCCTGGGGAGGAATTCTATTTACTTCTATCGGCCCCATCCTTTTCCTATTTTTCCTCCACCCTCTTCTTTGTCCACCTCTTTCTCTCCTCTCTCTAGCTCCCCCTCCCTTCCGCGCCCACCAACCTGTTTTTTCATAATCAATCTTTCGTCGTCTTCTTTTTATTCCATTCCCCAACACGTTATTCTTTCTCTCCATCTCTCCTCCTCTTCGCCCTGTGGCCCTGCTATCACTACACTTGAAACTGTAACAACGCGAGTTTTCCCGAGTCTGTCTGGATTATAGGCCGGTGTCGGGCCTCCTACCTCACCTTAGCGTCACTCACCACCTAGCTCCCCCCAAAATCACCCCACCTTTATGGTGAAAGTTGAGGTGGGTGAGGTGGTTGTGAGAGAAGTGGTTTGTGGGGAGAGCTGGTTGGGTGAGGCGTAGATACTTTGATTTGTGAAACTAACGTTTGAGTTGAGAGTGGGTGTAGATTGTGGTGGATAGGGTTGAGGAGGGATGGTTAGCGGGTGCCAAGGGTGGTGACGGGAAAACTTGAGATAAGTGTGCTCTGAGACCTGCCAGCCTCCGCAGCCACAGTCGTTGTGGGGAAAGTTGAAATGACTGGTGATGATATATGAGTGTGAGTAGGGGGAGAGGTGAGGTTGGTGTGGTGGGTGAAGCGGAGAAAGAGAGAGCGAGACGGGGACTTGAAAAAAGTGTGAAGGGATGTGAGGATGGGGAAGGTGAGAGTGGTAATGGGTGGACAGGGGGAAGCTTTAAGGGTGGAAGTGGTTGGAGGAATTTGAGAATAATTATATAATTATGTAGATATCCTATCCTATCGTATCCCGTAACTCGAAAGTTGTTGGGGCACCACAGATGATCGTTTAACCAGTGTGCTCCGTCTTTCTTTGTCCTCAGCAATCCTCATAGCTTCGCCCAGTGTCAAGCCAGTCCATTCTCGAATGTTGTCCTTCCTCCCACCTCTTTTTCCGTCTTCCTCTTCTTCTGCCTCCTTGCACCGTGCCTTGTGGGATGATCTTTGCAATGTATGATGCTCTGGTAACGAGTTGGTTTCAACCTGTCGAGGATTATTTTAAGGAGGACCTTGCTGGGATGGCTGATGAGGCTGATGGTGCGGTAATTTTCACACTCCTGAAGATTTTCCTTTTTGGGAAGAGTGATGACAAGCGACTGAGTCCATGGTGTAGGCCACTCCCCACTCCGCCAGATCTAGTTACATATAATGTGAGGGCGTCAATCATCGCTTCTTCTCCTGCTTGAAGCAAATTCTGCGGGTATATTGTCCACTCCCGCTGACTTCACTTTCTTCAGCATTTGCACTGCTGCCTCAACTTCTTCTCGGAGAATTTTGAGGATTTCTTCTTATTCTCTGTTCTTTGGAAATGCTATAACTGATGGGTCTCCGTTTGGTGTGTGGTGGTAAAGGTACTCTGTACATCTATCCAAGACTTCTTGTTGTTCTGTAAGTCATATGCCATATTTGCTTTGGATCGTGGAAACCTTGAGCTGTTTAGCACTTGTCAACAGCTTCACAGTCTGGTAGGCCTTCTCTTTTGTTCTTGTTCAGATTGTTCTTTATTTGCTGACATTGATATCCAGTTCTCTGTTGCTGTGCGCATGCCTTTTCGGATATCATTGTTGATTTTTCGATAGGTATCAGTTCCCTGTGGGGTGTTCTTTTTCTTTTTCATCTTTCTTCGTTTGTCACACAGGTCCAAAAGTTCTGGTGTGATCCACGGTTTCTTCTTTGGGAGGTGCTTGCCAAGGATCTCAGTGGCAGCATCTGTCACAGCTGAATTCCTAAGGATCTGAGTGGCAGCATCTGTTACAGCTGAATTGAAGGTGTTGGTCATGGAGTTGACACCTACTTCACCAGCTCCCAAAATGAGCAGTGGTGAAAATTTCCCTCCAATTGTGGCTTGGAATATTTCTGCCACCTCCGGGTCTTGCAGTTTGTCCAGGTCAAACTTCATTCTGGTGCACTTTGCTGTGTGTACTCTCTTAAAGTGGAGCCGGAAAGACATTATCACGAGATCGTGGTCGTTTCCGATGTCTGCTCCTGGAAAAGTGCGTGTCCTGCCAATGTTGACGCTTGATCTGAAACGTTTCTTGATCTTGATATGTAGTCAATCTGGTTGTGATGCTCCTCGCTGGGACTGTGCCATGTCCATTGTCTGGATTTTTTGTGGAGACCAAGTGTGTTTGCCCGTATCAGATTGTTGTATCTTGCAAACTCTAAGTCTCAGACCCCTGTCATTTGTTTCGTTGCAATGGGATCCACATGTGTCTCCCCAGTTGTAGTACACATCTTGGCTAGTCTTGGTATTCCAATCGCCTTGCACTATGATTATGTCCATCTTCTGCACTTGGTCAAGGACAGCCTGTGGATTTTCATAAAAATCCTCCACTTCGCTGTCGTCATAGTCTGATGTTGGGGCATAGGCCTCATGATGGTTATGTTGAAAGGGGCTGCTCTCAGACGGATGGTAATGAGTCTACTGGAGACTGGTTAGCAACCCATAACAGTGGCGAGAATGTCTTTATGGATTAGAATCCAACCCCTTGTTCGTGCCTGTCATCTCTCCCGCTGAAATAAAGCTTTTGCCCTTTGCCGGTAGTTGTTTCACCTAGGCCTTTCCAGCGCAGTTCGCTGATAACTAAAATGTTACATCGATAGTGGTCTAGCTCGTGGGCCAGTTCTTCTAATTTTTTTCCGCAGTTATGGTCTTGACATTCCAGATTCCTATGATGATGTTGTCTCTCGTGCGGATCTTGCTAAGTTGTCCATCAGTAGCACACTTATCACCTCCGTCCTGGTGGCCAACGGAAGACGCGGTCCTTGTTGACCCGGGCGACGACCGATCCGATATGGAGTGAGTGGTTCTTTTTATCTTACGGTGTCTTGGGCTAGAAAAACCTGGCGGGGTCCAATCCTCTCCAGGCTGTTGGCCACAGCCGAAATCCACGAGTACAGTGTGTTGGCCCCGAGAACGTGGTCGTTGAACCTGTAGTAACATGAGGTTCCTTCGTCCTGGCCGGTGACTTCTGCGTAGAAGACTTTCGCCCAGTGATGTCGTGCTGGCATTACCCCTGTTAGTCGCCTCTTACGACACGCCGGGAAACGTTGGGTCTATTCTATTAAATGCCCGAGCCCACATGGTTATAATACTGTTATTATATATTTCTTATTATATAGCAAATTTGCCTTTCGCCGATTTACACCTAGACAGTTTCTCCTTGCAGCAAAGAAATTTATCTTCTGAGGATTCCAATTACAGCGATTTTTCTTGCGATTTGTCCGCATAATTATAGTGACGCCCTCAGGCTTGCAGTGGGAGGCTGCATAGGAAGGAGGGAAATTTTGTCTACACATTACTATGTAACCGTTGACTTCAGGCTGGCTGGCCGTAGGAGTAGAGGTAGAAAGGCTTCAGATTTGGTATTCATTTGATTTGTTAGCAAGATAAGCATTTCTTTCGTTATGGTTGCAAATCGTGGATATTTTTTTTTAATAGCATGTCAGGATTCAAGATTGTTCCCGAACAAGATGCAAGGTAGCAATCAGCGGTGCGATGGTGTTTCAGTTTTATCAAGATTGTTTCCCTGTTTCGAGGCCACGACTGCAGTCTCTCTCTCTCTCTCTCTCTCTCTCTCTCTCACTCTCTCTCTCTCACTCACTCTCTCTCTCTCTCTCTCTCTCTCTCTCTCTCTCTCTCTCTCTAAATATAGAATATTCACCAGCATGTGTAACCCCTTTTACACCACAGAAAAGCAGTATTCAGTCAGTCACAATGAAACCCCTCTTTGTATCCACTAGAATTGACAGGAGGTGGAACCTTTTCGTGAGGCGTTGTAATCCTCTTTGCTGTAGATACTTTCACAATGCAATATAATATGACAACTACTACGTCTGGATTTAAAGCACTGTACAGAGAATTTAACCTTTTAAGTCGTGTCTTCCTCTCCCCTTTCTGCCCTTCTCCACGTCTCGCTGGATAGAGAGAACATTGTTGACATGGCAAAAGAGTCTGCAACTCTTCGGAGCTTAGCGCCCTCCCTAGTGCTGTCTTCTGCGCCGCTAGTCCCATGTACGGGGTGTCCGTACACAGTTTACATCTGCATGCAGCTAATGTTCACAAATGGGTATCAGAGGCAGCTTCGACAACGCCTGAATCAGCGCGGGTGTAGGCCACAGATGTTTAGAGAAAGCCCGACCCTGAACGCATTCAAAAACAGATTAGCTGCACATATGCATATACAATATATACAAATTATACAAGCTAGAACCTCCCACCGCAGTTAGGGCCTGATCAGTTGAACACACACACGCACACACACACACACACGCGCACACACGCGCGCGCACTGTATATTAGTATAGACCTGGCCAAAATACCCGTTTTATCACGTCAATTGGAACAGGACAAGTTGTGGAAAGACTCGGATACAGGTTCTCTACGAGTGACTAATCGTTCGTTTCGTTGTGTAGAATAACGTCCCCGGACACTTTCGCATTTATGATAAAGGCGACAGATGCTTAATCGTGCGCTTTAACCACTAAAGTACAGTATGCTAGTTAGCACGTTTGGTTCAGATGGGGCCCGGGGGAAGGAGGGTGGAGTGAGGGGAGGGGGAGAGAGGATGCCGTCATGAGGAGATGTTTCTGATAGGAGTCGACATTTATGTAACGTGAAGACTCTATGGACGGTGTTTCACTTATCTCGTGTTGCCTCAGCGGCAGGTGAAATATTCCAGTCCTTCTGTCCAAAGTGCCGGGGACATCGACAAGTCTCAATTAATTAAACACAGTTACAGTAATATAGACACACAGATCGCTAGAGGTGGCTCGGAGGTCCTGGGCGTTTGATGCGTGATCCTGGGCATATGACAGGACGGGTTGGCGCAGCTGGATGAGCTGAAGTTCAGTATTGATTTGCGGCCAGCGCCTGGAGCATCTCTTTTAGCGCTCATTAACCCATAATAATTATTTGATCTCTGAGACTCTGTACAGATGCAGTCCTCAGCAATCTCTGATTCTCAGTGCCGCTATGCTGCAAAACAACAGCATCACGTTGCTCTTTTAGCAAATGAAGCGGCCAAGACTAGCCACTAGCCCAACCCCAAAATAAAACTCAATCAAATTTTTAATGGAGAAAGCTGGTGGTTTAACAAAAAAAAAAGTTATCAAAGTTGCATCAATCTGCTAGCAAAATAAAAAAAAAAAGTTATCAAAGTTGCATTAACATGCCAGAAAACAAACGTTATCCCTCTTCCCTTTCTTTGTATCAGTTGTTTCTGTTCTGCTCCTTCTATGTCGCTGACTCCGTCAGTCTTTCTGTCGCTCTCTCTCTCTCTCTGTCTGTCTTTCCCCGCCCTCTCTCTCGTCCCTCTCTTTCTTCATCCCTCCCTGTCTTTTCCTCCACTCATCACCGCCACTCTCCATAATGCTCATTAATATAAGGCACTGATAGTGAGCGTTGCACGCTGCTCTGTCTGTCTCTCCTTCCACCTCCTTCTTCTCTTTCACTTTTCCTCTCCTCCCTTCCTCTCACGCTTATTGTTCTTCAGAGAGCGAGCGAGCGAGCGAGCTAGCTTGTGACAATACTATAAAATTCTTTCTTTCTCTCGACCATTTTATTACACTAAAGTAAAAACGTTTTGGAAATTCCGTATTTCGCCCTCTGACAAGACACCCATTATTATTATTATTATTATTATTATTATTATTATTATTATTATTATTATTATTATTATTATTATTATTATTAAAAAATTCTTTAGCAATGTTGATATTCGAGGTTTTTTTGCAGCAGGAACAATCGTGATACCTGATCACGTTTAGTTTGAATCGTTTGAGAGTGACAAGTGAAAGCTTTAGACATGATGATGATGATGATGATGATGATGGTTGATGGTTGATGATTGTTGATGATGATGATGATGATGATGATGATGATGATGATGATGATGATGATGATGATGATGATGATTGGAAAGAAATGCGTTCCTAAGTTTTATTGTTGTTTAAAAAAAAATATTCAGGAAAGCTTTCTTTTTTTAAAACATTTTATGCAGCAACAGTATCTCAACCTCTTTTTTCATACCCTCTCCCCACCCCATGTTCCTTCTTTAGTGTAAAGCATCCCTCCCCCTTCCCCAACTCCTCGCCTCCTCCACTCACACCTGTGAGGATTTAAACTCGTCTTGTACATTCTTGAGAAGGAAATATTGACAGCCAGGTGCGTATACATTAGACAAGAGTCTTTTTATTTTTTAGTTTTTAAACCAATCATAAAATTCGACAACATTTTATATTCGGTCTGCACCAGCAAGGGGATGGGTGAGTTTGAGAACTGGGCAAAGGAGTGGAAATAAACTAGTTTGGAAAGAGGGTGATGGATTGTTGGATAGAATAAAGAAGGCTTAAAGGTGTTTTGACCATGGGTGGGGATGGGAGGGGGTGGACTCCAGGAGCGAGAGAGAGAGAGACATAGAGAGACAGACAGACAGACAGACAGAGACAGAGAAGAAATAAAAGAGATTGGGGGAGGAGGATAAAGACTGAAGACAATAAAAAAGCGAGGGATGGAGAAAGGGGGGGGGGGGGGTAAAACAAAACAGAGACGACTGCCTTCCCTAGCCTTCAAGGTCGGTTGGCAGACGCAACCGTTTCATCTTCCTCTGTTATTTCAAGTGGGTCTTCTTCAGCCATTTGCTCTTATCTCTGAGGCGCCTAGACCCAGACTTAAATTTAAGAAAAGCATCTCGACCTGCATCCCCCTTTCAAGCTCCTCGAAGAAAAAACATTTACACAGGGCAAGAAAAACTTACAATGTTTTCAGACATGGAGACCACTTTCTAACGAATATGTGTACCTAGATTCTGCCTAACCTCTGCCTAACTGTTCAACCATAAACGAAAATATATACCAGCAAACCTATAAGCATCCAGCCACTTGGAAGAAAAAAAAGATTAAACGACAACTTTCCTGGATAAAATTTAAAAGGAACATTTATTTTTGTTAGGACAAAACCTTGAATAAAAAAAAAATCACATTTTGAAGATGAAATAAGAAGGAAAGATCGGATAAATAACATGTTATAACGAGGGGATTCTGCGAAAGAAAATATAATCAAGATCTCGGGCGCTCATACACTACACTGAACCTGGAATTACATAATGCGTATTAAATATCGCTCTGAGGTTTGGCCTAAGCAGCCTCTTCTGATGCACACTCAATGTGCCCGAGATCAATGTAGTTTATTTGACAGACTGGAACACATAACACGAAAGTTCTTACTCATTAGACACTTTATATTGTTCAGAAACACAGTAATGCTGTGCGTAATATGGTATGATGACTCGTTAGATCCATTGTATGTTATTTCTATATTATATGCACAGGGATGTGCTGTAGCCTTGGTGATGAGTTTGTGTGGCTAATGTGGAAACCATGGAAACAGGACTTGATCAAAGGAATTTTTCTGCAAGATGCGGACGACCGTAGAAGTCAGTCTGAGCCCTGGGAAACAAAAGCCCATGAATATTACTGCCTAATGTATAATGACTGCTTATAATGGAATTTGTCTGTTGATATAATGAAGTATTCTGTAATGCTGAAAGTAAGACAAAGTGACCACATTCACCCTTGATACGCTAGTCTTTGTGACTGACTTTGTATTTTCAATGTCATGTAATCTTAAACAAAATATTTTTATTTATTTATTTATTTGGTGTGGCGGGTGGGGGGTGGGCTACACCAGTAACATAAAGTTGAATACAGCTGACAATCCATTATTTATATTGGCTGCTTTCATCATTAGTATTACTGTCACATTATTATTTTCGTGAACATCATAATTTCAACATCCTCTTCATCATTATCAGTATCATTTCCATCATCATCATCTCAATCTTGTTATCTTCATCATGATCGTCACTGCTGTCACTCCTTCGTCAGTATAACCTTAGCCTTAGTCACCTCAAGTCACAACTACTTTCAACATCATAGTGTCAACATCAACATTGTGTCTTTGCCATTTCCATCTGAAAATGTTTCCTCATGATGATGTCCTTTAGTTGTGTTTTGGTTTTTGTTTGGTTCTTTTTTTTTAGGGAGGGGGGGGGGTTGAAGGGTGGGAGAGTGTAACAGGGTCATGGGAAAGCTTGAAAATAAAGGATATATGAATATTGTATCAATTGTTGTGGAGTTTGTTAAAGGAAATATATATTCATTAATTGACATAAAAACGCTTTTTATTTTTAAATCCTTTGTTGATTTCAATATTTTCATCTAGCTCAATTGTTGTTGTTGAATTTACAATTGATTTTGCCCGTGTAACATATTGTGCAGTTTGTAACCTGTTTTGGTCAAGAAATAGTAGTACCCCTGCTTCTTTATATGTTTTTGACGTTGAAGACCATTGTGGTACGCCAAGAGCTATTTTTAAAGACATTAGTTGTAAAATAGACTTCTTTTCCAAAATCTAATATAGATCTAATAGTAGCAATAGCTATATAGATCAAACATGAAGAGTTGTTTGCCCAAGGTTGTTTAGATAGCACTTTTAATAAACTTATTTTCTTTCTTGCTTTGTCAATTAAGTGTTTAATATTACAATTCCACAAAAGTGTGTAATGAAAAACAATTCCAAGAAATTTAACAGATTTACTTGGATAAACATTTATATTGTTTACCTTGTTTGATAAAAATGTATTATTATTAAAATCAATAAATGTTTTGGTAAGTATCATAAAAGCTGTTTTGTCTCCCGATAAACAGAATCTAATTTCAAACATATATTTTATAATAATATCAACCATGTACTGATACTCCTTTAATATAAATTGTGTTCTTCTATTTTGTTTATGAAACTTACATGAAACAGTTTTCCATAATGCAATATCGTCAGCAAAAAGTGATATTAATTATTTTAAAGGATTTTAAATTACAAGTCTTCACTGTTAGTGAGGTATTACCTAAGTAGATTGTTTAGTGTTCGCTATAACGAGTTATTACGTAAACTGATTAGTATTTTATTTTGTCTGTATGTGCAGGAAAGTGCAGCATATATGTTTGGTGCATTCCGGCCAGTCATGTATCCCGGCACAGATCTGAGTCTGTACACCTCTCCCTCCATGCCCAACATCTCTCTGGGCAGACCTCCTGTCTCAGGGGCCTCGTCCGTAAGTATAGTCTTCACATCCCATCCCTATTTCTATAGTAGGGTGTGTTCTGGCCTGTGTTTCAGGAGCACTCGTTTGTCTAGGGCGTTCTACAGCTAGCACCAAGCAGGCACCTCAGACAGCTTGATTTAGATCCTGTATTTTGTGAGTGCCTTGAGCAGCTCTTTGAATTGGAACTAAAGCACTATATAAAACTAAGCTATTTGAGCTGGTTAAGTGAGCGATATAAGTTTCTTTTTTTTTCCTTTAAAAAAAAAATGCTATACATACAGACATATGGGGAATGGAAGCATTGTATGAGGCCTTGACTGGATTCCATACCAACCCCTCTGTTGATTATTAAAACTGCCAGACTACTGCTACCACTACTACTACTACTGGATGCTATATACGAGCTTATCTCCAAATCACTAATCATACTCACAGCACGGCAGTCCAGTCTGTATTAACATACACGCTCACATGTTTCACCCACTCTCACACGCACAACCAACATACATCTGTCACTCAAACATGGGGTGTAAAGGCTAGCCGCTATTAGAAGAATGAAAGGAAATCCTTTTTTTTGTGTGTGTGTTTGTTGAAATTTTAGATACTGTTCATTATTTGTTAAGCTCGCTTCACAGTCTTGTGACACTGTCAGTTGCTGTCCGAGCGTGGTAGAGGGGGTGCGCGCTCCTGTGCATGAAATGAAAGTGTGCGCCTGAACTCTACTCAACTCTAAATCACCGAAAAGCTATAATAATCGTGTTTTTGCAGGGTTGTGCATTGCACTGTTTTGATTATTGTCACTGCGTGGGTGTCATTCAGGGTTCAACTTCGTCCAGTGTGGTGTCTGAAGATGAGCTGCGGTCAGCGTTGTCCGCAAGAATGGGTATCCCCCTCTCTCTCATCCCTGGTGCCACACCTTGGTTTCCTGCTCTCCCAAGTGAGTGAATTAATTAATTAATTTATTTATTTATTTATTTATTTATTTATTTATTTATTTATTTATTTATTTATCTGTTTATTTAATACCATGAACGGTCATTGTAGTTTTGATTCTGTGTATCCAAGCTTACACAAAATTGGCATCCATTGGCGCAAAAATTGGTGGACGTGGTAAAGGAAAAAAAACAACCGTATGCATATTAAAATTTAGCACTGTACTCAACTTTCAACAGTGAAGAAGTGCACATTTAATTTTTCCAGTCACCTAATTTATTTTGCTGAATAATTTATGCAGTGTGTTGGGAAGTATTTTGACCTGAATTACCAAATATTATAGCTGTCTCCTATTAATATGTATTTTGTTTTTGTATGTATAATGTTGGGGTGTCGGATAGCGCAGTGGTTGGAGCACTCGCTACTGTGTCGCAAGTTAAGCACCGTCCAGTGCGGTTAGCACTTGGATGGGTGTCCGCAAACTGTGAAGCGACAAATAACAACGCCCCCAGTTGACTCAACTGTGACTGAGTACCTACTCTCTTAAGGGTGGGGAAGGTAAAGTAGCGAGGGAGAGAGATGAGCATCACTCTCATTACGCTGGTCAAAGATAAGTGTGATCTCCAACATCACGCTCCCCTACGGCCACTAGGCTATGGGACTACCTTTACCTTTACCACCCTTTTTTATGTATATGTATGTGCGGAGGAGGGTGTGTGGGTTTGATTTGTGTCTGTAATTAATCAGAATCCAGTTGAATGAGGCTTGTTGACCATCATCCTTCTATCATTATGTTCCACGTTTGGTACACAAGTCTCAGGTGTTATTTTGTAGATGATTTAATTGGGGTGATCTCGTTTTTGAAACAAAATTGAAGGATGGAGGGATCTAAAGTAAATATTCACCTACACAAAGCTTAGCCACAAAAATAGAACACAAAAGCAAAACAAACAAGATGGCAAGCCATTCAAAGGTATTTCCAAACACCCACACACAGTTGCAAGCACTCACAAAACAGCAGCCAACAGAAAAAGGAATAATACTAATGATAGTAAATAATAACAATAATAATAATAATAATAACATTAGAAAGAAGAAAAGGAAGAAGAAGAAGGAGAACCACAATAGATGTACTCATAAAATACTAATAATAACTAAAGTAGAGAAGAAAATCTGTCCACTGGTGCTAACATATGGCATGTAATGGAACGAACGATAGGCCTATGTTCGGCTCGTTCTGGCTCCCCGACTGTTTCAAAGCATTTGCAGTCTGGAAATAAAAAAGCACTGTAAGTAATCTGTGCATGCTGTTTTTTGCTGCCTTTTGTCACTTTTGAAATTAATTTAAAATGTCCATTTTTAGTTTTTTGTTAACCGATTGTAATAAAATTGAGTGACCCTCTTAGGTAGGGTGTTAGATAAAATGAAGTAAGTATACCCAGACAGAGCTATTAAAGTTAGATTACAACGTGAAGATAGGAAACAGTAGACTTCTGACTAGGTGGGCGGTCTCATTAATATTGAGATTGAAAATCCATTTTTAGTATGTATATAATGTTTGTTGGTTGATTACTACAATAAATGGTGCCTTGCTTTTCTTAGTTAAAAGACGTAACTATAAATAGTGCTTAAATAGTTTTCGAATGAAACAAAAACTCATTGAAACTAGTAAACAGCAGATGTGCAGACTGATTTGTTGTAATATTGAGTTTGACTGTCCCTTTCCAGTACGTTTTTTCTACTCTTGGATGGCTGGAAAAGTGTGGAATGCAGTGTCCCTTTGTGGTTGTGAAAATATCTCATCAGCTTTTGTTTCTGCGCTCTTTTCCATCGGTTTTTTCTCTTTCTTCTTCCAATTCTTCTGTCTTTTGTTCCTTTTTTTTGGGTGTGTGGGTGGGGGGAGGGCTGATGTTGTACACTCCCATGGTTGCCCACAGAGCTGCATGCCAGACTCGGTCAAACGCCTTTTTGAAGTCTACGAATAAATGATATAGATGTTATTGGTGCTGTAGGTATTTCTCGCAGATTATTCTAAGTTTGAAAATCTGTTCAGTGGTACTTCGCCCTGCCCTGAATCCTGCTTGCTCTTCAGCTATGATTTGTTCAAGTTGGGGTTTCAACTTGTTGAGTATTATTTGCAGGAGGACCTTGCTGGGATGGCTGATGAGGCTGATGGTGCGGTAAATTTCACATTCCTGAAGGTTACCTTTTTTGGGAGGAGCGATGACAAATGACTGGGTCCATGGTGTAGGCCACTCCCCACTCTGCCAGATCTTGTTACAGATAATGGTGAATAATAATGCTCACAGTGGTGAAAAAACGTAAACTCCAATGGTATGGCCACGTCAGCAGATCATCAGGTCTTGCAAAGACCATCCTGCAAGGAGGTAGAAGAAGAGGGAGACCAAAAAAGAGGTGGGAGGACAACATTCGAGAATGGACTGGTTTGACACTGAGCGAAACAATCAGGTTGCTGAGGACAGGGAAAGATGGGGTACACTGGTTAAACGATCATCTGTGGTGCCCCTAGGACCTTCGAGTTACGGGATAGGATAGGATGAGGGGGGATGAGGGTGGGGGGGGGGGGGGGGGCAGTGGGTATTTGTGATTTCTGTTTCAAGCCACTATTCATCCTGTTTTAGACACAACACATACAAACAAGTCAATAGAAACTTCAAGGGTTTCCATGTAAAGTATTTGCGAAATAGCAAAGCAAAGGGCCAAATCAATGAACCAGCAATCGACAGAGCCATGACAGCAAGTTTCAGTGTTTGAGAGCAGATATTGAAAAGGTCGTGTGGTGATGGCTGTTCTTTATTTGGAGTTTTCTACTCTCACACCCTGTCCCTGACATTCAGCTTCTTGATAATGGCTCGCTATGTTTAGACCTACGGTACACTCTGATCTGAATTTATGTTCTAGCTAATGGCTGCTCACTCTCCTTGTTTCTGAGAGCCATACATTTCCCTCCTCGTAAATATAGATAACAGTTTTTATTTTCAGCAATAAATCTACGTAGGTTTGGTCCCTTTAGAAACCAAATATCAATGAGCTATTTCAACATTCTCAGGCTACAAATCAAGACTTTTATAGGACTAACATAATGTCAACTGAACTGAAGAAGCAATAATGCTTCTTTCTTTTAATTTTTTCTCCCGAGATCTGTAGAACTTCCATACAGAAAGGTTGTTGTTATTTTCAACAATAATCTGTATAAGTTGTGTCACGCTAGAAACCACAATGAGCTGTTTTGACATTCTCTGATCTGACTACAAATCAGACTATATATACACATCAACTTATTTGAATTGTAACGCTTCTGGGTTGTTGTTGTTTTAGATCCATACAGCTTTCTGTACACCAAGAGAACCAAGTTTTACCCTTAAGTCACCTTGAGGGATAAACTGTTACCAAGTCGACCACTGATTCACTGTTACTGACTGCTGTTGCCTGTGTTTGGTTTTGCAGTGATGGAAGGTGATTTCTCTGCAAGCAGTCCCCAGGCAGCAGCGTACCTGGCGGCCCAGGCAAAGCTGGTTAATCCCTACACCATTCCAGTCACCGCTACCGTCTCACCGCTTGCCGAGCCTCCCACACACCCCGCACACCGATTACACAGGTAGGATACAGTGAGGAGGTATGAGGACGGGTTGAACGATCTAGTGAATGGGGCATCATCCCATGGTTTCACACGTTTGTTTTGGTAGATCTAGTTCTAGATCTAATTTTGTTCATGCAACTTATTTGTTTGTTTTTTTGTGTGGCAGGCATCGACCATTAGGTCGCACACACTCAGCACCCTTACCTCTGGGTCACCCCGGGTTCCAGCAGACGACAGGAGCCACCAGCACAGCCCAACAACAGCAACAGCAGACCCTGTTACCCCAGCAAGCTCACGACCAGTACCTGAAGGAGACGCAAAAACTATATCTAAAACAGGTGAGCTTCTAATAGGACCCTGGGAGAATATGGGTTTTAATAGTAAACTGGAAGGACATTGTTCCATAGAATAGAATTCCTGGGATTCCAGCTTTTCAAGTCTAATGGAAGCAATGTAAAAAAGTCGTATGGTTGGTTTGTATGTAACCCATAGTATGTGTGGGTGAGAATTAATGTCTGAATTGTTTTATTGCAAGGTCAACGTGAATACTGTTTTTGCTTCTGAACTATAACTATATTTGTATGTGTTCTCCTGTTGTTTTTTTAAAGGGGTGGGGAGGGGACCTGCTGTTATTGCCTTAGTGTGCTTGTTTTTCCATTTTTGTATTTTTCTGCCTTAGCATTTGGAAAATGAAAATTGAAAAGGATATAATGTGTCTGCCTAATTTTTATACGAACAGAGCTGGAGAAAAATATTAATTACATGACAAAATGTTTTTGGGGCACCAGGTTAAAAGTTCTTCTTCTTTCAAATGTGTCTGTGCTGTTTAGCTGACCGAACCCTGCTTGTGTGTTTGTTGCAGCACATAAGACAGACAGTACTTCAGCGGGCAGGAAGCAAAAGTCACATGGAGAACGTTGATGAGGAGACAGAAGTCAAGCTTGCACAGGTCAGCCTCTTATTTAATACCCCCAAAATTGTTACTCTGTGTATATTTTCAACCTTCAAAAGCACCGTTTTCTTGTGTGTGCATTTTGGAACAAGATTTTTTTTTTCTGATTGTCTTTTTGCATTTGGGATTGTGTGCACAGGTTTTGCATCCATTTAAGCATGCATTTTAAAAAATATGTTTTTTTGTACTTGTTTTAACTTTTTACAGCAATTTTGCAATCTGATCTCTACATACGTTGACAGTGTAGGGTTTTGTGAGCTGTGCTATTGGCGCGACTAACATTATAAGCTTCTTTTTTTTTTTGCAGAGCCTGATAGTTCAAGCTAGGCAGTCTTTGTAGAAGATAAAAACTGAAGCTTATTTTTATCAATTTTTGAAACCTGCGCATACATTTTTTTGTGACTCCTGCTCTAGTTTATGGAGTTGACAACTTTAAAGGAATATTTTAGTCAGATGTTCTAGATAGAAGAGAGAAGGTGGTGCATCCCTTTACATTCTGAATAAAATGAAGCGAGTGCATTCTTTCTTGCTTCTGGACATTCTAAGCAAGGGAAGTAACTGTGTGCCAGTGAATACACAGCTAGCTGGTCAAATTATCAGCACTGCATTTTCATGTAGCTTTTTTTTTCTCTCCAAGATTTGTGTGGTGTAATAAATTTTTTGTAAATAAATTATCAACAAATACTCCTCTACTTTTTGGATAGACAAACTTTTTCTGTTGTTCTGGATTACAAAATATCCCCCTTTATTGATCAGGCACTTAGAACAAATCTTTGTTAGAAATATTGCACTATTGTTTTTTATTTGTGTACTAAATTCTGCGGCCATGCTTTGCATTTTGCGTGCATGCATTTCTAGATTTTGCTGTGCTTTGAGTCTTTTTCATCATTATAAAAATCTAGCATTCTTATTTAAGGGGTAAGTTTTCAACTTCATATTTTAAAAGATTGTGGTGTTGTTGGTATTTTTAGGTGTAGGGGGAGGGGGGGGGGGGGAGAGAAGGGGGTTGTGGCTTATTTCATCTGGTGTGCTCAGGAATATTTGTACATGCATATACATAATATAGAGAATGGTAGAGAATATAAAGACTGTTCCTTATAAGTTATTGCATATCGTGTGTATATTCAAATGCTACAAGATGATAGTTCAAATTCAGTGAATATATATACGGTTGAAAATGTAGCCAGTTCAGTAAAACTTTGGAAAAGTTCAAGCAAGCAAACCGTGCAGGAGCAACAGCAACAAGAACAATGAATATTGGACATTGTGAAACTTGAATGTTTGTGCGTTGATGAATTGGTAAGTTTTAATAAATGACTGTGACTCTACATGATAGTTATGAATGAAAACCACAAAAGTTTTCACACCCATTTTTATACTACTGTCACCAGTACAGCATGTGTACAGAGGGTTTTCCGCTGCATTAATGGAAGCACACAACATATGCTGGTATAAAGGTGGCAGCAGTCTTAACCCAGCATATTTCTGTCGGTGTAAAGACCTGAGAAAATGACAGTGCTGTAGGCCTAATCATGCAGTACAGTCAAAGATGTGAGAGGGTCTAGGATTGATCCCGCTGATGTATAAATCTGTATGACTGAGCCTACAAAACTCAAGTGATGAGGACGTAGTTGCGTGGGATAGGGTTGAATGGTGATTGTGTATGACTGATGGCGACTAAAAACCCTCCACAGGAACTGAAAGAGGCTCAGGAAGTGGATGCCGTGCCGATGGAGAATCCAACTGCCAAGAAGACAGAGGTCCTACCAGGACCCCCTACTCCTCCTACTCCTCCTCCTCCTCCTCCTTCATCTCTTCCTCCTCCCTCTCTTCCTCCTCCTCATGAGGTTCAGTCACTTTTTTTGTTTCCCCTTTTTTGCTTTTGGTGGCTGGTGTTGGCATACTTATATTCGGTGACGCTGTTGTTGTGGCTATTTACCTTTATGTTACCCGGAGGTTATTATTTGTTGGGTGACATCTTTTTCATTTGGTTCCATGGCTCTCTCTCTCTTTTGTTTTATGTATTTTTGTGGGCAAATTTTACAATATTGTTTGGGTGACCCATGTTCTATGTTTTGTTTCTAAGGCCAGTGTACTTAACATTTCGTGGTTGACAGTGTGGATCTGTTATGTTTCATTTTGTTTGGTGGCCAGTGTACTAGGTTTTATTCTAGGGTTATGTTTTGTTATCTTTGGTTTTGGTGGGCAGTCATACTATGTTTTGTGTCCTTTTTTAAAGGGTGAATAGTAGTGTCATTATATAAATTGTAACTTTTGAAGGCGCGACTATTTTATGGTGAAATCATCATGCTTGGTTTTCCTTGTTCGCTGTCTGTGTGGCTTTTTGATGTTGGGTGATACAGCAATTGGATAATCAAGGATGTAAACAATTTTATTCTTTTGTATCTTTTAAGCAGAATTTTGGAATCCATTGTATGTTTGTTGCTTTGACATTCAGCTCATTGTCCCCTACAGGCGTGACTGTTAATTTAATTGACAGTATTTGTAAACTATTCTGCTTGGTTGTGGTCTGTAATGTTCTGCAAATTAAACAGGGAACTTACTTACATTTCCTGATTAATGTACTAAGAATTTAACATGAACAGATCCAGCCTTTGTTCCTTTATTGCTTGGATCATGTGTGTAATGTCACAGATACTTGGTTTGGACGATTGTGGTTGCAACTGTTCGCTTGTTTACTAGTTACCTTTTCGCAAATAATTAAATGGAACATATTATTTTGTTGGTCTGTGTTGAATTTCTTTGGTGGTTTTGTCATGTGTGTTGCTCCATCCCTAAACCCTTTTGTAGCTTCCACAAGCCAACACCTGAGCACTATTGGTGTATAACAGTATCTTTTGGGATGTTTATCAATAGACGTGCAAAAGCTATTTGGCATGTGTATGTGGTGCTTCATTGTTGCAATGCGTGTTGTCACTTCGATGTTTTGCATGCAGATTGTGTATGTGTTTGTGTGTGTGTGTGTGTGTGTGTGTGTGTGTGTGTGTTGGTCAATTTGTAGATGTAGCTATTAATCCTGCAGCTTATGGTAGGTTTTTATTTACGAGTTGTATATGCTTTTAAAAGTGCTTGCTATATTTGAAGATGGGAAACAGCAGGTTAGGGGAAAATTAAGATTTTCTTCTTGCCTGAATGTTTACATTGGCAGTTTGATCATGTGATTATAAGATCTCTAGCCTACATTGTTGGTTTACATTACATAGTGCAAAAGAAGAAGTGTCTAGATTATTTGAAGTTTAACATTAGGAAATCGGTAATCCCAGGCTTCTTGGCACAAAATGTGCACTGTGCCTGCTTTTAGAAAGATAAGTTTGGTCTATTTGATCCCTTTTGCCATTTACTGAGGTTTTATATTTTAATTCTGTTGTGTTTCACTTTAGCGCATCAATATAAGTGCAGATAATGATAATTATTATTGTAAAATAAGTTATTGAGATACATTACCAACAGGGTTTCTTTCTAGTGCATGTTCTTTATTTGAATTTACTTGGCATATTTTCATTAAAAAAACAAACATCGTAGGCACGTTGTTGATCATAGTAATCATAGCCTGGTTTAACCATGATGAATGGACTTTAAAAAAAAAAAAAAGTAACCTTGGTTCTTGCGCCATTTCAATGTTGGTGTCTTTTTGTCTTAAAAGGAGATGAAAGAGGCAGAGAACAGGATGGAGGAAAGTGCTTTGGCTCCTAGCGAACTTGAAAAGCAGCAGCGAGAGCGTGAGGCCTTTCTCTCTCAGCAGCGTGACATCATCAAGTCTGGTCGCCCCAGGCCTTCCCACCATCGCCCTTTGTCCCGCACACAGTCTTCGCCCCTGGTCACTTTCTCCATGCCGCCCCAGCAGCCCACAGAGACTGGGCCTGTCAGCTACACCTTCACCACTGGTAAGGGGATGTTTTTAAGTAAAATAAAATAATAGTACATTGTACAAATATATTGCCCCCCCCCCCCCTCCAATCTCCCCCAAAATGAAGCTAAGTTCATTTGTAGCATTTAAGAATTGTAATTGAAGTCATTTTGCTTGTCTAAAGTTCAGTTTTTTTATTTTTTATTACTTAAAAATTTTTTTGGGCTACTTTTACATATGGCATGATGCTGATTTTCTAGTGTTGAACTGTCTTTCTTCCTCTCCAAATTTAACCCGTTAGGAAAGAAGTCATGGAAGTCGGTCTTGTCACCTTTCTGTTCTGTTCTTTTTCTTGTTGTGACAGGTCTGGCATATGACACGATAATGCTGAAGCACAGCTGTTCATGCGCCAACAATGATAATCACCTGGAGCATGCTGGACGCATACAAAAGATCTGGGAACGCCTGAGCGAAACTGGGCTGGTAACTCGTTGCGAGGTGAGCAGCTTCTCACAAATAGATTGAGTACAAGAGAGTTAGTTTTCTCGTTAGTGCGCTTCAAGTCATTTTTAGTAGCTTACTAGTAGATCCGCAAGTTTATCTGTGAGCCTAAACTAAATGAATAAAGAGTTGTTATTCCAAAAAGTTTTTCACCCAGAAAGTCAATTTTGTGGAGACTGAGAAATGTGGGCGCCAAATCTTGATTTCTAGAGCTAGAGCCATCTTTTAAACAAATTCTTATAAAAGGGTGGACAGTCCAACGTAAAGTAAGCGCTACAATTTACTGTACAATTTTCTGTGTTCATTGTGGGATTGTTGCAGAGAGTACGTAGTCGGAAGGCCACCCTGGAAGAATTGCAGAGTTGCCATTCTGATTTGTACGCTGAGATTTTCGGTGGCAATCCTTACAACAGACAGCGCCTTATGGGTGAATAATTTATCATCTTTTAGCACATTCATAAAGTTATAGTCTTTTCTAATGACTTTATAATGTTATACTCTGTTATAGGGAGGGTGTAATTTGTGTCACATTGTTTGTATCGTAGTTTGTCCATTCATGAACTGACATATATCTAGCTTGGTAGTAATGCAGTTTCTGATAGATGTTTTTTTGCCTAAACTATGAGAAGTAAAAATCTGAAACAAAAAACGGTAGTCGTTGACTTGAGTGAAATATGTATCTTATTTTATTTATTTTAACTCTTTTATATAGCGCGTTTCCAGCGCAAGAGCTGCTAAAGGCACTGGTCAATGGGGGATCTAACTCAAGCTGCTTGAGGTGCCCAACTGTGATCTCTATCTGTGATACATTCAGTTGGGTTTAGTGTTGATGAACCTTTGGTTCTTAATGGAGTTTCTATTGCTGTTTCAAAACAAAGGGATTTTTGCTTGGTTTGTTCTTTTTGCAGTGCTTGGTTGGTAATGCTAAATGTTCTGTTGTCTAGCAGAGAACCTACCCATGCGGTTCTGCTTCTTGCTGTGTGGTGGAGTAGGGGTAGATTCAGACACGGTCTGGAATGACATGCACACCTCCACTGCTGCTAGAATGGTACGTTCATAATTTCTCACCTGTGGCTTAAAAATATATACGTATTTGCGCAATTTTTGGATGAATTTTGTACTCGCATAAGTGCAGTTTTGTGCTAAAATTAAGATTTGTTAGGGTGTGTTTTATTGTTGCAGGGTTTCTGTAGGATTCTTTCATGTATTCTGATATGAGAATTGGATTTTGATTTTACAGGCTGCAGGATGTGTGACAGAACTGGCAAGCAGAGTTGTAGCTGGAGATTTGAAGGTATCATCTTTGTCATTTGTGTTTGGTTTCCTTTATTTTGTGGAAGGATGGTGGGTGAAAGGTAAAAAAGGTTCCCCCCTCTCCTCCTCCTCCCCCCCCCCCCCCCCCCCCCCCCCCCCCCCCGCAAGCTTTTGGTCATAGTGAATAGAGGCATTAGGAACTTCCCACTTCTCTTGGGCCAGCTTCATGAGGGCAGCATGAGAGGGTGACAGGATGCCGGATCACAAGTAGGGCATAGGAAGTGTGAGTTGATGCCACTGTGTGTATGTGGTGTCTTCAGATGTATATGGTTTGCCGGCCTGTAAGGTAGCAACTAGGTTTGGTGTGTGAGTGTGTGGTATGATAAGGATCAACATTGAAAGTAATTTTTGCATGTTTGTGTTTCAGAACGGCATGGCTATCGTGCGACCGCCAGGGCATCATGCAGAAAAAGACCAGGCGATGTAAGTGCAACGGTGACAGTGGTGATGGTGATGTTTATGTTGAGGAGGAGGGAGGGTGGGGGGATAAGAATGATGATGATGATACACATATAGTCTTGATGATGCGGATTATGATGATGATGATACACATATAGTCTTGATGATGCGGATTATGATGATGATTGTCACGTGGGGTTTATGGGCTCTGCACAATGGAATTATGGACCCTCACGTTTATTCGGTGGGAACTGCTAGTAAGTCACCCTATGAATTACTTTAATAAATTTATTTGTTTAGCTCGTTCTGTGTTAAGGTTGGGGTACAGAAATAGATAGAAAAATGGTAAAAGATTACTGTCACACTAGCTTTCACACGGCTATGAATCATATGTAGTCCAGCCACTTGATAACAGTTAAAATCACACATTTATTTCTTCTACTCTATACAAGATTCTCTAAGTACTAATCTAACTTAAAATGTCTCTTTCAATGCTAATAGTTCGATCGCTGATAGTCTAGGCAGCTGTTATATCTTCCTCGGGCACTTGCTATAATATTTCATGTAGATTTGGACTACTGTGGTCCGTTTTACAGTTTCTGAAGAGTTGGACTACTGTGGTCCTGTTATGATCAGTTTAAGTGCACCTTGGCGGGTTCACTTAACTGCTAGATGGAGCGTGCGAAGTCCTTCTGTGAGGTAGCTTCTGGTCCACCTGGGTAGTTGTGTAGTTGGGTTCCCTTGCCACGCTGTGGGGTCTGACAGGGTGTCTTTCAAGGCAGCTCTTTCCGTCTTGTGCGGTAGAGGATCCTCAACCAACTAGTCGTTTCTGTGGAGTGGGAAGCACAGGATAGCTCGGGATAGCTCGCCTGCTCGTCTGTAATATAAGAGACGAAATTCTGCACAACCCTGAATAATCGGTTTGTGCAGAGCGTCTCACTGAAAGCCAAGTAGCCCTCAGTGATAGCTCCACATCTCTATACATAAGCGACGAACATTCTGCTACTTCCGGGGTCCGCTGTAATCTCACTCTAAATTCCTATACATACATAAATATAAATCGTGTCTAACTATACACATACAGAATTAATAATAATATAAACATTCAGTGGTACAGCCACTGGTCTGCAAACATACATATAAGTTAAACAACAGTGGTTCCGTACGGGATACAACATGGCGGCGCAACCGGTCGTGTTTCGCCTCGTGGTCGGCTCTTCCACGTGGTACGGCAAATTCGGATTAACAATTCACATTTATGCATAGCAAATTCCACAAACATAATTTCAACAATAATACAAATATATCACGATGAAACAGAAGGGTGTTCATTTACCTGTTTGACAAGTTCAGGCCCGTGATGACTTGAGAGAATTCTAAGATTCCTAAGTCCTGCTTCCTGGTCTATGAGTGTAGAGATTTCTCTAGCTGTGGAGATGTTGACTCTACCTCGTCTCACACACGACTGATTCAAACTGTGTTAGGCTCTGACACAGTCAAAACTGCTCTACCCACTGAGCCTGCTCTGATTGGTTAAACCGGGCCGATTCAAAACTCAAGTGCTGACTCACTGCGATGTGGGTGGCTCGCTCGCTGTGTGGCCTGCTGTGTAATCTTAATTGCTGCTGTGTAGCTTACTGACTCTCTAAGGGTACAATGACTACACATGGCTAAATAGTCAACAAGCAGAGTTAACACTAGCCAGTTCATGACAATGATGATACACATATAGTCTTGATGATGCGGATTATGATGATGATGATACACATATAGTCTTGATGATGCGGATTATGATGATGATGATGATACACATATAGTCTTGGTGATGTGGATTATGATGATGATACACGTATAGTCTTGATGATGTGGATTATGATGATGATGACGATGATACACATATAGTCTTGATGATGCGGATTATTATGATGATGATGATACACATAAAGTCTTGATGATGCGGATGATGATTATGATGATGATGATACACATGTAGTCTTGATGATGATGATGATGATGATGATGATACACATATTTAGTCTTGGGGGTCTGTCTAAATGCATGATTTATTTTCTTTTTCTCTTTGTTTGGATGCTTCTGATTTTGCTCACGAGGGGTTTTCATGTTTTTTCAGGGGTTTCTGCTTTTTCAACTCTATCGCCATTGCTGCCAAACAGTTGAGGGAGAAGTACAAACTCAACAAAGTTCTCATCGTCGACTGGGTTAGCTCCGCAGTATTGTTTGTTTTTGAGGATTGTGTACTATTTTGCAAAATGGTTTATCCCATTAGATAATTAACTGAAACTACGTGTTGCTTTGTCGCCTTTAACAGTTCTGCCAAGAGAAATTAAGTCTGCACTAGGGGGAAAAATCTTCTGAATGTAAAATGTGTAACCCTCCAGAACATATCACATCTTCAGGGTACTCATAAATTCTTTTTATTCACTCTGTTCAGGATGTGCACCATGGCAATGGAACGCAACAAATGTTTTATGAAGACCCCCATGTCCTGTACATCTCCATCCATCGCCATGACAATGGCAACTTTTTTCCTGGCACCGGAGCTCCGTCGGAGTGCGGCGCCGACTCTGGCCAAGGTTTCAATGTGAACATAGCATTTGGAGGCAGCCTGAATCCTCCCATGGGTGATGCAGAGTACCTGACAGCTTTCAGGTCTGTGTTACATTCATTCTGTAATTGAAATGTGTGTTCTTCTGTGGTACAATAGATATTTTTAGAATATTGTTTGGTCATATATTAGGGAAGGGTTCGTTCTACAACCTTACCATGTAATTCTAAGACACCTGGTATCTGCATGTTACTGACTTTCTGTTTGTGGTGCTATGTTTTCAGGACGATCGTCATGCCCATTGCACGGGAGTTCAACCCAGATTGTGTGCTCGTGTCATCGGGGTTCGATGCGGCCAAGGGTCACCCTACTGCCCTGGGAGGCTATGAGATCTCTGCTGCCTGTGAGTGATGTTGTACAAGCAACTCGGGTTAAGTTGATTAAGGCTAATGTAATGCTCTAGTGTCCCTTTTTATTGTATACTATGAAAGAGTGAGTGAACAGTATTGATTCATGTAGCAACATTTTTTTTAACTGTAAAGAAGTTTGATGTGTGTGTGTGTGTGTGTGTTATGGCAATAGCCATTTTTTATATTAAATTTTGAAAATGTTTGAAAAATTTATATTATCAAAAGGGTATTTTTTGATGGAGATATTTTCACACAATTTGATTTGATTATCACTGGGACTCCCTTGCAGGTTATTGTTTAGGATTTTGCATGAAATGCAGTTGTATGGTTGCTTTTGTGCTTATTTTGTTGATGTATATTTGTATTATTGTTTGTAAATCGAACTTCGTGATCATATGGGAACTAAAGCAAGTGTTAATTGTGGTTTTCAGGTTTTGGTCACATGACTAGAGAACTGATGTCGCTGGCTGGCGGCAAAGTTGTCCTGACCTTGGAAGGAGGATACGACCTCACCAGCATTTGCGATGCCACCGAGGCCTGCGTGCGAGCGCTTCTCGGAGACGAAGTATGTAGTTAGTGTCGGTGTTACACAAGTACAGAATAATCTGATTTCAGATTTTTATTTAATTGTCCTGACTGAATGATCCATATAACTGAGGCTAATACCCATTATGGTGTGTAGAATGACTTGTTCACTTATGGATTTTGCTTCATCGCATTGCAAGAAATACAAAATAAATGGTTGGTGGATCTTTTTGTAAGAGAAATACTGCAATAAACTTGACCAAAAGGATCAACATTTGCAATCGGTTTGTTCAGTATTGTATTAATAATTAAGACATTTTCTATGAACAATTTGCGGTCTATTCATTTCGCACTGTATTTATATGAATGAGTGAATCTCTTGTTTATTTGCAGCTGTTGCCTCTTGATGAGAAAGAGCTGACACGGCCAATTTGTGAACCAGCCTTAGAGACCTTGGAAACCACCATCAGGATACAGTGTAAGTGACACCTCCAATGAATTAGAAGAAGGATTGACGCCAGCAAACTCTGATATTCTGTAGGTTATTATTCAAGTAACGCCTTTGAAACTTCACACTGATTTGTAGCATTTATTGTAAGGTTCGCTCTTATTGTCTAGCTTCCAGCTCGTCTGCTCACTGACATCCAAACATGCACTAAATATGTGTTTTGCAGCATTAAACAAAGAAATAACATTATCGCACTGTCAGTATTTTATACACTTTGATCTTTCTACTGGTGTGGTCCTGCCGTACAAAGTGGTGGGAACAGATAGGCCAATCACCAATTATCAGGACGGTTTATGTTAATCTAATGAATAAAAATTGGAAAAAAACACACACACAAACCAATAAAAATTATTTTCACTATTGAAGTGTAAGACAATGTGACACTGTTAGTTCTGATAGGAGAATTTTTTTTAGGGCTAGAACGATATCAGTTCCTGTCATAATACCAGACCAGACATTTTTTTACTGTACTGACATGCATGCATATTGTTTCTCATACTGTTATTGACCTTACACATTATCTGTTTGTATTTGCCAGCAGACCGCCACTGGCCATGTGTGAAACGCTACCTGAAGACTATCAACCAGACGCTGCTTGAGGCACAGAAGATGGAGAGTGTGGAGGCTGACACAGTTACTGCCCTTGCTTCTCTTTCTATGGTTACTGCCAAACCAAGGTATTCAGGTGTATGATGTTGTTTTGTTATAAATTCTTTTATCTTATTAGCAATATTTAGTGAAATGAGCATGTTATAGTTGCATGAATATTTGCAGTACATAAGTCAGCAATCGTTATCATGGTAATTGGATGCTTTCAAGCAGTTGGGACTCAGCATCGACTTGAATGGATTTGGGCCTTTTCCAACACGTTCAATGAACGCCTGGGACCACAGCAAGACTAACATGATAGCTGTCTCAATATTGCTGTCATTTCCATCATTTCATTGCTATAATGATGGGCATTGACAACGTGGAAGAGGGTAATCAGTTTGGTTTACAATAGTTCATTTGGTATATTTGTTCAGTGTGTATATTTACTTTATAAAGGTTTTTTAAAATTCTGTTGCAGTGGATCTGTGGGGCAACAGGAATCGGAGCCAATGGAAGAAGGTACCTAAGCTAGAGTGGCCAGTGACAGGTTGTAGAAAGTACAGTGCAGAGAGGGTCCAAGGATGCTTTAGAGCTGCCAAATCCAAGGAGGCTGCTGAGCTTTGCTGAGGCAGATTGCTCTACCGCAAAAAAAAAAGGTTGCTAGATTTACAGTGGAGGCTACGTGGCTTTCCTTACACCGGAGGTTGCATAGATTAGAGCACAAAAACTTAGAGCAAGAGAGGCTGCTTTAGAAAATTCTCCAGAACTGTAGAAAGCAAAGAGGCCAAATACTGCAGTGCATTTGCATAAGTCGGTAGAACATTTTCCAGAGGACATGGAAATACCCTGAGTGGATTTCTGTTAAGAGCCAGCACCCTGAGGCGCGTTCTTTAGAGAACGCAACAATACTGAAGTTTTCAATGGATGGAATCCTCTACCATAGTTGCAGTTTTAGTAGTTTACAAGATCAGCATGATCGCTACTCTTTCTGCATGGCACAATTGCAACAAGCTTATTCTGACTTGCAGTAACTTCTACACCTCTGCAGTGAAATTGCATTTCTGGAATCACCAAATCTGCAGCACCCCAAGCTTGCCCTTGCCAGAATGCCCCAACATTAGAAAATACTGATTCCACTTCTGGGACAGAAAGAAGTGGCCAAAGCTGTGTGCAATAGCAATAGATGTTCATCCTATGCAGCAGCACCCAAAGTTCCCCCACTTGGATCAAATTGCCTCAGCAGCTTTTCGCTGTGTTGTTATACCGTCTTGTTGTGAATAAAAAGCAAATTGCTGTCAAGATCCGTGGTACCACAGATATGGTTACTGACATGCTCCAGCAGCATATCTGCACCTATTGTTTTATTTTTGTTGTGTGCGCAAGACGTCTCCTAGTCTTGACCAATGAAGGCTGCCTGTGTCGTCAAATACTGGTGTTCGTGTTGTGTCTCCCCTCAAGTGCCACCTGACATTTTAAAGTTTTTTTTTTTTTTTAAATTATCGTTGACTGGCTCTTCATATCTTTTGGGTTTCTTTGCTGTTTAATGATGATTTTGTGATGATGACATATGATTGTGTTGTAGTAGTACTAAGTGATGGAGGTGGTTTTTGTGTGTGTGTGTTTTTTTTTTAATTTAAAAAAAGCTTTTCAAACATACTTTGTTGGTTTATTGTGACTCATTGTACTTGGCGCAACAGTGAACATTGTTCAGTGCGTACACCTACAGCAATGAAAGATGATGTGTTTTGTAGTTAGTTACCTGCCATGCCAAGCTTGAATTTCAGTGATCAGAACAGCTGTGTTGAGAAAGAGGCCAAAATTGCACTCTGTGACTCATCCCCCGTCGCGCAAGAAGATGTTCACTTCATTCATCGGAATCATTACTGTGGAGTTACACAAGTGCGTCTGTGTTGCACTGTCAGTCAGCTATCACACACTCTCTATGCGTTCTCCGAGTCCTCTATTGAAGCTGCGTATCTTACATCATCAACAGTTTGACAGATGCATCTAATGACAGCGTAATTCTGGCATTAAAAATGTAGTATAAACATTTTTGAGATGCTAAAACACACACTACTTTTTTTTCTGGTCCCAGTGCTATATCTGTGACACGTTTACGGCGCAGATGAATTTATCGACCTTACCGTTTTCGTTTTGTACCGACAGTGTTGTTGTGTGTCATATATATTTGTGTCCATCATGTGTTTTGTTTTCTTCATTGTATTTCCTTTTCGGCTGTGTATGATCTGCTTCTCGTTACTGTGTAAAGTCATATGTGATATTTTAGTCGTTTTAATTTCTTTGTAAATGTCAGTGTTTAGTTGTGTTGTTGCTATACCACTAATGAACACATTATTTGTTATGTGTTGACAGGAAATTGTTACTGTGTGACCATTGTGTCACCTTTCATGTCAAAGTTGTAGTCTGTCTGTAGTGTCAGCTTCATTGGCAGGACTCTGTAAACCTCTGTGAGGCTTTTCTCAGCTTTTTGTGTGTGTGTGCGTGTGTGTGCGAGGGAATCTTGTGTATACAATTTGACTGTCCAACGCTAAGAATCGTGAATTTCTTAACACCTTGTTTTATGGATTAAAATAAAAAAAAAGAATTATGCTTTTCTTGTTTCCATGTTTTTTGTCTCAGTTGAACTTGCCAGCACTGTGTCGATGTATTGTTATATGCCACATAGTGACATATAGCAGACTTTGCTTGTTTTGGATCCGATACCGGTGCCATGAAGGGTGACGGTCTTTCCAATGTGCCTCAGCCTACTGATAGGGTATTTCTGTCGACTGTTAACCATTTTAGCCTCCATCTTTTAGCCTGTTTCAGTACTGGACTGATCTTCATCTTCATTGGCATTTTCAGTGAGTTGATTACCTGTGATTTCCTGAGCCAAAAAACAAAAGGGCTAATAAAACTTGTTTTGTATGTTGATCCTTCTAGTACTGTCGCAGTGTTGAAACATTTGCTGAGTCTGTTTGGGTATCGATTGGTTAATGGTCTTTGCAGGTTTTGCAGATAGGCACATCAAATGTGTATTTATTTATGTTATTGGTGAAATGCCAGGCTTCAGGATAGGACAGGACTCAACCGTGTGCATTATATATGCGTTGTCAAATTACAGATAAAATAATGTAATCACTAATTTGCATTGTTATTTTGCAATTATCACCAAATAACATAATAAGGAGTTTATGGCGTATGAACAGTTTTAAAATTAAATTGTACAGTTTATGGAGTGACGGTGATGAGACCAAACCGTCTGATGGTGTTCGTTCGATTGAATGAGGCCTGGGGGAAACTAGTCAGAAAGTGATTTTGAGGGAATGAGGTGTAATTTTAAGGAAGATTTAGAAAAAAACAAATGAATTGGGGTACAGTTAAGCTTTTAAAAATACTTTTCACTTCAGGATCTGTGTTCTTTTTTATATGAGACATTGCGATTGACCGAACTCATGTTGTGTCTTAATTGTACAGATTATATTTTTTATGTTGTAGATTGTATAATTTGTATCCTAAGTGTTAATGAATCTTGTTTCTTCTCATGATTTATATTTACTGAGAAATACAGCTTATGGTACTGTACTTCTGCCCTTAACCCTGATCTGATGGCACTTATTATAATTTCATGTATATAGATGGCCAGAAAAGTGTTCTAAGTTAGTTCCTACCATTCAGGTTTAGCTAAAGATGGTTTTTGTTTCCATTGACAGTGCATGTGAGAGTAGATATAAATCTGTGTTCTGACAATATAATCCACGAAGTGATTGTTGACTTTCATTTTCAATAGATTAATAAGTAATTGCGCAATCAGTACGTGACTCTAACGAATCTAATGAACTGTTTTGATGAATTTATTGTACAATGGCATGGCATTTTTGAATAGATTAATAAGTAGTGCAATCAGTAAGTGATTCGAATGAACCTAATGAACTGTTGAGGAATTTATTGTACAATGCAATGGCTACGGACAACCCACCATCGTTGTGGTGTGAGGATAGAGTGCTGGGTTAAAAAGTCAATATTGTTGGCTGTGAATTGGCCTTCAGTCTTGTAAAGGGGACTAAATGACCATTATTTCTTATTAATTTATGACAGTGCATACTGTGCTTTTGTCATGTTGTCTATAAAACATGCGGCAGGTTTTGTGATCATATTGAATGTTGTCAGTCCAAACAGCTACACAGTGACCTTTCTGGCCCAAAAAATTCATTAATGATTGACATTTTAAAAAAAAAACATATATTATTTATTTTGTTTAATAGTGAGTCATTCAAAATTTTTTATTCTTAACCATTTGATTTGTTTGATTCTCTCTTCAAAGTTTAGGTGTTCTGACTTCTTAGTATATTATTTAGGATCTGGGATTTCTTGTTTTTATTTTGTTGTTATTGCTGGCTTTTTACGTATTTAATAACCTGAAATTTCACAACATCGCATTAATTGATGCCTCCTAAATTCTGGGAACCAGCATTTGTTTGTTTTTGGGGTAACATTGGTATCAGAAACACTCTTGCAGTGTAAGGGGAGTGAGAACGGAAATTTATAAATGAAGTGGACAATTTTACTACATTCTTTCAGTCTATATGGGATGAGAATTTGCTGACATGTTTATAGAATATTTATTTTAGTTAGTTAGTCATTGTCTGTAGGGTCCAGTGTACTGCAAAAAGCCTAATCAAGACCACAACTTGGTTGAAAGAGGAATCAGGACCACAACTTGGTTGAAAGACGACTCGTCCCTGATCAGAATATTTATGAAAGTTTGAAGAAAGTGTCTTTATTTCATTTGTTTGGAGAAAAAGAGAGGAGTACATTTTGATGATATAGTGGATATATTTTACTTTTTAATTATAATGTTGTAGCTTTAAAAAAAAAAATTAAAAAAAGAAAATAAAAGAAGGTAACGCATTTGGTTGATATAATGTTAACTTTGATTTAACATTGAATTGAAATTGTGACTGGTTGTAATATGTGATGTTGGAGTATATATAGATATATTAGACAATATTTATCACACAAAACTGCAATTTAATGTTATTATTTGAAAATTTTCCCTTTTAGTGTTTGCTGGACCTGATTTTTTTTTCTTTCTTGATAGTTTTACAGATGACAAAAAAAATCACACACAAAACTCTAGTCGAACTTCGTTTGTAGTTTTATTTCTTATGCTCATGTATATTGATCATGCGTCTGTTTATATAATTTGTATTGTTATGGTGTCAGCTTTGATGTGAGTCAAGTACTTCATACATTGATTATTACTGTATTCAATTTGATGTACAAAACATGTGTTATATATAATGTTTAAATCTTGGGCCAAGCTTCTTTTTTCTTCTTCTATTTTTTTTCTGTAAGTTTCCGATCACTGCTTTTGGTGTTGTTGTTGGGTGTTGTAAACTGTTGACCGTATTTTGATAGATATTTGGTGATGTTTGGCTTTCTGCTGTTGGAACCTGTCACTGTATTATACACCCCGTTAAAAGTACCTTTTGTACCAGCTTTGCCCTTTATCTTGTAATAATGAACTATCTATCACTTGTTGAAACGACTATACCTGAGCAAGACAGCAAGCCAGGCTTTTTGCATCTATGGTATTGTAAATGGTCATTTTGATTGTGATGAGCGGTATTATTGTTGTTTTGTTGGAAATATTCATCTGGAAGAAAAGAAGACATTTTGAGTGCTGTTTTATATTGTGCTTAAATCTGTATGTGCATTTGTGTTTAGTGTGCAAGTTTACTTGTGTGTGTGTGTGTGAGCGTACATATTGATTTTAAAGGCAAAATCCGTTAATACTAAATTTTTATAAACGCAATACTTCCCCCACCCCCCACCCCTGTTCCCTCATCCCTCCTCCCCTCCCAAAATAAAATATTGAGGCGACTAATTGTATATTATTGCTATTTGTATCATGCATTTGTTCAAACACGAGCACTTGGTAAAATAAGAATGGGAAGTTTATGAGACTTAATGAGTTTTTAGCAAAATGCATACTCAGAACCTTTTGGTTGTAAACATTTGTTCTTAAAAACCAAATCACACAAGAAAAGCACAATTGAGGAAATTCAGTAAGAAATGACATTGGAAATGTTTTAAAAAAAAAAAAATTAAACTCTATAAAATTTGTGGATATTATTTCCACAAATTGATTTTGGTTTCAGTTTAGCTGCTGGTCAGCTCATCCCATTGTTTAATTACATCATTCCTTTCACATATACACACTCAAGAATGGTATGGCCACGTCACCAGATCATCAGGCCTTGCAAAGACTATTCTGCAAGGCACAGTGCAAGGAGGTAGAAGAAGAGGGAGACCAAAAAAAAGAGGTGGGAGGACAACATTCGAGAATAGACTGGTTTGACACTGAGCGAAGCCATCAGGGCTGCTGAGGACAGAGAAAGATGGAGTATGCTGGTTAAACGATCATCTGTGGTGCCCCTACGACCTTCGGGTTATGGGACAGGATAGGATAGGATAGGCATCAGGTAGACTGAAACATTATTATCTTCGAATTTATGTATGAATTGTACTATAATCCACAAAAACAGCACCGCAAGGAGTTAATTTTTAAAGAAACCAAAAAAAATAATTAAATAAAAACACACACACACACATACAACTTTAGTTTATATTTTGTCTACTTTGTTAAACTTTTCTTTTAATAAAATGTCTTGCATCTATATAAATGCAAGAGTGATTTTTTTTTTTTTGGGGGGGGGGGGGGAGATCAAGAACTTTGTTTATTGTCTAGTTTGTCATTAAACCGGGTCATATTTTTCTTTTTTTCAGAAATGGTGAAAACAGTTGAAATAATTTTTTAGAGTGTGAGTATCTTAAGCTTTGGACCATGGAGTACTATGAATTAACATTTGGATGCTCAGACAACACAGACAATACCAAAATTAATATTATAAGTTAGTCCAGTAGTCATTTGCAAACACTTTGCTCATTCTTGCCTTATGCACATAAATAATCACCAGTGAAATTATGCCTATATTGTTTAAAAAACCAGCAACACATACCTATTTAAATGATTCATTTTTACATTTAATATAGATTTTTTTTTTAAAAATATATGTGGTCCGACAAGATTGTGGAAGTTTTGCCCTGTATATGGATTAGCACAGGAACCTGAAGAAGATGAAGATACTAAAAGGCTGTTATCAAATAGATGGTATTTTGTGCAAATAATGCAGTGTACTATTTTATCCCGTTTATTTTTTTATTGTAGTTAACATTATTGTTTATAGAAAACGTAACAACAAATAAAGTCTTTGTTCAATCCAAAACCCTTCAAAAGTCTTTGCATGAAATAACTTTTTCTAATTAGGAAAATAACAAATAGGAAATGTTCTATTGCAAGTAATTGAAGTTGCTTAGGTATTCCATTGAAAAACAAAACAAAACGCCAATGTGGTAAAATATTCAGATACATTTATTAAAAGTATGAATGAAAAGTTTGACCATATGTACTACTACTGTTCGCAAATGTCCATTTTAAACTCTTTGTAAGTTTGTTGTTTGCCTATCAAGAAGACAAGGTCCACAAGTTCACTGAAAATGTACCCGGTAAATTTGCATCGACAGTGTATTGCCTCATGAATTTTCAATGTATGTAAAGTCCAAATTTTATCCTGGTACAGCCTTTTTTTGCATTATTAGTCTTTTCTCCTGCATTTTCTTTTTCCAATTCCACACAAAATCATGCTCATGCAGTAGAATTGTTTGGGAGTGATTGTTTTCTTGTTAATGAGAAATGACTGAGTGTGTTTACTTTTTTTTTGTTTTTTTTGTCTGTTGGGTAATTAAAGTATTGTGCGCTGCTAAGAAGAAAGCAGAGTTTGATCAGAGTTGAAAAAAAAAAATGTAATGACTGATAATATTGAAGGAGGTGGGTCAGAACAAAGTGCTTTCATGGATGTGATTCACTTGAATGTGTTTTTTGAACTATTGTGATTTGATGTGCATTCTGGAGAAACAGCAACACAGGAAATTCAAGACAGGAAAGACATCTTTGATTGCTGGGGATGAAGTTTTTGGATTGTACTATCGTTTGATTTATGGGCCAGACTTTTCATGCGCTAAATTTATATGTACGTATATAAATAAATAAATATATATATATATGTACAGTACTGGATCACCCTCACATTGTCTCAACCTCATAAATACTTTTAGTCTGTGTTTAAGCGCTTGTCTGTAACAGTTTTAACCGCTTGAGAAAAACAAAAAAAATTAGGAAAAAACAAAACAAAACAGAAAGAAGTGACAGTTGTTTTGTAGCAACGGTTGGCCAAACTTATATTCGTCAGAGTGTGGCTTTAAGTATTAAGACCCTGACCAACCCAGCCGACTACCTACCTATTATTGATTGTTCCCCATTGTCATTGGAAAAATTAAACTTAATGTCCTGTTTCATGCATTGAGATACTATTGTTCCAAGCAGGACTTGGAATTTTCATGATCTGTCTTTTTTGTGTCTCTAGACTTTTGGTCAAACTTGACGCTGCACGCACTGCAGAGCACACATTTCTGTTACGAACCACCCCTTCTTTTTGCACAGTTCCTGTCCTCTAGCTCTAGGAGTTTTGTGTTAAAATGAAGTTTTGTTTGCACAGTTTTCACATGTGGTAAGAAGAAGTTTGTGTTTTCTGTATTTTTGTACACAGCAGTTTTAGGCAAAACAAAGACTTAAAGTATAGATTCCTAGTCTTTGCACTAAAGGCTTGTGAAAGGCATATAATATGCCATCCAGCACTAGGATGACTTTGTAGTTGTTGGCTACATTGTATTCACCTTTATTTTCATTTCTCAAGTTCTAGGCACCTGCACCCCTATTTATCTGTGGACCGGATGAAAGGGATCGTTTTATAAATTAGCTTTTAACTGAATTAGTTGATTTCCACCCAGTGGGTAGTAAGGTAGTGAAAATATTTCATTCTTATTGTTAATTGTTTCTTCTTCTAAAATCTCAGTTTGTAAACTTTGTTTTTTTTTTTTTTTTTTTTTTTTTTTTTTTTTTTTTTGGGGGGGGGGGGGGGAGGAGGGGATTGTTTCTTTTTAAATGTCAGTAGTCTTTTAAGCACTAAAAATTGTTTTTAAATGTTTCATAAATTGTATTGAAGTTTATTCAAGCTATCACAAACACAAACCAAAGGCATGATGCTGTATTTTTGCATCCAGTCAACCATCCTAAAATATTTTTTTCCTTTTTCTTCGAATTTCAGTTGCAAATCTTATACTGGTTTTTTTATTATTCATACAATGTGTAGATGTTTTTGTTTGTATTTTTTAAACTCCATTTTCAGTTAGCTAAGAAAAATATTTTTTTTTACAACACTTTGTTTTAGTTTTGTTTTTGAGGTTGTCAGAAATGTTGTGGGAAGTGATATCTTACAGCTGTTAGTTAATAAGAGAGAACTTCATGCAGCAAATTTTGTATTGTTCTTTGCTGTGAAGTTATACAATTTAATAGGTTATGAAATTCTTATTTTTTTAAATTGGCTCAAAATCTCAATTAATCGAAACCCAATTCACCATTTGAACTCGCATTAGATACAAAGGTTGCTGGATGAAGGTCCTTTTAGTTTTGTTCTCTTTGTAATAGATTGTTGGCTGTAGTGATTTGTTTTTTTACTACTAATTTTTTTTACAGTGCACAGTTATTGTAATATATTGGGCTATGTTCTGTCCTAATGGAAAGTGTGTGAGGCAGGCATTTTGAGTTTGTAGGCATTGCTTGGTTCAGAGGCTCACAGTACATATATTTTTGCTTTTGTTTTGTTCTGTAAGTTCTGTTTGTGTTTTGTAAAGGGTTTTTTTTGTTTGTTTGTTTTTTTTGTTTCAGTCCGATCAGCAGTTACTTTTTTTTTTTTCTCTTTGTGTATCCTGATGTCCAGCAGGTAGCATTATATTATTCGTTTACTTAATTTGCATTACTAGAATATTTATTTTGCATCATAGTGAGATTAAACTGTGCAGATTGAAATTTTATGTAAACCTGTGTTCTAGAATGTAATGTCTCAGTCGGCGTGCAATAATTAAACAGATAACGTTCAGTTTGGCTTTGTGTATACCCAATTTGTTTTGTTTAAATTTTGTATACTTTGTTAAAAAGCAACAACAACAAGAACAGTTTTATTGTGAGCCAATATTTTTCTGTTTTGTTTTGATAGTGTATTCTGTTGTTCAGAAACACCACAATGGAAATGAGCATTTTTATGTTGCAAGAGGTACTGACTTATGTATTACTTACAGTTACCATTGAAAGCGTTTGATTTTATTTGACCGTGCTCCATGACGCAGTCCTCTCTTATTATTGTTTATATTGATCCACTCAGTCATAAATGATATAGTTTGTGTCCCGTCCCTAGGGTGCTGAAGTTGCATTAGGGAAAACATTATCTTTGCTATCATTTTAAGATATGAAGACCAAAAGGAGGAACAGGAAACTGATGATACTTTTAGTCAAGTAACAATACACTAAAGAGAGAGAGAAAGGAAAGAGAAGCACTACACTTGAGAGAGAATCAAAGAAAATAAGCTGATTTACTTTCATTCATTGATATCTCAAACTAACTTTATTCTGAAAAAATACTACATTGTATGAATAATAAAAACCTGATCGCTGCTTTTTTTTTAAATTTTAAAAGGTCGACTTTTACAGGGGCATACACCGCAAAAATGTATCGTGTTAAATTTGTCCCTCTCCCTCCTCCACCTTTTATTTTTAGAACAGGACATCTGAGTTACACAAAAGCCTGGTTTAATCTTTACTGGTCAGAGTATGTCTATATGTAAACTTTAATTTCTTTCTTTTTTTTTTTTTTGGTTAAGCCGTGTATTTGCAGCTGTGTACTCATAGCGCAAAATATAAAATTGCAATTATGTGGGGGTTTTTTATCGTTTTTTTTTTTTAAAAATACTTTGTGCTTGTTTTTGTCTAATTGTTCTCATCCACCTGCCTGCTCTCATATTAACCCACCCCATCCCTTTCTGATCTTCACCCCTATTTTGTTCTGCTGTGGGAACATTACCTCCGTCTTTCTTTACTTAATTTGTGGCCTTTTTAAAAAAAAAAAATTAATTTTATTTTTGTACACATTTTAGTTTTTGTTGATGTTTTCGTTCATTCTTCTTCTGTCTTGTTTATGCCCCCAAACAATTGTATCAATAGGTTGTTTCTTTGTTGTTGATGTTGCATTACTTTAGTTTTCACTTTTGACAATTTTGGTTGGAAGGAGGGTGGGGGAGGGAGTTTATTTTGTACTATAATTTGTTCTGTACGATACATGCTTCGTTTCCTGTTCCGCTGTTATACAGTACATACACACACACACACACACACACACACACACACAAATCTAAGCCTGTACAAATGACTGTGTTCTGACATCATGTTACCACCTGGTTGTTTTCTTATATTGTTTCACACATGTAGTAGTGTTGTATGTCCTTTTGCTTGGTTTTTGCAGTAGACATACATGGCTGGAGTTTTGTCCTATCTATGCCACCGTACAACATATTAATATTATTATTATACTAAATGTATTTAGTGCTTTGAGTTGTGCACAGTGTTGGTCAGTCGATATATATATATATATATATATATATATATATATATATATATATATATATATATATATATATATATATATATATATAATCAGTTCTCTTTTGTTTGGTATTATTGTTGTCATCATTGTATGAAAGCTGGTCATGTTGGATTATTGTCAGTAAATTTTGTTGTCACAAGATTCCAGACTTGTCAGTGTTTGGTTGTGTGTGTGTGTGTCTGTGGCTAGGTAGAAACGCCGTTACTCTGACATACACTTGAAACTCTACGTACTTTCTTTTGACGGCTCCGTTATTTTGACGTCAAAACAATGTTCCGTTAGGGTTAGGGATGTGTTAGGGTTAGGTTAAGGGTTGCGGTTATAGTTAGGGTTTGGGTTAGGGTTAGGGATAGCTTCAAAAAAAAGGAAAATTGTCAAAATAATGTTAAAAGTGTCAAAATAATGTATGAAGCGTTTCATGACAGTCATCATGACGGCGTTTCTACACGGTTGTGTGTGTGTGTGGGAACGCCGTTATCATTACACACTTTTTATATACTCTACCTATGTTCTTTTGATGGCTCTGTTATTTTTATTCCAAAACAGTGTTCTGTTAGAGATTTTGCTGTGTTAGATTTAGGGTTAGATTAAGGGTTAGGGTTAGCTTAAAGAAATTGACAAATTTTAAAAAATGTCAAAATAACGTATGTGGCCTTTTATGAAAGTCATAACAATGGCGTTTTTACATGGTTGTGTGTGTGCGTGTGTGCAGGTCTGTGAGAGAGATACATGAAATAGAGAAATAATTCTACATGCAGGCATTCATGCACAGTGCACGCACATGGTATTGTCACCACATACACAGTGAACAGTGCTATAAATGTTTAAAAATAACAAAAGGGCAAGTCATTTAAATATATTTCCAGACACTCGCAACAACAACAAAAAAAAACATTTTCATAAGTGTTCATTTTATTGGTGGTGTGTTGTCACTCGGCTTTGCCCTATCGAAACAAAAGGAAAACATGGACTAATGGACTATATCTGCAAGCAAGAAAATATAAAAACTTCAGCCCAGTCAAATTTGTAGATACAATACAAAACTTTTAAAAATGGTGAAGGATAATGACCTTGACCTTTGTGGAAGTACAAGTACTATTGATCTAATATGCTTAGCAGTCGTTAAAAGTATCTGCAAAGTAAACATTATGAATTTGGATTCATTTATCCTTCATATAAGGTTAAAAGTGTGTTTTAAACAAAGAAGTGAAATTCTGAGTGACGGACCCACTGACTGACCGACTGACTTACAAACAGACTTTCTAAAAGATGGCCCCTAATCTGAAGTACCTGTATACTAAAACTCAACAAAATTGCTTAAGCCGTTTGGTACCCCTTGGGGTCATGAGCAATCTTGCCACTGTAGATTGTTCAAACCTATAAAGGGCAAAGTGAAAGCCACAGTTGAAAACCTGTCTTTCCTTTATAGGCAAGACCGATTCACTGCGGCAACAGTACCCCCGTTGGAGTGCCGGGGGTTTTCAGTATAAATAGTATCCCCACTTTATGGAAATTTAGTGCTTTAAATTCCCACTGTCGCTGTCTTCCTCATTTACTCTTTCCCATTCCTGCTCTGTCCTTCACTCTGATATACTATCTTCTTCTTCGCTAGATCAATGACCTACCTTTTTTCTTGAAAACTCTTCCTGGACAAGACTCCTTGTTTGTGTATGAGGTCTGTTGGATCAGCTTGGGAGTGTTGGACGCTTTCTGCCGGGTGGTCACTAGGGCTTCCTATGATTGTACTATTTAGCACTATAGGCATTTTATATGTATGTGTTTTGTTGATGATTTATAATGATGTTTGTATTCTATTTTGTTTTTGTAACCGGGGGTTCGCGTAGTTGAGGTCAACCCTCAGCCGTCCCCCGCGTGGGATGTCTTTATTGTAAAGTGACTGGCCGGTGGAGGGCATTCAATTTTCCCACTGGGGTTGTTTCAGCAGATCTTTTATGCGGATTGGGGGTTGTCCGGTCCTGATTTGGCTCGGAAGAGTCCGCGGGACCTAAAACAACAATAAATCAATCAATCAAATCAAGCCGTTTGGTGATATTGACCACAACATGGTTTTTTGTTTAGGTCAGGCCATAGACCACCCCAGATATTTTGCTATTTTTAACCATCGAAGTTAAGCATTATACTTATGTACATTTTATCAATAAGATTTGTAAAGGAGTTAGTACTGGGTGCTAGTTTAATGTTGGGTGTTAGTTTATTCCAGTTATTCCTCACTCTGTGACTAAACGTACATCTTATTATATTGTTATGATAATGTCGTTTTGGTATCTTTTCGGAACTGTTTTGGGTTATACTTGTTAGCGGGGTTTTGAAAAAACATGCATTGTTAATGTCATCGGTGTTATTAAAAATGTTGTAAGCCTGAATTAGGTCACCTCTCATCCTTCTTGCCTTTAATGATGGCAACTGCAAGTGCATCAATCTTTCCCCATAAGGACCTGTCTCTATTTTTTTTTACCAACTTAGTTGGTCGTCGTTGCACCCTCTCAATAGCAATTGATTTTCTTTTTATGATTTGGGGATACGAAATTATATTTCCATATTCAAGTGTGGCCTAACCAGCCCCTTATAAAGTTTTTAAAACATGTCCCCATCAAGGAATGAAAACGTTGATAATCCCCTCTGTGTGTTGGTCAAATAGTAGTTTCCCATCAAATGTAATTCCCAAATCCTTTTCCTCAACACACTTAGCAATAGGGTTTACATGATCAATTGCTTATCATATAATATTCCTTTCTCGGGATTGCTATTACTTATGTGTAAGACTTTGCATTTGGAAACGTTTAAAAAGAGGTTTCATTTCTCAGACCAATCCACAACAGAATCAGTATCTTCTTGTAGAGTGCCACTTTCTGAAGGAGAGTTGTATATTCTGGTGTCATCTGCAAATAGTTTGCATGTACTGTTAACCCATTCAGGTAAGTCATTGATAAATATTGTAAACAGGATTGGTCAAAGAATACTGCCCTGAAGAATTCCGATCAATGCATTGGCATTTTCCGAAAGTGATGAACCAACTTTTACTCTTTGACTTCGGTTTGTTAGAAAGTCACATGTCCACTTAATAATATTTCCATTAAGTCCATAAGTTTAGAAGTCTGTGTACAGAGTCAAATGCTTTTTTAAAGTCAAGATACAAGACATCTATGTTGTCGCTTCTGTCTCTCATGTTAATAAAGTCTTCAATAACTTTTAAAAAGCTGGGTCATGCGTGATCAGCCCTTTTGAAATCCATGTTGACAAGGTGCATAAAGACTTGTCAGTCATATATCCTACAATAGTATCTCTAACAAAAGATTCTAGAATATTTACCACATGCCAAGCTTACTTGTCTGTTCTTTAACTGTAAAAAAAAATAGGTGTGACTACTGTGGTCTTTCATACAATTGGTATAGTTCTATTTTTAATAGATTTCTGAAATAGAATACATTTAATAGGGGAAATAAAAGTTCTCCTGACAGTTCCTTTAGGACTTTATTAGGAATGGCAGCTGGACCTTGGGCTTTGTCTGGATTGAGGTTTTTAATTTTTTTCCTTTAATGGCTTCCTGTATAAAGTTTATTTCATTTATCTATATATCAGAGGATGACTCAAGGGATGGCAGATTACTGACATCTTTGGTGAAAACACCAGAGAAGAGTTTATTTAAAGCCTGTGCCTTTTACTGGTCTGTTACAACTGTAACACCCTCTTCATTAATTAAGGGGGGGGCTTATATACCATACCTACTCTGGATTTGGTCTTTGACTTTACATAGCTCCAACAGCATTTTGGGTTGCCTTTGCATTCACGTGCAAGTTTCTTCTCAAACTCCCTTTTTGTTTCTTTTATTTCCTTCCCACGTTCATTTCCTATAATTTTGTATTTTTGGTAGTCTTGTTCTAATTTAGTAATTATTAAGAACTTCTTATAATATGTTATTTTTCTTTTATTTCTTAAAAAAAAATAATCTAATAGTTTTTCTGTTCATCCACTTCGGTCTATGTCTTTTTCCTCTTGATGCTTTCATCTTTGTAACATTATGTTCCATAGTACCGTGCATCGTTTGTTTTATAGTTTCCCAGCGTTTTCCCACATTCATGCCTTCAAGCTCCGACCAGTCTATAAGTTAGATCTTGTCTCATTTGGTTAAAGTTACCTTTTCTTATGTCAAACGTTGGTTCTGGTGTTTCAATTACTATCGCATAGATCTGCCACATACAGAGAAAAGATAAGTACAGTGAACTTCGGATATAGTAAAGTGCCCTGGGACCAAATAAATCTTTAGTATAACCGAATATTTACTACAACCGAAAATCCGTTTACAGTAAAGTTTTTAAAGTTTACTTTACTATAACCGAAACTTCGTTTATAATACAGTTTTAGAGGTTTACTTGACTATAACCGACTTCGTTTATAATAATGATTTTAGAGGGTTAATTTAGCATAACCGAAACTTTGTTTTTGTTTTAATTTAACTTTTACTAATCCGACACTCTCATTATAAAGAGATAGAAAACGCTGGTCTAAAGTGTATGTGGGTGCACAGGGCCGGATCAATCCATTTTGATGGGGTGGGGTGCTAGTCTAGTTCTTTTTAAAGTGTATGGTACAGAGTGGTGAAACACCACAAGTAAAACTACCGTAACTAACTGCCTTCACCACAATTAAACTACCGTAACTAACTGCCTTACATAACGTATTTCCAGTTGAACAAAAACTTCCATCTTCTACTTTCTTTATTTTTTTTATTTTATTTTTTTTTGGTTGTTGTTGCCAAGGGGTGGGGGTGGGGGATGCTGCAGCACTCCTAGCACCCCCCCCTACCCCCTGGATCCGGCCCTAGTGCAAATAAAGAAGAAAAGCAAAACAAATCAGTGAACAAAATAATGACCTCTCGAATTTCCATCTTTTACCAAGATTTCTGCAGACTGTAATCGTCTGTGTGTCTATTTGTCTGTGTGTTCACGTAACTTAACATCGTTCTAAATTGAGCTGACATTTGGCGCGTTATATACATGTACATTGGAATTGGGTCCCATTAATTGATTAGATTCACATAGTTGAACAGTTAAAATAAGACAGTGCAAATCGAACGAATCGCTTTCGTTATTACATATTTTAATTTAGGTTAATATTTCTGTGTTGGTTTGTTGCCCCTTGCTGAATTCCGCACGAAAACTATCTTTTCCCATTTTAACTTACACCCCCCCACCCTCCCCAGCTCCAGCCCCACACCCCCGGACAGCCGTCCATAAGTCGTCGTGGAGACGTTTGTCTTACCAGAGTTGCCAAGAACAATATTCAATGTATTTATTTGAGTGGTTGGACAAGCTCTCTCTCTCTCTCTCTCTCTCTCTCTCTCTCTCTCTCATGGCCTTTTCAAAATTTAGATTTTCTTCTTCTTTGTGTTTCCCTTCCCCCCCCCTTCACCCCCAATGGGTATTACCTATTGCTAGTATCATACTTACAGGTAAATAGCAATTACGTTACTTGAGTGAACATTATGAATATGCACTCATCGTCAAGATCTATTGTTTCTGGACACAGCCACATGATAACAAGTGATATTTCACGAAAGTGAAAAGGTCCTTTTAGCCTTTCGTGTGAAGCCACCAGAAATCCACGGAAAATAGCTGAAAAATGAACACTTGCAGTAGGTCCATTGTCCCTTATTGGATTCCATTACGCTCACATATGTTGATTGATTATTTTTGTTTATTAACTCGGGTATTATAAACTCTTCAAGAATACCTCTCTTATAACCCAGTTTGTGTATATTGATCTTGTTGATGTCCGTGTGTGTAAGTTCACGTGTGAGTGTGTGTGTGAGAGAGAGAGAGAGAGAGATAGAGAGAGAGAGGGTAAGAGACAGAGAGAGAGACAGAGAGAGACAGAGAGAGAGAGACAGAGAGAGAGAGAGAGAGTCCATTACGGATAAGAGATAACATGTGAGCCTTCATGTCCTAATTATTTCAAACCAGCCCTTTAATCGGAAGGATAAATCATAAAAGTAGATCATGAATTGTACATGTTGTACTATCGTCATTGTGGAAAACCCAAAAGCTCACAAAATTAAAGCAAACAAAGACATGAACAAAACCTAAACAATATGGTGGATTTAAAAAAAAATGGTTTGTCTTGCAAAGGTATGCAACAGCTTAGGAATAAATCTCTTCTTTACTTCTCATTTGAAAGTGCAGTCCAGTCAAAACGTTGGTTTCCCAGTTCTCCATTGATTCGGATTCATCTCAGTACAAAAGGTATAATTATAATGTGTTCAACTTATAACACCCTTATTTAGTCATTAACGCATTTCATCATGTATAGCGAAAGTGAAGTCTAATTTGCTTTGTAAGTTTCTAAGCTAGGGACTCTTTTTCTGCCAAACAGTTAAATGTCTCCTTCAGTTTTTCACTCTCCTTCATAATCACTGTTACTGCTGATGCGGAAATTCCAAATTGTTCAGCAATTTTCTTTTTTTTTTTTTTTCATCTTTTCATCTTCAAGTGCGTGAATTAGATCTATTTTAGGCTTCAGGGTAAGCGTGACGCGCCGATAACGTCAGTAACTCTCCTGAAACTTTAATACAGTAATCTCCCTTGAAACTGTATTATAAGCGGCAGCAAAACTCGCCAGGGGCCTTAGAAAACACTTTATTATAAGCGGACTTTACTATATTTTTTTATTATATCCGATTTTTTAAAACAGAGACAAAGAAGAGTTTTGGTCGGGACCAAGACTGGACTTTACTAAAACCGAATATTTACTTTATCCGGCCTTTATTATATCCGGAATTCACTGTACTTCGTGATCACTTTTCCCTAATGGTGTATGATGTTTGATCTCGGAGATCAACAGCTCGATCATTATATTCACTATCACTAAGTCAAGTATATATTTGCTCTTAGCCCTTCACGTCGTCGAGTTGGACTCTTCACCATCTGACAAAGATGTATGCATCCCTCAAACACTCAATAAAATCATTGTCTCTTTCGCTATACTCCACTTACCACTCCAGTCTACATCTGTTAAGTTAAAATCTCCTACAATACGAACCCAGTCAAATCTGTTCACCACTCTCATCCTTTGTTGTTCAAATAGTTTATCTTTGTTTTCTTTTGATGTGTAAGGGCTTTTATGTGGAATTCCCTTTGTAAAATATTTACTTTCATCACTTTCAGCTAAAAAATCTTTATTTAGAAGCATATTTTTAAAATAATCATTTGTTTACAAACAATCTAAGATTTATCTAAATAATATATTTTATCGGTTAATAACTTATAATTTACCTAAGCAATATATAGTTTAGGTAGGTAAATCATGATAGTGGTCAATAATGCGTTGTTGCTAAATAAAGTATTATTTACCTATATTTAATGCATTATTTAGCAGATTGCGTTAAATAATGTACTATTTACAAATGTTTATAAATAATTTTTTATTTACTTACATAATGCATTTTTTACCCGAATTTGCTAAATAATATATTATTTAGAAGATGCTGCTAAGTGATGCATTATTAAATTTACGTAAACAATTCCTTGTTTAGGGCATTGATCTAAATCTAAAACGTTTTATTTAGTTCAGTGGTTTACGGACAGCATTTTCATTATTTAGGGGATTTGCACGTATGTATTGTATTACTCCGAAGTTATGTCCTATCCTATCCTATCCTGTCCCGTAACCCGGAGGTCGTAGGGGGCACCACAGATGATCGTTTAACCAGCATACTCCATCTTTCTCTGTCCTCAGCAGCCCTCATGGCTTCGCTCAGTGTCAAACCAGTCCATTCTCGAATGTTGTCCTCCCACCTCTTTTTCGGTCTCCCCCTTCTTCTACCTCCTTGCACTGTGCCTTGCAGAATGGTCTTTGCAAGGCCTGATGATCTGGTGACGTGGCCATACCATCGGAGTTTCCGTTTCTTCACCACTGTGAGCAGGTCATCGTGTTGTCCAATGGCTTGTGTGATGGTCTGTCGGACTTCGTCGTTGGTGATGTGTTGGGTATAGGAAATGCCCAGAAGTCTTCTGTAGCACCTCATCTCCATTACTTTCATCACTTTCAGCTAAATAATCTTTATTTAGAAGCATATTTTCAAAATAATCATTTGTTTACAAACAATCTAAGATTTATCTAAATAATATATTTTATCGGTAAATAACTTATAATTTACCTAAGCAATATATAGCTTAGGTAGGTAAATCATGATATTGGTCAATAATGCGTTGTTGCTAAATAAAGTAGGCTTATTATTTACCTATAATGCATTATTTAGCAGATTGTGTTAAATAATGTATTATTTACAAATGTTTATAAATAATTTTTTATTTACTTACATAATGCATTTTTTACCCGAACTTGCTAAATAATATATTATTTAGAAGATGCTGCTAAATGATGCATTATTTACGTAAACAATTCCGTGTTTAGGGCATTGATCTAAAACGTTTATTTAGTTCAGTGGTTTACGGACAGCATTTTCATTATTTAGGGGATTTGCACGTATGTATTGTATTACTCCGAAGTTACGTGGTAGTGATAAATAAAATTGCAAAAGTCGTGATTTTACGCTGTTTTGCGATTCAAAATGAGGCAATTACTTTATTTCACTGGTCTTTTTTTTTTTCTTCTTCGCAATACTATACTATACGAGACTGCAACGGTAACGGTGTAACATCGCAGCTTGACCGTTAAGCTTATTTGGGCTGGGCGCCTTTGCGAATGCGCCAAATCAAGCCGGTTAGGTCTTTTTACGATGTTCTTAGGCGTCGTAACCCTTAATAATAATAATAATAATGGACATTTATATAGCGCTATTACTTGTCTTTTTATAGACAAGCGCATAGCGCTTTACATGAAAGGAAAGAAACAAACATGAAACAACTTACAATATTGCATTAGAAATTATACAATGAGAAAAAATAAAATAAAATAAAACCAAACACACAAAATCAAACAAAATACATAAAGTTAACTTTCAGCAAACAAGTCATCACAATCTGTCACGCTACGCAGTTTGCAGTCGCGCGCCTATGTATATAGTTTAATCATCAGCCTGTACATAGAGGTTAAAAGTTACGGTAGTCAAGGGGAGAGAATCAGAATAAATTAATTAAGTTTATAATTAATAAAAGTAGCGAATGATTTGCGCCCGTGCGGAACGCACTATGTTAGAAAACAGCATAGTTGGCTATTTTGTTATTGAGAAGTTTGATTGCTGCCATGCGGTATTCTATGTGTGAAATGCGTGCTCTAATCGCGAACGGTGTAGGGAATGAATTATAATTAAAACGAGTATATTCTAGAAGATTCTTAGCTAATCGTATAAAACCCCATGCACTGTATATTTTGATAGGAGCAGTAACATTTTCATATCGCTTTTGTAGCCAGAATCAACAGATCCGAGTTGGGTCAAGGTGCCAGTTAGTGACTTTGTCTGTGGGTCGTACTGATCAGACCGTCAACGAAAAAGAGCCTAATTATCGGAAGAGGAGGACTGTTTTGGGAACACTTTGGAAGTGTTTGTTTAACTGGAACTGTTCTAAGCTGTTTAGAATACCTACTGTGTATTCTCGGTGAAATCTGAGTTATCTACGTATAACGTCGGGTGACCTGTGACTCCGTCTAGGACTTCTTCTGCCTGTATATCACCTTGCCTAACCATCTGTGCCTGTGTGTTTGTCCCGTCGTTTGTGTGTCTTTGTCAACAGGCCGGAGGATCCCACTGGTAGCCGTAAGTTGTTTGCCTCAATTTCTCAGTTGGCCATAGCGTTCGGGGGTTTGGGTTATGCATGCAGTGTGAATGGATAGTTAATTATGTTTTCTTAAATTCTATTTTATGTTTCATATTATTTGCTGCATAAATACCTAGAGAGAGAGAGAATTTTCTAAACTGAATTATAGGTTAAGTAATTATAAATTGATATAAAAGAATTCGCTGTTATGTAGCGAAGAGATGACAGAAAGGAGGTGATTGTGAATGTATATGCGCGATGACAGGGAGGATGAGTAAGGATGTTGAAAGGGAGACAACCATTCCGATAGCGGGATGCTTGTGCAGTATATTGTAATATAATTATTAATGGTTGCGTATTTTTGTATGTATTGTTGTAGATGTACCAAAACCAAAACCTTAGAGCAGATCATTGATGGTGTGCTGAAACCTTGCTGGTGTGAAGCTGGTGTGCCTCGGCCTATTACGCCGGTGTTTCCGTGTGTCAACCTCGGTTGCGAAGGTTGTGGTATTCGCCCAGGGAACCTGATTTCGTTTATAAAGCACACACACGCACACTCCACCATTCACAACAAATAACTATAACCATTGATAAACAGTTGTGAGGAACAATAATTGTTTTACATGTGATAAATTATAAATTACAGCACATTGAAATATATTTAATCTGAATTGATTGATAAACGTTGTTGAGTAATATTACCTACTAGATTAAGTAGCCCTGTGATTGTATAGTTTTGTCTGGGGGAATTATTTCGCCAGATATTAATTAATTAATAAGTTAGATTATTTTCTTACAAATTCTATTTTGCATAAAGGATAAATTTCTTATTCATTTTATATAATATAAAAGACTTGTTGTATCTATTTGAAGTTTAAGTGGAACAAAGTTTGAATATTTATAAAGATTTAAAGCAGTTGCTTACTGTATATTTACCTTGTTGTCAGTAAGCTGTTCCAGACATCATTATTATAAATCTTTTGTACATTTTGTAGTTAGTCATTTTCCATTTTGATTTAATTATCATTATTATTTTGAGCGAATTGTTTATGTATTAGTTTGGGGTTATATTAGTGGGATTGAGGGTTGGTAGGTTGGGAAGTGGGATAAAGGGAGTTAATTTTGAGTATGAATGTGTGAGTGAAATAAAGAAATTGTCTTGTTACTTCTGGTCTTGTCTTTTAGAGTTTATTTAGGTGTTGGGTTATTTTCTCGTGTGGAAGTTGCACATGTCGAACCTCTGCTAAGGCAGTTGGGACGTGACATTTGGTGGCAGCGGTGGGATAGATCTAGGAAGGGATAGGGGGAAGTAGTTAGGGTAGATTTATTTTTGATTGTTTAGATACCAGAAGTCAGTGTTTGTTTCTTTGTCGTCTTGTGTGTCGGATGAGTGGCCAGTGGGTGGTTGGTCGGGAGTGAGGTTGCGCTGCGCAAAAGGGTTCACACCCCGAGCGTGTGTGCACAAACGGGGGGTTGAGGTAAGCAACTTTGTCGTCGAGGCCTAGACGATAAGGGACTTCTCCGGCTCCTGTTACCGTTTACTTGTCATTTGTTCGACTGTTTGTATATGTGTTAATCGTTATTTGTTTCATTTGTTATTCACCCATTTTTTCCCATTTTCATTCTTAGTCCGCGACTGTATGCTGACGAGAGCTGCGACTCGGAGAGCAGCTGAGCAGGCGCGAGCGATGGACCAGTACACGGAGGCTGACGCAGCCGCTTCGCGTCAGGCACCGATGGACGAGGAAACCACAGTGAGTACGCCTTTCGCTCATAGTACTCGCATGGCAGCTGATCTTACTCCTACTTCAGTTAAGGCCGGTGCAGGAACAAGTAGCGTTGGCATGGAAGTATACCTTAGATACAAGGAGCTAGGCGCTAGCATGGGGCTGAAGGGAGCAGGTCTAGCCAGTTTTGTAGTAGACGGGGCGAAGAGAGAGCAAGAAGCTGCTAGATTAGCGGAGGAGTCTGCTAGATTGGCGAGAGAGATGGAATTAGAGCGAAGGGACAGAGCTAAAGAAACAGCTAGGCTTGAGAGAAAGATGGAACGAGAAGAGAAGAGAAGAGCAGAAGAGTTGGCCCTGATGGAAAGAAGGCTAGAGCAAGAGCGTAAAGATAGAGAACAAGAGCGCAAAGACAAAGCTAGAGAACTGAAGCTCTTAGAAAAGAAAATAGACTCCGAACGGGGAAACGTTGAGTTGCGTCTGCAAGAAGAGCGTGCAGCTAGAGAGCAGGCCCGGGAAGACGATAGAGAAAGGCTCAGAGCGCAGTTGGAGCAAGAGAAGGAACTAGAAGCCCAACGTAGGAGGGATAGAATTCAGGCTGATAGCTACAGGATCAAGGTCCAACCATTTGATGGTAAAGAGGATATTGAGAGCTATCTTCAGCACTTTGAGCAAATAGCTAGAACGCAGAAATGGAAGGAAGAGACGTGGTAGGCTAGGTTGTCACCGTTGTTGTCAGGGGAGGCAAGAGAGACTTATCTGAAGTTAACTCCAGAGCAGATAGTCGATTTCGAAGTGGTCAGGGGGGCTCTTCTGAAACGATTTAGGAGAGATGCTGACTACTACCGCAAGCAGTTCAGGGGGAGTAGGAAAGAAGGCACAGAGACTTTTCCGCAGTACTTGAGTAGAGTACAAGTCTTAGTGAAGAGATGGTTTTCTTTGGCTAAGAAAGATATAGATGATGCGGGCGTAGTGCTTGATGTCTTTCTGACTGAACAGTTGTTGTCAGTAATGAACCCTGAGTTAGAGCTGTTTGTGAGGGAGAGGCAGCCTGAGAACGGCGAGCAAGCAGCTGAGATTGCCCAGTTACACGTAGATGCGAAACGGACAGTGAGTAACAGACCAGTGTTCGGTAGCGTGCCATACAAGGGGGGTAATCGTGCTGTCAGTCAACCTGTAGGGGCAGCGAGGAGTGGTCCTAGTGGCAACAAGGGTGAAGAGGATAAGAGGAGGGAACCTAGTGGAGAGAAACGTCCTGTGAAGTGTTTCAGGTGCGGGAAGCTAGGTCACGTAGCGAAGGAGTGCCGTAGTCCGAAACAGTTGCTACGTATCACTGTCAGTCCGGATTCAGGACCGATTCACTCGGAAATGGCTAAGATTAGTTTTAGCACCATTCAGCCGTACAACCCGTGGAGCATGGGAACAGTCAGGGGTCAGCCTGTGAAAATTCTGAGAGATACTGGTGCCGAAGTAGGGGCAGTAGCAGCCAAGTGGGTGCGTCCCGAGGATATGACTGGTAGGGAGATCGAGGTCATGTTCGCTGATCAGGTCAAGTCGGGGAAGTATCCTACAGCATACGTAGAAGTAGACTCAACTTTTGTGAAGGGTACAGTAGAATTGATTGTCATCGAGCAAGTTGTACCTGATGTGATTCTAGGCAACTGGGTTACCTTCAAGGGAGGCTATCGAAGTCCCGTGGCTGTAGATGGGTTAGAGTGTGCGATAGCCGCCGTTCAGACCAGGGCACAGGCCAAGGCAGAAGGGAAGCAGGAGAAAGCACTGCCGATTCCGAAGCCATTCCAACTCGATGTGACGCCCGATCAGTTGGCCAAGTTGCAGGAAGAAGATCCCACTTTAGCTAGAGCTAGAGAGTGCGAGAAGCAAGGGACGAAACTCAAGTCAGGCAAAGCGACGGTTAGCTTCTCCAAAAAGAAGGCTATTTTGTATAGAGTACACCATCAGGGAGAAGAGGAGCTAACGCAGCTAGTCGTGCCTAGCCAGCTAAGAGGAGAGGTGATGCGCCTGGCGCACGACCCTCCGATGGCCGGACACTTAGGCGGAAAGAGGACACGTGAGAGGATATGGGGAGTGTTCTATTGGCCAGGAATGTGCGGGGATGCTAGGCGATTCTGCGAATCATGCCCCGAATGCCAGAAAACAGTTCCTAAGGGTAGGGTAGCAAAAGTTCCGCTGCAGAAACTACCTCTAGTCGACGAACCGTTTCAGAGAGTTGCAGTTGATATCGTAGGACCTATAAAACCTATGTCAGACAGGGGCAACCAGTACATTTTGGTCATGGTAGACTATGCGACACGGTATCCTGAGGCCGTAGCACTGAAAGGCATAGAGGCTGAGAGAGTTGCCGAAGCTTTGTGGGAGATCTGGACAAGAGTGGGAATTCCCAAAGAGATACTAACAGATCAAGGGACACAATTTATGTCGAACGTGATGACTGAAGTAAATAGACTTCTAGCAATCCATGGGAAGGCGACAACACCATACCATCCAATGTGCGACGGGCTCGTGGAGCGTTTCAATGGTACACTCGTGTCGATGCTCAAGAAGCTGACGAAGGAGCAACCGAAAGCATGGGACAGGTACATACCAGCGCTGCTCTTCGCGTATAGGGAGGTACCTCAAGAGAGCACAGGTTTTTCACCTTTTGAGCTACTGTACGGCAAGACAGTGAGGGGTCCCATGTCAGTTCTGAGAGATCTGTGGACGAAGGACAGTCAAGGAGAAGAGGTGAAGGTAGCTAGTCAGTATGTTGTAGACCTGCGAAATAGAATCGAGGAAACGTGCGCACTAGCAAAAGAAAGTCTGAAGAAAGCAGGCGAGAGGCAGAAAAGACACTTCGATAGGAAAACGAAACCTAGAACGTTTCAAGCAGGAGACAGAGTGTTGCTTTTGTTGCCAACCAAGCACAACAAACTAGAAATGAGCTGGAGGGGGCCATACGAAGTCGTAAGTCGTCGAAACGAGTGCGATTATCAGATTCGCATTGGGAACAAGGTGAAACTGTTTCACGCCAACCTACTGAAACTGTACAATCAGAGAGTGCAAATTGCCACGGCTGTAGTAGTCGATGAAGCAGACGAAGGGGAGGGAGTACCTATAGTCGAAGGCATGCCCACCGTAGTGCTGTTCGTTTCACCGATCGTTCTGGCGAGAGAGGAGGACGGAGCAGTCAGATTTCGATTTGATGGTAGGAAGCATTTCAAGAAAAGACAATGTACCAGCTGATTTCTTGAGCAGAACTGAGTAGCGTGTTTGTTAAGAACTAAAACTGTTAGTTTTCGTCTTGGTGGGGTGCTGTGTCACGCTACGCAGTTTGCAGTCGCGCGCCTATGTATATAGTTTAATCATCAGCCTGTACATAGAGGTTAAAAGTTACGGTAGTCAAGGGGAGAGAATCAGAATAAATTAATTAAGTTTATAATTAATAAAAGTAGCGAATGATTTGCGCCCGTGCGGAACGCACTATGTTAGAAAACAGCATAGTTGGCTATTTTGTTATTGAGAAGTTTGATTGCTGCCATGCGGTATTCTATGTGTGAAATGCGTGCTCTAATCGCGAACGGTGTAGGGAATGAATTATAATTAAAACGAGTATATTCTAGAAGATTCTTAGCTAATCGTATTGTGACGAGGCGTACAATTTAGCTCTGAGTCAGACAGCACCCACTCATCTCTCCCAACCATCCAGTTACCCCCTCTACACATCCAGTCACCCCTAGGACGCGCGCTGGCTCATTCGCTTAAGCCCCGCCCCTCGGGCCTCACGTTAAAGCCTGACACACAACTAGACTCAGTGTCAGTAGCAAGCCCTCCAGCCTTCAAGCCACAACAACTTGTCCATCGACTGGCGACCTCTGAGCTACGGCAGTACTCGTGTGCTTCACCCCGTCTTAGTCAAGGTAAGAGAGGAAACTTACTCTTTGTCATGTAGCAGACCCATCACCCGTTGTTCGCCCTCCCCACGTTCGTATGTCCTGTCGATATGTACGTTCGGGTTTATAGTTTTGTCTTGATGCGTTGCTGACATGTATTATTGCCTTGTATATATTATCCGCCTTGTTTATATGACTCATGCCATGTTCGAATTTATACTTGTATGCTCCATGTTAGCCCCATGTGTAAATGTCCCATGCCATGCTGTCCCTCCATATAGATTAAAGTCCCCCAGTACCACCCTTGCCTACAACCCCTTTGTCCTGTACCCACTCCATTTGCTTCCCCCATGCTCCCAATGTATAAATAGTTGCCCCTGTTGCCACTACCCCATCTTAATGCGCCGAAGGTATCACATATTAGCGGCTGCCAGTAAGCACCACATTGGCCCCATAAACCTAGTTGCATTGTTAGACTGTTGGTATGCGCCGGATCAACCTTGACCGGTCAGCCAATTTGAAATCTGAAATGGGCAACTCGCGCCTACAGGCGCTGAACCCAGGCTACACCTATCCCCCGCTGATACAGAGTCTGTATTGCGTTACAGACGGCTCCTGTGCAGGGCTCATACCCCCGCCTTGTATCATCTCTAAGTCGCTGACCCGCTGCAGGCCCCTGACAACCCAGGGAGTCAACGAGAAGCGTTCCCCCGAACTTCATCACCCCATAGACAGCTAGCAACGTAAGCTGAAATCTACGCCTGTACCTCAACCAAGATTGGCATCCTCGGTCATTGCGCAAGAAGAGCGACCGACTGACCTACATTCCAAGTGACGCCACGCTAAGCCTGGTCAACTGTCCAACCAGACTATTTTGGAACAACCGCCGCCCTTCAATAACCAGCTAAGTTATTGACCCACGAGCATCACCACTCTATGATCATCTGGCCAGAGACTACCCAGATAAACTCTTGCCCTGTGATGATATCAGTCCACAGTAGCACTAGTACCCCCGAAGTCAACCACCCAGAATATCTCCGAGCTACTCCCTACTGGTATAGACGCTACCCCGTAACTCACTATTAGCCTTACTCAATATAGACGACCCAATTTGATTTAATAAAACTTCCTAGTTATAAATTGCACTTACCCAGACTGGCCTTTGTTTTCGAATTTCTCAACTAGTGTAGTATACCATCTTTCTCGTCTACCCTTTGACTGTCTCTCATTTAATTAGTAGCCCTAGCCTTAATTCTCTTGAATGTCATCGCATCATTAGCCTAACAAAGGAGGTAATACAGCGCGAGAGATTAAGAGCTTACCCTCCATTCCCCCAACCCCTTTCTTTGTGACACGTATAAAACCCCATGCACTGTATATTTTGATAGGAGCAGTAACATTTTCATATCGCTTTTGTAGCCAGAATCAACAGATCCGAGTTGGGTCAAGGTGCCAGTTAGTGACTTTGTCTGTGGGTCGTACTGATCAGACCGTCAACGAAAAAGAGCCTAATTATCGGAAGAGGAGGACTGTTTTGGGAACACTTTGGAAGTGTTTGTTTAACTGAAACTGTTCTAAGCTGTTTAGAATACCTACTGTGTATTCTCGGTGAAATCTGAGTTATCTACGTATAACGTCGGGTGACCTGTGACTCCGTCTAGGACTTCTTCTGCCTGTATATCACCTTGCCTAACCATCTGTGCCTGTGTGTTTGTCCCGTCGTTTGTGTGTCTTTGTCAACAGGCCGGAGGATCCCACTGGTAGCCGTAAGTTGTTTGCCTCAATTTCTCAGTTGGCCATAGCGTTCGGGGGTTTGGGTTATGCATGCAGTGTGAATGGATAGTTAATTATGTTTTCTTAAATTCTATTTTATGTTTCATATTATTTGCTGCATAAATACCTAGAGAGAGAGAGAATTTTCTAAACTGAATTATAGGTTAAGTAATTATAAATTGATATAAAAGAATTCGCTGTTATGTAGCGAAGAGATGACAGAAAGGAGGTGATTGTGAATGTATATGCGCGATGACAGGGAGGATGAGTAAGGATGTTGAAAGGGAGACAACCATTCCGATAGCGGGATGCTTGTGCAGTATATTGTAATATAATTATTAATGGTTGCGTATTTTTGTATGTATTGTTGTAGATGTACCAAAACCAAAACCTTAGAGCAGATCATTGATGGTGTGCTGAAACCTTGCTGGTGTGAAGCTGGTGTGCCTCGGCCTATTACGCCGGTGTTTCCGTGTGTCAACCTCGGTTGCGAAGGTTGTGGTATTCGCCCAGGGAACCTTATTTCGTTTATAAAGCACACACACGCACACTCCACCATTCACAACAAATAACTATAACCATTGATAAACAGTTGTGAGGAACAATAATTGTTTTACATGTGATAAATTATAAATTACAGCACATTGAAATATATTTAATCTGAATTGATTGATAAACGTTGTTGAGTAATATTACCTACTAGATTAAGTAGCCCTGTGATTGTATAGTTTTGTCTGGGGGAATTATTTCGCCAGATATTAATTAATTAATAAGTTAGATTATTTTCTTACAAATTCTATTTTGCATAAAGGATAAATTTCTTATTCATTTTATATAATATAAAAGACTTGTTGTATCTATTTGAAGTTTAAGTGGAACAAAGTTTGAATATTTATAAAGATTTAAAGCAGTTGCTTACTGTATATTTACCTTGTTGTACGACCTTGGAGGTATGACTTGAACCAGGCCAAGGCATTCCCTGAAACTCCAAACTGCGACTCGAGAGTTTCGAACAGAATATTGTGGTCTACAGTGTCAAAGGCAGCCGATAGATCAAGAAGTGTTAGAAGAGATAAGTTGCCTTTGTCCAGAGCAAGCAGAATGTCACCTGTGATTTTGAGTAATGCTGTCTCGGTGCTATGAGAGGTGCGATAGGCTGACTGATGGGGACTAAGAAGAGAGTTGCTTTGCAAGTATGAGAGTAACTGCTTCAGTACCAACTTTTCTGTAACCTTGGACAAAAATGATAGATTAGATACTGGTCTGTAGTTTTTTAGTTCATTCTGATTTAGGCTTGGCTTTTTGAGCAGTGGCTTGACAACTGCCGTCTTGAAAGGTGCAGGAACAGTAGCGGTGGACAGAGACTCATTGACAATGTGTGTTATTGTTGGGAGAAGAGGGTCAAGGCAGTCAAGGAGGAGAGAAGTGGGAATGGGATCAAGAGAACAAGTGGTTGGTTTAGATTTTTTTATGACCTCCCTGACTTCATTAACAGAAACTGGTTCAATATGGTCAAACCGTACATAATTCAAAACAGTTGGCAATGCATTCGCCGAAAAAAGCAATTACCGAAGTCGAACGAAGCTCTCCGAGTCGAGAGAAGCTATCCGATGTTTTACGAACGAATGCTGGCAGGACTACGTGAAACCACAGGCTGGGAAGTCTCGTCTTTCGTAGGCCTCAATTACATACTATACTACGTACGTATGTAGGAGGACCACGAGTTTACAAAGACGAAAGAAAAGACTTCAGAGCCTGTGGTGAAGTGCATAAAAATAGCCGCTGTAAAATCTAGATCTAATTCTATTTCGATCTGCACAGCTTCAAGCTCTAAGTCAAGTCGAGATTCGCATTTCGAAGCAGTTATTATTATTATTATTTTACATGTATGATGATTAATACGTATTTAAAAAAAATGTTGCGTGGCAGGCGGAAATTTCCATAAATCATCTGAAAACTTTGGTAAATCTATAAGAAAAAATAACCAGTAACACCATCTGAATATTTCGGGTTACACCCAGCTTCAGCAAAAACAAACAAAACGTCACTGACCATGTTTACACCATTGAGCACGCACAGCAGCACACTATTCCTTTTTTTTTTTTTTTTTTTTTTTTTTAAAGTAGGAATAATAATAATAATAATAATAATAATAATAATAATAATAATAATAATAATAATAATAATATTAAATAAATAAATAAATTACAGATTTAACAAAATAACTATACTACTACTACTACTACTACTACTACTACTACTACTACTACTACTACTACTACTACTACTACTACTACTAGCGAAGTTGTGGTCTTGATTTTGTGGTCCTGATTCGGCTCTTTGCAGTCCGCTGGACCCTGTAAGCAATGAATAACTAATTAGCTATTAATTTAACTCTGATCTCGAGTTGTCTTGATTTTGTGGTCCTGATTCGGCTCTTTGCAGTCCGCTGGACCCTGTAAGCAATGAATAACTAACTATTAATTTAACTCTGATCTCAGTTATAAAAAACAATTCGCTTAGCCTACTCGTTCTTCACCTGAAATTGAAAGATTCAAATATTATAAAGTATAGACCTAAATATTATTAATTAGAATAGATATAGTTTATACATTTATTTACGTATAAAACAAACAATACAGGTCTAATAATTATATTCAGCTAGTGAGCTTCTTCGCTGCGCGAAGATTGACTTATAATAATTCTATAATGTAGATTAAGCCTATGTATACTGTATAACAGTGTCTACTTGGTTCTAGGCAGGAAATGGGGAATGTTATATTAGCCAACTGCTGAGAACTAACAAAATGCAAATCAAGGAACGCAACTATTAAATATGGTCGATAATATTAATAACAAAGTATACGTTGCGAAATGCTAATCTGTGTACATCGAACAGAATTAGAAGCAACAGCGATCATTCTTAAAGTCAACTAGTCGTAGTCATGCAAGCATCATTTCGTAACACATCGGAGAGCTTCGTTCGACTTCGGTGATTGCCTTTTTTGGCGAATGACTGGAACTAGGTTGGAAAGAACAAGTTTGCGTCCGGGGACGTTAATTTACTCAACCCTAACCCTTACTAAGACTACGATAGCATGCGTCTACCAATCAGAATGCTCCCAGTCAAAAATAAGATACTAGGCCTTTGGTGTGACATCGTCAAAGTTCCTAGTATCTTATTTGGGCTGAGAGCGACTGGGAGCATTTTGATTAGTCGATGCATTACAAAATTCGACGCATGCGCACAGTGCTATTGGAGTCTTAGTAAGGATTAGGGTTAGAGTTAGGGTTTAGGGTTAGGGTTACGATCCCTAAGAACATCGTGAAAAAGCCGGCCCGACTTGACCTGGCGCATGCGACAAGGCTCCCGGCTAAAGTAAGGTACCCGAAACTTTGACGATGTTACACCGGCTCCGGTAAAGACGGAGTCATCATCTGCTTTGGCGTCCTTGGCCTTGTCTTCAGAGTACTTCTGCCAAATCCCTGGTAGTTTTGGCTAAGCTGAAACTTTCCATTTGAAATTAAAACATAATTTAAATCAAAAGAACAAACGGAAATACAGTCTCGAAATAAAATAGTTTTTGGGTAAATAAATACAAAAATAACGAGTTTTTTCTGATGGGATACTCAAAACACTGAACACTCCCACACAACTGACCTTCACATTTTGTTTGTGTTCGGGCACTGGACTAAATTTAGATCAGTGGTGTTCGGGAGGTTACAGACATGATATCTTCCACTGATCTAAAGTTCCGTCATGGACTTAGTCCATGAGTTCCGTGGATATCTTCGAATGTGTCTTCTTGTCTTGCCGTATACGCCCACAATCAATCGTGTTGGTCATTTGGCACTTGAAATTAGGTTTTGTATGTGTCGGATAGTGCAGTGGTTGGAGCACTCGCTACTGTGTCGAAAGTGAAGCACCGTCCGGTGCGGTTAGCACTTGGATGGGTGACCGCTAAGGTGTGAAGCGACAAACAACAACGCCCCCAGTTGACTCAACTGTGATTGAGTACCTACTCTCTTGAGGGTGGGGAAGGTAAAGCAGCGAGGGAGAGAGTTGGGCATCACCCTCATTACGCTGGCCCAAGATAAGTGTGATCTCCAACATCACGCTCCCCTACGGCCACAAGGCTATGGGACTACCTTTACCTTTACCTTTTATGCATGTCAAGTACGGATACGGAGCTAATAATAAATCATGTCGCTACATTAATCAGACCATGGGAAATGTGAGTGAAGGGGGGAAATGCTGGGTAAGGAGACTGGGGGGGGGGGATGGCGGGGGGTGTGGAGGAGGGGGGAGGGGAACTGGAGGGCTTTATTGGGAGACTCCAATTGTGGAGTAATTTATGTTGAAAAATAAATAATTATCACAAATTTTGAATACACAATCTTTGGAAACACCTTGCATTTAATTATAAAAAGCAGTAAAATTATAAAAATCAAGTTTTCAATCGAGAGGGGGGAAGGGAGGGGAGAAATGAAGAAAGGAGTGGTATGAAGGGGGGGGGGGGGGGGGGGGGGGAGGGGGAAACGAAAGTCGGAGACAGCAGATAACAGGAAGCGGAAGTCACGTGGTACATGCATGAGCAGACGCTGCATCCAGCGACCACGTCGCACATGCTGGATGCAAACATAGCCGCTAAATTTTTTTAACATCCTCTCAGAGACCCCTGCTCCTTATCATCCGGTACAGCTTATTTTTCCCCAAGCTTCTCCGACTATAGTACATACTCATAATTTGCGAGAAGGTAGGTACTTTCAAGTGGTCTGCTGGGGCTTGCAACTCGGAAACAACAGTAGGTCTAACTTTCATTTTCAAACAATAGTTGAGCATCCAAAATGGGAAAAGCTCGAGGCGGAATGCGACAGCGGAAAAAACAAGACAAAGATTTTCCCCCACACGAGGAACCAGACGATCCGAACTGGCCTTCTGCAAAAAGCAAAATGAACCCGTATCATGCAAAACTGTTTCAAGTGTTTGGGATCTCTGTCATACTCATGGTGATAATTGTTCTACCGATAGCTTACTTTAAATATCAGCAATACCTGCAAAACATCGTTATAACCCCGTTGGATACACCAAACATCATAGCTGCCAATGCCAGCAGTGCTGCAGTCAACCCTGAAAGGTTTTGGGGCACTTACAGGTATATGATTTTGTCACTTGTAAGTTGTATGATATACTGAAGTGTTGGAGGTGTTATCCAGTACCAAATAATATAATTACAATCAGTTTCCCAGTGTTGTAAATTAAATAAGAAACAAAGTCAAGCTGCAAATAGAACATTAGATAGGATCCAATGTTAGCAGGGCCTACCAAATGCATTGTTTGTATATATGACAGTGATCGCCATTATGACAATTAATAATAATTACTAAATTAGTAATAATAATAATTAGCAATAATAATGATAATAATAAGGGTATTTATATAGCGCTCTTTCCTAAAGAACAATATCAGTTCAAAGCACAGTACTCGTGCATTCATTCAAAACGTTAACATCCGGCTTCGTACAAAACGAAATCAGGCAAAGAACTTGCTAATGAATTAACACAAGAACATAATGTACAAAGTGGACACAAAATATTTACAAGTGAAATATAACAAATTAGATTTTATTTTTGGTCATTACCTAATACTAATAATAGTAATATTAATCGATGGCTTGTTTGGAGATGCAGAATATTTATGTTTTCTAACACAAAAAGGCCTCAGCATGCATTTTATTATAATTTAAAATTCAAAATTTCTACCCTAAATCTTTTCCGTACAATCTTCTTTCACTTTCTGTGCTGTTGATGTGTTTGGACAAATCACTACCATTAACTTGCCAAAGTACAGTAAAAACTTGTAATGGCTGGCTGTAGTGTAGATCAATAGTTTTCAATGCTGTGAGTATGAAAACTGAAAGAAGGTTTGTACAGGAAAGATTGAAAGTATAAAATTTGAATTTTGTGTAAAAATGCATGTTGTCTTCAATGTTGTGTTAAAAAACATTGAAATTGCCATGAAATTTCATTTTGTGGATAAAAAACCCACTCTCCTTGAATTTAACAATATGCTTTAGTTGTGTAAACAGATGGGTGATTCTCATTGATACTCTTTTTTCAATTGATTATTTTATTGTGTGCATCTTCAAGTTTGTGGAATAATATTTTGGTGTGTATTTTCAATTTGCAGACCACAAACATACTTTGGCTTGAAGACTCGAAGCCCCAAATCTCCAGTGTTTGGTGCCATGTGGCTGGAACAATTCACAAACAAGATGCCTCCTCCTGTACGCCACTGGTGTGACCAGGTTTGGAATTTTGTCTTTTTCAATTTCATTAAATAAATCTTACTGTATTTTAATTAAACGGTATTGTTATAAATAATTTGTTTTACTTGTTTTGTATTTGCTTATTAAGTTATTTACTTTTTTTGCAGACGCTTATGAATAGATGCATCCGATGTAATGAAAATATGCATCTGACTATTCTGGCACCCAAAAAATGCGTTTGTTTTCGTTAGAATGCAATGGGAGTAAAAGTTCTCAGCCAAGTCATTTGATAGTGCCAGTTGTCTCAACATTATTATGGGTTGAACTACTTGAACACTTTTGGCAAATGAACCAGTATATTTAACACCCCTGTGTAATGTGTGCTATCTTTGTTGTGTTCAGGGTGATCATCTGCAAGGCTACAGCTGGCAGATACATGACGGCAAGTGGTTTGGCATCCAAGAACTGGAGGAAGCATCATACACTGTAAAAACAGAATTTGTGAAGAGAGCAGGAGGTGACCACGGAGGTGAATGGACAGCTAGAATTACTATGAAACCAAAGGTATGGAGCAGCATGACATTTTTTCTTCTCTGTAGCTTGCTCATCAAATTTTGAGTACATATACAAGTGTCATTGTGGCCTAGAACTTTTTGTTTTTGTCTCTAAGCTTGTGTTGTCATAAATGAATGAAAATGTGCACACACTGAAGAATTCACATATTTTTGCAATGAGTACATACCCTATGCTATCAAATAAGAGGATAACCTTAATTATTTCATTCACATGAGATCTATAACTGGTACTGGTGATGTAAGCTTTGTTTGTCATGAGTAAAAAATTATTCAGAATGTTGATCGCAATTTTTGGTGCCGTGCAGGAAACCGGTCATAAAATAGTGGTGTCAAGTATGTTCTACGTGGCGTTGGATGACCAAGGAACACTGGATCCTGTGATTAAACGAAATGTCCTGCAAGAGGTACGAGGTCAGTCTGAGGAACTTGGTGCCTTCACCCTGCGTTTTCCTAAAGTCAAGACGGAGGAGCAGAAAGTGGGGTTCCTGGCAACCTACGCCCCCAGCTTGGCTGCACTGACAGACATTGTGAAATCCAGCATGAGGGTGGAGGCGTGGGACAAAGCTCGTACACTGCCCTATTTCACCCTGCCCGGCCGCATGATCCCCAAAGACTCCCCTGGCGTCAACTTTGTGGTGAGAGAGGTCACCGCTTCTCTGCCCTTGGAGATGGAAGTAGTGTTTGAGTCTGGAAGTGTTAGTGCACGACCCAACAGCTTGGAGGGTGAAGCTTTCACTGCAGAACTGAACACTCATGTGAAGGACTTCAACGCTAAGTTTGACAGCCTTTTTCATCTAGACAAGAAAGGCTATCAGGAGAAAGAGTCCACAGTGGCCAAGGCAGCACTCAGCAACATGCTTGGTAGTATTGGCTATTTCCACGGTTCTTCTCTAGTGCTGTCAGAGTACAACCAGGAACCTGTGAATTACTGGAACGCTCCGTTGTTTACGGGTGTTCCATCCCGACCCTTCTTCCCTCGAGGTTTTCTGTGGGACGAGGGCTTCCACAACTTGCTGATCAGTCGCTGGGATGAAGCTTTGTCACTGGAAATCATCGGCCACTGGATGGACCTCATGAACACGGAGGGATGGATACCCAGAGAGCAGATCTTGGGACCCGAGGCCCGCGCCAAAGTCCCAGCAGAGTTTGTGGTCCAGCGAAATAAGAACGCAAATCCACCCACCTTTTTTCTTCCTCTGCAGAGGCTGATTCACAAAATGGTGGGCAGCAGCAAGGCAGAGGACCATCACTACTTGGAAGCTTTGTACCCTCGCCTAAAAGCCTGGTACAGCTGGTACAACACCTCCCAGGTGGGCCGTTCGGCATCCACCTATCGCTGGAGAGGCAGAGACCCCAAGGTCCAGACCCAATTGAACCCCTTGACCTTGACTTCCGGACTGGACGACTACCCTCGAGCGTCGCATCCTTCTGACGATGAGCGACATGTGGACTTGCGTTGCTGGATGGCATTGGCCTCGGGAGTCATGGCTGAGATTGCAAAGTCTCTGAACAAAGATTGGGACGAGTATGCTGCCACTCATCGCTTGCTGACAGACAACACCTTATTGGACAGACTTCACTGGTCTGAGCAAAAGCAGCAGTACAGCGATTATGGCTACCATTCTGAAAAGACCAAGCTGGAGAAACCCCCACCACCTCCTCACCTGCAGCCTGGTCAGAGGCCTCCCGACATGCCCAAAATCCGGGTGACCCAAGAGGAACCCAAGCATCAGTTTGTCAATGCGTTTGGTTATGTCAGCCTGTTCCCCTTCCTCTTGAAGATTGTTGACCCATCTTCTCCAAAACTGAACAAAATCCTGAAGGACCTGAAAGACCCTGGCTTGCTATGGACAGACTATGGCTTACGGTCGCTGGCTCGAAACAACAAACTGTACAACCGATTCAACACGGAACATGACCCGCCATACTGGCGTGGGCCTATTTGGATCAACATGAACTACCTCGCTCTGTCATCGTTGTACCACTACTCTCATACCTCAGGCCCCTATGCTGATTTAGCGGGAGAGATCTACTCGGGCTTGAGGACCAATCTGGTCAACAATATGGTGAAGGAGTTCTACAGGACTGGTTACATCTGGGAGAATTATAGTGATAAGACTGGTGAAGGCAAGGGAAGTCACCCTTTTACTGGCTGGTCTGCCCTTCTAGTCTTGATCATGGGAGAGATTTATTGATGTCTACATTTGTGTATATGAATTTAAATAACTGCATGCTTTTCGAGAATGTTTCAATTTGTTTTCCTGGGGAATTATCAAATAGTGTCCTCAGGGATAAGGAATACAATGTGCGACAATTGTTGAAATTGCTTGCATGACCTGTTCCAGTGGGAATTCTTTTTACGAGACTTGAGTAAATGTGGCGTGAATGGAATGGTCAGATGAACTTTCGTTACTTTGAGCTGAGGTTGTCAATTTGGGTGTTTTTGTTGTAGATGTTGCACACTAAATAAATCGGTTGGTATTGATTGCATGGTGAATAGGCAAGAATTTCAATAAAGTGCAATTGTTCCAGATTGTTAAGGAATGAAAAATGTGCATAGTTGAAATACTTTGAGAGTATTAGGTTATTACAGATGAAAGTATGTATTTGTTCTTTTAAGCATGTGAATTGTGTTGAATATGGTGTAGGCATTGTTGTTTTGGGACAGCTGCTGTTAAAGGTTAGCTAGAAATATTTATGTTCTAGAGTGATGATTGTTAACAAGTGTTTGTGCAATGACCTGTTCTGAAAATGTGTTGTGAGAAATGTTCAGTGTCAGAATTTTAATTGTGATTGAGACAATGTCAAAGTATGCGTCACATCAAATTGTTTCAGATTCTGTTGATGTGCATGTTTTGGAGATGAGCCATTATTACGATTCAATCGACTCATCTGCTGTGATTGCACCATTATTACCAATCAAATTTGATGTGTTTTGAATGCATGTTTTGGAGATAGCTGTTTTATGCAGGAGGTGTTTTATGCAGGAACTTGAATGAGATTTAAATATACATGGTATTTAGTTGATATACTGCATCTCATAATGAATTATTGCTAAGTTGTACTATTAAAAACGAAATGTCACCACTCTGGTGTGTCAGTTGGATAGGCTGTCAAGAACAAACACCTTCACATTTAATATACCAACATAATAAATGGTAAACAAGATAGTTTTTAAATTTTGCAAACATTTTGTTTTATCTGTACACTTACAACGAGGGAAATATATAATTCATTAATAATTAATGTAATTCAATCATACAATGTTCTAACAGTCTCACCAAAATGCTTACTTTGTTCAATACACAACACAAGTTTGGTAAATGTCAATATAACTTAAATGAAAGCTTATGCCAGAAGTTCTCAACATTTCAAAAACAATTATAAATCTAGAGTCTAATGTGGTAAAAAGTTTTAATGTCAATGTAAACCTTGAACCTAACTTTAATGTAGCGAGTACATGAATTGATGCTTTTGTCATGTTTACTTTTGACCACCAATAAAACAAATGTCGCTGAATGTAAATTGTAATTTTCACACTGAATCTACAATTGGAATTTTGTTGATGTAATTTAATTATAAGAAAAGTGTTAATCTAGAACTATAAATACGTATACAACATATTTAAGTCGGTATCATAAAATGACAAATGGTGGTTTATACAAAAAGCAATCAGAATCAAATGTGTCCATCTTCAAATACACAAAATAGTAAATGCACTTGCACATAAATTTTCAAAGAAATGTGCACAAAGCCAATTGCCCAAGAGAACACTGCAAGAACTATTTTATTTAAGCAGTTGACATGAATGAATTAGGAAGTAGGAGAATATTCCAATGAACACAAGCGTTCCTTGCAGACACAATGCAAATGAAATAAAAACACGCATATTAGAATCTGGTGACATCTTGTGTACACCCTGAATGAAAAGATAGTTGCTACATTCTCAAATCTCACGATATTGCACTGAATGGTGGAGATTTTCCTCTTAAAACCCTTGTGTGTTGGTTTTATGCTAGGTAATATTTTCATGTCCACATTCGCTGTCCAAAAACACATAGTGTGCAAGTAACTCTAAAACACATACAGCACTGCATCATATCACTTGTTAACAAACACAAAAGTCATTTTTATCACTGAAGCAGACAACAAACGCATTCGCAACAAATTTCACTAACTTTGTACAACATTAAAGAAGGTTAACTACCATTAAAGAATGTAACCATTTTGCCAAGTTTCTTAAATAACAATTACTTCCTGAAAATAAAATAAGATGAAAATGAAGCTTAGGAACTTGGGTAATGATGAAAATGCTATGAACTATCCTGTTTTGTGCAAACCAAAACGCTCATAAAAGCCAATTACTATGGGTCACGCTAATATTAATAGAATAAAATAATGTATCGCCCGGAACAATTATCTAAATTTATAAATGACCAGTATTAGTACCACTAAAATAGCACAGGAAAATATAACTGAAAAAGAAACCAAAATCATCAAAGTGGCCAACTAATAAATAAGCAATCTAAGACAATTAGAGCAATAGTAAAACAATACCTCACAAAAATGGATTATATTACACAGAAAACGCTCTCTCTCAGTCCCTGTTACCATAGAGCGAAAACAACTTTGTTGTATATAAAACAGATTGATAAAAGACACAGAAATCTCTAGTGCACTTGATGCATACAAACACAATGTTCTCAAAACATAAATATACGGACAATTTTTGTTATCAAGAAGGATGATCCACATAAATAGCATGAGATATCGCACACAAATGTGATGATGAATAAGTGGTAAAAAAAAATAGTGTTGAAAAAGGATGACGGATGGTTTTAGATTTAACGATCTGCCGAAACGAAAGAGGATTATCGGCAGGGGTTCAAATCAAAACTCGATTAAAACACTTTTCACAAGCTATTTACAGAATCCTAAATATGCGCATTTATTAAAAATGTCAATTTTACAAACGTACTAAAACTGGTGTGTCTTCTCAGCAGGTCAGTATTTTAACTTTGGAATACTATAAACAGTTAATACACAATTCTCCAAAAATATTTCAGATATTACTTTTAATTCTTTAAAATACAGCTCCCGTTAAAGCAAGCTTTTGTAGATTATGCCACTGATGTCTTATGTGCAACACAGAAATGAAGAAAATAAAAACGAACTATATCATATGTGATCAAAATCTACAGAACATCCTTAAACTCTAGACAAAACACAAGTTGGCCTTCAACCTTCAGCTTACAATTTCTGCAACAAATTATACTTTAAAATACACAATAATGGGAGAAACAAGAAGGCCAACCAAAGAAGTGTGCTTTATGTGCACTTATACATTGCTTTTATTTTCAAACTTTACAGGACCAAAGAAGTATTTTCTCAATCATGTCAAAGTGCAAAGTCATTTTCATGGCAGCTGCGATAAAAACCACCACAGTTCAAAGCAAGGATGTGGTAGTAATACTGGATTGCGCAGTGTTGTGACTGGTCTATTAAAAAGATTCAGAAATGTCACAGAGCGAAAATGTAAACAGTTAAGTTTTACCTTTTTCTTTGAATGGCATAAACTCTCAACGCTACATCATATATGTTGCTCGACTAGTACAATTGACGACGAACGAAAATCAATCTGACATACAAACAACAGTGATATATTAATCATACAAGTGAAATCATATTCCTATTTGTTTCTAAACTCTTGATTACTTCCACCGTCAGCTGCAAGTTTTTATAAATCATGACAAATCGGATTATATAAAGTATTTTTAAGTTTCAATCCAATCAAATTGGCTTCGACGAATATACCATCCAATATAATTGAGAAAAGTAGTGATAAAATTTACATTTAAAAAAAAAAAAAATGAAATACCCACGCTAGGTTGACACAGGTAAATAACAGAATATTCAAGCATTTCTGTAATGTTATTTGTACTATTTTATTTCGCCAGCTAAACTATCCCATCATTACTCAGAACATTTGCAATAGAACTGTCTTTAATGCATTAGCAGAAATAAAAACTGATGCAGGATGATGTGCTGTGGAAATCATGGCTATGTGAGAACATCACTAGAATGTTTTCCGGTGTATTGCTTTCACACCCTCCTCGTGGTACTCCCTCTTGGACACCCACATCTTTCTGAATGTGTCCAGGGATGCTAAGATAGACCCTCTGCAAAACAATCACACAAAACGTTAGAACAGAGCAAGTGGACACACAAAAAAAACGATGCTGTAAAATATAAAAAATAAACAGAAGTTAAAAAGCAAGAGCATACATTTATCATTATTTCAATGTGGTTTTACATTTTCTCCAATTTGGATTCCAAATGACCCTGGAATGACCTTATAATGACGTAAAATTTGCTAGAAAAAATTTGTACGGAAAAAAAAAACCTAACTTAAAAAACCACTCTATTCTTTGTTCAATATTGCAGTTGTACAAACAAAGGCATTTGTTGTGTTTATTCTGAAAGCGTGTACACTAAGCACAAAAAATGAATTTGAAATAAGCTAAATTAAAACATACCCAATCCATGTTGAGTACAATCTTTCTTGAGGTGCTGATATCCTAATCTTGATGTCCTTGGGTGCTAGTTTCTTCAGTTCACTCAGCAGTCGATCACCAAAACCTTTACACACACACAATAATAAAATAAAGAAAAAAAGAAGAAGAAAAGAATCAAAAAGCCATACTTAGTCAAAGTAACATACAAATATGCACACACAGAAGTCATACTTCAATGTTTAATGTGAAAAAGGATTCAGAATCTGCAAGCTCACTTGGCCAAAGATGACAGCTGAAAAATAGCATATTTAATATTCACAGTGGCTGTGGTAAAAACATAACACTAACTCGAATGTTCTATCGATGCAGCTATTCCAACCCAATGTCATCTGCCATCCAACCTTGACATGCATGTCTTCTATTATTGTGTTTCTTACCTTTGAAGAGCGTTGATCCTCCTGACAAAACAATATTAGAGTAGAGGGTTTTCCTAAGGTCAACATCAGACTTCTGTATGGAATAGGACAACACTTCATGGATTCCCTCACATTCCTCTCCAATCAAGTCTGGCCTGAACAGCAACTCTGGTGCGCGGAAACGAGCTGGCCCAATCTAGAGGACCAAAGATACACACAAACAAAATAAGTTGTTATTCTTCATAAAACAAGTGGTAACTGATACATGATTGAAAGTAACAGTGTAGACCAAATGCTATTACGAACTTGCAAAACATATATTTCCTGTTTCAACATTTAAAAAGTGTTATGCAAACAAACATCAAATCAACAAACAACAAAAATTATTAAAGAGAGGTAGAAAAAATAACTTAAAAAAAACCAACAAAAAAACTGAACTCACCTCTACAGTGTTACCGTCTGGCAGGGTGTACTGAACTTTCTCTGTGTCGACGCTCTCTTCTTTTAGTGGGTTGATGGACAGGTAGCAAGTCCTCTGCAAATAGAATGCGCCGAAATGTACAATCAATGTTAAAAACTGAAAAAAAATATTGTCATGAAACTGTTGTGTAACAGTGTAAAACGGGTTGTACTAGCACTTTCACTTTTGCGTCCTTGTATTCAAGAATGTGGTAAAATTGCATCCATATTCATGACACTGTGCATCCAAGACCATGGTCAACAAAAAGCATCTATAAGCCAAATGTTGCAATTAACATGACAATTTCACATCTCAGTTTGGCTCCTTCATTGAGAAATATGGTTTGCTCTGAAAGCTCTTTGAGGATGAAACAGAAATGTATCATTCATTCAGTCCAAAAATTGAGTCCAAAAATGAGGCAGTGCAGGCAGCGAAGAATTGTTGCAAGAAATGAAAGCCTGGATGAAAGAAAATGGGCTCAAACTGAATGACGACAAAGGCTGAAGTATTGTTGTTGGGCTCTAAGACCAGTCTTGGCAAGGTTATCGGTGACGTTGTCCAGGCTGGTGATGCTAGCATTCCAGTTTCCACCGCAGTCAGAAGTTTGGGTCTGCACATAGACAACCAGCTGACCATGTCAAGTCATGTCAGCTGTGTTGTGCGTTCATGTTATTTTCACCTGCGTGCTCTAGGAAGGCTCTGCCGACTAATCAATCAGAAAACATGGAATGCAGTTGCAGTTTCTCTGGTTCTTTCCAGGCTGGATTAGGCAAACAGCTGCCTCTGAGGCATATCAAAATCAGAGCTAAGCAGGCAAAATACAGCTGCCAGAATTATAGCACTCAAAACGAAAGACAAGACCACATTAGTCCTGTCTTATGTGATCTTCACTGGCTTCCAGTAGAAAAGTGTACAAACCACAAACTCCTTACTCTAGTTTACAAATGCATGTATAATGCTGCCACACTAGTTTACAAATGCATGCATAATGCTGCCACAGGGTATCTCAAAGAGCCATCTCCAAGAACCACAACACAGTCTACGCCCAGCTTCCAAATGTCACTTTAGACTCCCACATGCGCAGACGATCATGACAAACAACAAAACCCTGGGTTACCGGGCATGTGTAAGTTCAGCTCCAAAGCTGTGCAATGACCTCCCCTTCCCTTTGAAGGAATGTCAGTCTTCAGTCAGCTTTAAGAAGGCCATCAAGACATTTTTCTTCAAAGCCTCCATTAAACTAATCTGTATTCACTCAATTTAAACTAATCTGCCTACCTGTGTATAGTAGTGTACATTTACACTTTTTAAACATCTGATGGCCACTCCCTTGTCCCTTTTCAAGCTCAATAAGCATGAACTTCCTACCTTTTATACCTGAGCTATAAGTCATCATTTGTAAAATCAATGTTAAAAACTTGAACAAAATTGGACACCTAAATTCTATTTTGATTACAGAAAAGACCATACCATTTTTAGTACTACTACTCGCAGGTGTGTTTTGACAGCAATACCAAACAGTAAATGAAATTAAAGAAGTAAACGGGGAGAGGAGGCTGGGGTAGGGGGGGGGAGGGGGCTGTTGCTAACCTCCTTGATCTGTCGAACCACCTCAAACTCAGCAGTGGTGTGAAGGTCCATGCCTTCCTTGCGCAACAGAAGGCGCAGGTAGCGAGACACATCCCTGCCGGCCACATCCACTCGCATGATGCTGTGGGGCATGGCAAAGCCCTCGTACACTGGCACCGCATGTGTCACTCCATCGCCAGCATCTAGCACAACTCCTGTGGTACGTCCAGTGGCGTACCTGTGGGAGCAAGACAACTGCTCATCAGTACAACGTAAATACATAAATGAGCAATAGATTAATTAGCTCCTAGAAATGATCCATGCAGATGGCATGTTCCATAGTAATGCTTAGTCCATAAGATGAATAATTCCTCCAAAACTACCTGAATTAAAAAAGACAACTTTTTATGTACTGTAGATGCACTTATTGTCAGGGAGTACCACCCTGTCATTGAGGGTTGTTTATACATTATTACCTAAAACACATATTCAAAAGGAAATAGACATACTTTTAAACTGACCTGAACTGATTTATATATCAGAAACTCTGAAAACAATATGTAAAGTCAAATCACCCATTTCTAGTTTGCTCTACTGGAACTAAATCATGATCATTTATATAAATTATAGGCAGAACAGTGGCTGCAATTTATATTAGCCTTGTTTTAAAATGACGAGTCAGCAAAAACAAGCAGAAGTGAGGATCAAACAAAACAGCCCAGCAGCACTCTAAGGCCAGCCTTGGTAGAACACATCAAGATTTTTTTCTGTGTGCACTCACAGACTAAGCACTGCCTGCATGGAGATAAAGAGGGCAGGAACATTGAATGTCTCAAAGAAAATCTCAGCTGCTTTCTCTCTGTTCCTTCTTGGGTTGAGAGGTGCCTCTGTCAGCAGTACTGGATGCTAGCAACACAATTGAAAACACACAGCATAATTTAAAGCCAACAGGTAAAACACACAATGTATACACCTATATATTTGAATACACCCACACTACCTGCCCAGGAAAAATACATTGGAGCAATGAGTGGAAGGTGGGATGGTAGTGGTATATTAACAGCTTACACTTTTGGCTTTAACAAAAGAGAATTCTTTTGTACTCGTCTTGAAAATATTTAGCACCAGTAAAAACAGCGCCAACATTCAAAACAGACAGACACAAAAAACACAATGTTTACCTCTTCAGAGAAAGTCTGAAGCTGGTCTTTGGAATAGATGTACTGCCAGATACGTTCCATATCATTCCAATCCTTCACAATGCCATGTTCCATGGGATATCTGATAGACATCAAACCTCTGTGTTCCTGTGCAAACAAATAAAATATGTACAGAGCCAAATAGAACCTGCCAAATGAAAGAGAACATACAAATAGTTATAGTACAAATTACAAATAATTATGCCACTTTTGCAAAGTTACAAGCGTTGCTAATAAATGTGTAGAGTGCAATTGCAAAATTACCTCAGCTTCAGGTCCAATAAACGTGTCACCTTCCAGGGCACCAGCCATGACACGCACATGTTTGGGCCTTCCAATGCTGAAAAAGAAATTCTAATAAGTAAATGAACTCAATTCAAATACTTTTATAAATCTCCTTACTGTTAGGTTACTCTCTACCAAAACAATTAAACACAGGACAGAATATTCCCCAAGAACATATATTCAATGACCATAAAACATTAACAAATTGTAACAGAAAAAAATATTGTTGCAGCTATGAAAATTATAATTTTAATAATAACAATACAACTATGACAGTACTTCCATTTTAAAACTAATCTGAGTAATGGTCAATCATGCTGTGTTTTAAATAATTATATGTATGTGACTTGTGAGGCAATTTGTACTTTATGTTTGAAAGAGAGAACGTTACTTGTGCACTTACAAATTAGGAAAAATATATTTTGGTACTTGGTCCCCTGCAAATCCAGCTTTTACAACACCAGACCCCTGAAATGTAGAAAATGCAATTTCCATATTTTATAAATGTAATCAATAAAGTAACCAGATGACAAAAGGTGGTAATCCAGGTTTTAATGGGTGCAAGGCGATAAGCCTAACTGTCAATTCGCCTCGGTCAACTCGCCTGAACATTAAGTCAAGCCGCCTAACGTTGCCGAATGTATGACGACTCGCCTACAGACTATTGCCCTCACCTCGTTTTCAGTCGATTCGCCTACATCTTTGGATCCTTGATATCGCAGTGGCTCCGCGCGAGCCTCTGACAATTTGGTTACACCTCTCTCTCAGAAATAAGTAATTTATAGTGTTTAAGGAACGGGTTAGGATTAGGATAAGGCGTTATGCAATACCCACGCTACAAGTTACTCGCGCCGCGCGCCATTGCCTCCATTCACTGCTTTCAGTTACGCGAGACAATATGGTGATATAATACCCGCTGACACAATACAACACAATGATTAAGTTGTGCATTCAAAAACATTGGGCGAGTTTGCTTTCACACATGTAGGGCAATTCACTTGAGATGTTGCGAATTGACTGAAAAACGAGGTGAGGGCAATCGTCCTTAGGCGAATCGAATGATACATCCGTTTTAATACCAATTCTTAAAAACAAACACCACAAAGTCATGTGTTAGTAATCATCTTACATCAAAATACACCTAGCTCATCTTATTATGCAACGATGTTGATTGTTGCATTACAGTACACCACAAAAGAATATAGTGATAATCTAACCCGATCAAAGAAAATCAATAGTGTACCAAAGTCACAGGTGTGCATTGGCTTAGAAAGACATAACCGCATTGTGCATGCTTTCACCGATAATAAATTGAAATAAAAGGCAGCTGTTCGAAATATTCCTTCAACTGAAAATTTAGTATGCAAATCACTGTATCAATTTCTGTTTGAGATGCTCAACAAGTTTAATGTCGAGATTACTGTTTATCTGGTAGGCCTAAGTAGTAAGTGGTATTTATTATGACTCATGCATGCACAAGACCCTATCCTATCCTATCCTATCCTGTCCCATAACCCGAAGGTCGTAGGGGCACCACAGATGATCGTTTAACCAGCATACTCCATCTTTCTCTGTCCTCAGCAGCCCTGATGGCTTCGCTCAGTGTCAAACCAGTCCATTCTCGAATGTTGTCCTCCCACCTCTTTTTCGGTCTCCCTTTTCTTCTACCTCCTTGCACTGTGCCTTGCAGAATAGTCTTTGCAAGGCCTGATGATCTGGTGATGTGGCCATACCACCGAAGTTTCCGTTTCTTCACCACTGTTAGCAGGTCATCATGTTGTCCAATAGCTTGTGTGATGGTCTGTCGGACTTCGTCGTTGGTGATGTGTTGGGTATAGGAAATGCCCAGAAGTCTTCTGTAGCACCTCATCTCCATGCTTTGTATTCTTCGTTGGAGATCTGCTGTGAGGGTCCATGCTTCGCAAGCATATAGGAAGATGGAGATGACAAGGGAGCGCAGCAGTCTTACTTTGGAATGTAGACTGATGGTCCTGTCTTTCCAAATGGGCTTCAACCTTGTCAGGGCAGCAGTTGTTTGTGCGATCCTGGAGAGGACTTCCTGTCGGGACCCATTGTCTGATACAATGGCTCCTAAATATTTGAAGCTATGCACTGTGTCGAGGGATTGGCCTTGGACTTTGATGTCCGTATTGATGCCATTGGTGTTGTTGGTCATCATTTTGGTCTTCTCTGCACTTATTTCCATTCCATAGGCTTTGGAGGTGGTGTCAAGCCTCTGTACCAGCTGTTCAAGTTCTTGTTCCTCTCCAGCCAATCCATCAATGTCATCTGCAAAACGAAGATTGGAGATTGCTCTACCCCCTATGCTGACTGTGCCTTCATGGTCTGCAAGAGCATCCGACATGATGCGCTCTAGGAAGATGTTGAAGAGTGTTGGAGAGAGTAGGCATCCTTGACGCACACCGATTGTTGTTCTGAACCAATTCCCGATGGCTCTGTTGTGGAGGACTGCACTGGTAGCCTTGTCATACAGGCTTTTGATGACTTCAATAATTTTTGGGCTGATGTTGTACACTTTCATTGTTGCCCATAGAGCTGCATGCCAGACTCGGTCAAACGCCTTCTTGAAGTCTATGAACACATGATATAGATGTTGTTGGTGCTGTAGGTATTTCTCACAGATTATTCTGAGGTTGAAAATCTGCTCAGTGGTACTTCGCCCTGCCCTGAATCCTGCTTGTTCTTCAGCTATGATTTGTTCAGCTTGGGGTTTCAACCTGTTGAGTATTATTTTCAGGAGGACCTTGCTGGGATGGCTGATGAGGCTGATGGTGCGGTAATTTTCACACTCCTGAAGGTTACCTTTTTTGGGAAGAGTGATGACAAGCGACTGGGTCCATGGTATAGGCCACTCCCCACTCTGCCAGATCTTGTTACAGATAATGGTGAGGGCATCAATCATCGCTTCTCCTCCTGCTTGTAGCAGTTCCGCGGGTATGTTGTCCACTCCTGCTGACTTCCCTTTCTTTAGCGCTTGCACTGCTGCCTCAACTTCTTCCCGGAGAATTGGGAGGATTTCTTCTTCTTCTCTGTTCTCTGGACATGCTAGAACTGATGGGTCTCCATTTGGTGTATGGTTGTAAAGGTCAGAGCAGTACTCTGTCCATCTGTCCAAGACTTCTTGTTCTTCTGTAAGGCATATGCCAGACTTGCTTTGGATAGTGGAGACTTTGGGCTGTTTGACACTTGTCAGTCGCTTCACAGTCTGGTAGGCCTTCTTGCTGTTGTTCTTGTTCAGACTGTTCTCTATTTCCTGGCATTGATCTTCTATCCAGTTCTCCTTTGCTGTGAGCATGCCTTTTCGGATGTCATTGTTGATTTTTCGGTAGACATCAGCTCCCTGTGAGGTGTTCTTTTTCTTTTTCATCTCTCTTCGTTTATCACACAGATCCAAAAGTTCAGGTGTGATCCACAGCTTCTTCTTTGGTCGGTGCTTGCCAAGGATCTCAGTGGCGGCATCTGTCACAGCTGAGTTGAAGGTGGTGGTCATGGTGTTGACATCTACTTCACCAGCCCCCAAAATGAGCAGTGGTGCAAATTTCCCTCCAATTGTGGCCTGAAATAGTTCTGCCACCTCCGGGTCTTGCAGTTTGTCCAGGTCGAACTTCAGTCTAGTGCACTTTGCTGTATTTACTCTCTTCAAGTGGAGCCGGAAAGACATCATCACGAGATCGTGGTCACTTCCGATGTCTGCTCCTGGAAAAGTACGTGTCCTGCCAATGTTGATGCTTGATCTGAAGCGTTTCTTGACCATGATGTAGTCTATTTGGTTGTGATGCTCCCCGCCAGGACTGTGCCATGTCCATCGTCTGGAGTTTTTGTGGAGACCAAGCGTGTTTGCCAGTACCAGATTGTTGTATCTGGCAAACTCCAAGAGTCTCAGACCCCTGTCATTTGTCTCGTTGTTGCAGTGGGGTCCACATGTGTCTCCCCAGTTGCGGTGCGCATCTTGGCCAACCTTGGCATTCCAGTCGCCTTGCACTATGACTATGTCCTTCTTCGGCACTTGGTCAAGGACCACCTGTAGATTTTCATAAAAATCCTCCACTTCGCTGTCGTCATAGTCTGATGTTGGGGCGTAGGCCTGGATGATGGTGATGTTGAAAGGGGCTGCTCTCAGGCGGATGGTAATGAGTCTACTGGAGACTGGGCGGCAACCCATGACAGTCGCTAGAATGTTCTTGTGGACCAAGAATCCAACGCCGTGTTCATGCCTGTCATCCCTACCGCTGAAATAGAGCTTGTGGCCTTTGTCAGTCGTTGTTTCACCTAGGCCTTTCCATCGCAGTTCGCCGATACCTAGAACGTTCCATCGATAGTGGTCCAACTCGTGGGCCAGTTCTTCTAATTTTCCTTCCGCAGTTAGGGTCCTGACGTTCCAGGTTCCTATGACGATGTTGTTTCTCGTGCGGATCTTGCTAAATTGTCCATCAGTAGCATACTTAACACCTCCGTCCTGGTGGCCAACGGAAGGCGCGGTCCTTGTGCCGGGTGACGGCCCGGGCGACGACCGATCCGGTATGGAATTAGTGGATTGTGTCATCATGTAGTGTGTCTTGGGCAAAAAAGACCTGGTGGTGCCCAATCCTCTCCAGGCTGTTGGCCACAGCCGAAATCCACGAATACAGTGTGGCTCGCCTTGGCCCTGAGCACATGGTCGTTGAACCTGTAGTAACGTGAGGTTCCTCCGCCCTGGCCGGTGACTTCTGTGTAGAAGACTTTCGCCCAGTGATGCCGTGCTAACATCACCCCTGTTAGTCGCCTCTTACGACACGCCGGGAAACGTTGGGTCTATTCTATTTAATGCCCGAACCCACAGAGCAAGAACAAGACCCAAGGCCACAAAATAAATATACACGATGCTGCCGATTTGTGGTAAAGCATGATGGTCAAACATGACACAGCAATAAGACATTTTTACTTACATTGTCTATGACAACAGGCTGGTTGGCAATAACATCGTACGTATCCATCTGCAGGCAAAAGGTTTTTTGTCTGCTCAAGCTCCTTAGCCTAATATCTGACAACCGGAAGCGATCAAAGTTCTATGAGGAAACAACCAGAAAAATATTTTTCTTAAGGAAAATAATACGCATTCAATTTTAATTGATACACAAAATAATAAATGTTAAAAGAAATAAATATGGTAGGATAAAAATGATAAAATATATTTGTGTTAAACCTCCAACTTGGGTGGTCTGCCCACCCAAGATTTTGCTCGATGGCTGTTCTTTCTATTAGACTTGTAGACGGTAAAGAAATATTAGATTAATAATTACTTTATTTTTCTCGTTCTAGATTTTCGTTTTAATCTTGTATCATTTGCAAAACACTTATTGTGATTAGCCTATTCTATATTATGTGTGGTTTTTTATGTACTAATACATTATTTTAATATTATTAGGATTTAGAATGAGAGGGAGAAGAACAGATCAGCGCGAGATACCACACACACTAGAAAAATGGTGGACCGTGAGAGCATCTACTCCACCAATTTCCCTCATTCTAATGTTCCTGTTACACCTCCTGGATTAGAGGCAATTTATTCAGCATGTCGGAGACTTTATCCAGATCAGCCAAATCCTCTACAAGTTACAGCTCTTGTCAAATACTGGTGAGTACCCATGTTCTCTTAGGATTTGTCATTAAGTTTGTGTTTTGGTCAGACATTTTTGTGTGTGTTCATGTAGTAGTAGTAGTAGTAGTAGTAGTAGAGGCTGGGTATAGGCTGTGAAGCCTGTGTACGCCCCATCTTTGTATTATACATTCTTAAAACAGTCATGGTCATTCGGTGCTAAAATTTTCCTCTCTTGAATTCAATCGAATTCGTTAAATAGATTAACAAATTTAGCATTGGCATCAAGCAGATTTTTGAAGATGTTAGTTGAGTGTGCATTTTTAAAATTTGGTGGTAGGTTATTCCAAAAATTAGCAACCCGATAGCTAAAGCAATATTTCCTTAAGTTAGTATCACATTGTTTAATAAAGACCTTTCCCTCAGCGTTTCTTGTTTTTGAACTGTGTGTACTCTCAAAGAAATAATCCCATCTCAGGTCTACATGGTTATGATAAATTTGGTATGTCGCGATGAGGTCACCACGCACACGTCTACCTTTTAGAGAATGCAACTTTAAGAACTGTAAACGCTCACTGTACGACATGTTACTACACTCCTTTACGAGCTTCGTGGCTCTACGTTGCACTTTTTCTATTGCCACTGATTGACGTATTAAAGAAGCGTGCCAAATGACGTTACCATATTCTAGATGTGGTCTGACCAAAGCTTTATATAGCTTGACAAATACATCTCTATCAATAAACGTGAAGGTCCTTTTAATCAGCCCAACCATCTTGTTAGCTTTACTTATAGCATTTTGAATATGCACATCAAATTTTAATCCTGTATCAAACGTCACCCCCAGGTCTTTTTCTTCTACACAAGTAGTAATTTTTCTGGTAGTGCCATTTACACTCATGGAATATTCAGCATTGGGATTATTATGCCCCATATGCATTACTTTGCATTTTTCAACGTTGAAGTACAAATTCCACTCATCAGTCCAATGTTGAAGTCTGTCGAGGTCCTCCTGCATACGAGTACTATTTGAAGCTCTGTCGTATATTTTAGTATCGTCTGCAAATATTTTACATGAGGTTTTGACACAATCAGGTAGATCATTTATGTAAATTGTGAACAATTCATGTGTGTGTTCTACCATCACTTGCTGAAACTAAACAGCGCTGAGCCAGATTCACTTTGTCCGATTTTTCAGTTTATAGATGGAGAAAACTTCGATAGGATGTACTGTTGTTTTATGCAGCAAACTAATATGTGTAGTATTAAACAACAAAACTTTCAACTTCAAGACTTAGTTGGGAATACAACTTGTGTTATTCACTGTTACTTTAGCATCTTTGTATGATTGATAATTTAAACTAATATAGTAATAATCTTGTATTATAAGTTTCTAGTTCGTATGTATACATGTGTCCATTGTTCTATGTTTTTTGTTTATGTTTATGGGTCTCGAGGTTTGAGACATATTTGTACCTTATAAAACAATAAGTGAATAAGAAATTGTAGTCCACAATTCTATCAATACTGGTGATCATAAATAAGATTGTGTGATTGATTCGTAGGATCCGGAAGAAGAAGATTTGTGTAATTGTTTTATCAATTTATCTATCAAATATGACGTTTTCCGTCAACTTAACTCAACTAACAGCATTTTGACTGTTATTGTCATAGGATAGGATTCATAGGTGTTACTTTAAAAAATTGTAATTTCTCTGAAAATTGTTGATTTTGTAATTGTTGAAAGAATGATTTAAATTTCCAATACACCTTCCTCTTATGTACTCTATACATGTATTGGTAATTTGTAGATTTAAAAAAAAAAAAACTACAATTCAAAGGCTTTGTTTACTGTTGGCGAAAGCTGGTTTAATTGTTATTACATTAATCAATGATAAATTGGGTTTTTGCTGCTCAAACAACAGCTAAAGTTTGAATTTTCCATTCCTGCTCTGCCAGGGAGGGATTTCCCCTGATTTAACGGTACAGCCGTGTAATTTTGGGGCTCTTTTGGGAGTGAACCATGTGGCTTGAAGTGTGAGTCTTTGGTGGCTGGGGTAGAATAGGGTCTATTTTATCAATATGTAACGACAGACCATACAAGCTTTTTATTATTATTATTTTTTTTTTTAAAATCAAGCTCTGTCTCTTATCAGTTTTGGTAGATGCTACTTTTAGCTCCAATGTTGGCTTGCCCCTACTAGGCACAAAAACTGGAATTTATTTATTTAAACAATAACTATATTTTTGAACAAGATTTATTATTTGTTGAAAGCTTTCTTTTTTCATTGGGGCAACACTCATTGTGAATGTTAAAACAAAAGGTTCTGTTGAGTGGTTTGGTCAAAGGGGGCTTCTTTAACGTACCACATGTAATAGTATAATACAGTGTTCCCTCCACACACAAAAAATGAGAGTCCTTGGGACTCCCAGTCCCAGGTATAAAATTTTAAGAGTCCTTGTGCAAATTTTGAGAGTCCCCAAATCGGTGGATGAACGGGTTTTGGGCCCAGTCAACCAAGTCAGAAGTGACATGATCGTGTATGATAGAATCAAAGAATGTATTAACGAAGATTTCTTTTGTTCAGTGAATGTATTGCTTGGAGGAAGTTTACAATGCGCGCGCATGCGATTTTTAAGGACGACAACTCCCGACACAATCTTTAATCGTCTGCAATGGCAGTCTCAGTTGGGTTCTGATTCTGATTATGCCGTGAATTAGTTCGCCACTCGTTGGTCGTATTTATGACTCCAGCGATTCCAAAAAAATGTGTATGCAAATTTTCCTGCGTCATTTTTCATATTTTGTGCGTAATTGACGCACTACTGTGCGTAATCGGGAACACTGATAATACCACAAGAACATGTACCATGTGCGTGTTCTCTCCATCTTTCTTCCTTCCCCCCCCCCTCACCTCTCTCACTCTCTTTCTCACTCTCTCTCTTTCTCTCTTTCATAAACTTTTTCTCTCTTTCACTCAGTTTCATTAACAGGTTACATAGACTAGACTCTAGAGTGATTGTTTAGCCAGTTTAGGTTAATTTCTCTCTTTCTCTAACTTGATTTTTATAAAACCACAACTAGCACTTTTTGTGGGAGTGGGGAAGGAAGGGAGTGAGATTTTTAACAATCTCTCATCACAGCCCAGGAAGATGTTGCTTTATTGATTTCTTTAGCCCTTTGGAACGGGGTGGGGGTGGGGAGGGGGGGTTGCACTACATTGCTGTGCGAGGGAAGTTTTGTTCTCTTTGATTTTTTTAAAACTTATCTGACTAGTGAAGGTCATAATGGTCCAACCCCCTAATTGCGGCTATCATAAGCTTTGCTGGGGTTCTTGTATGGTGGATTAGAATTAATTGGCCTCAGCAGGAGGTCCAGCTTATAATAGGCGTAGGGGGGGCAATCCACTTAAGCCTTGAAGTGCGAGTAGCCTGCTTCTTTTCGTTAGTTTTTCTGGTTTGGCTCTCAACACATTTAGGAGTATACTATGATCTCTTAATTTGTACCTTATCATTCAAGTGCTGAATTTTATCAGATTTAAATAGTCGTTCATCAGTACAATTTCAATTTGAATTTCTGTTCCATTCAATTCAGATGTTTGTTTTCCGATACAAGTAAGGCTGCAAATGCACTGACTAATTAAGCAGATTGTTGATAAAATATGAATTATTGGAAGTAATGATCTTAAAATTTATATATTATACTATATAACAGAACATATATATTATAGGAATTTTATACTACTGCTGACTATTACTATGACTAGCTGTTACTTAATAGTTTCATAATATTTTTAAAATCATAATTGCAGATGGCAGGATGCAACACTAAAGAGTTTGAAACTGAAGTTTGTACATTAAAATCTTTTAAACTTATATAATAGCAATCTGATTTTTTTAAAGGGGGTGGGGGAAATATAAGTTGGATTTTGATGTCAGTTTTCCCATGATAAAGTAATGCATGTATTTAGGTATTTTATTATATGAAAATTAAAGTAAGTAAATAAAATTAAGTAATAGTAATATAATTGAATTTAAAAAAAGCTAATATAATTTAACATGTATAATAATATATTTGTTAACCTTGGATCAATTGCAATATATATCCTGTAACTGTAACTCAAGTTTTGAGAGTAATTTATTTATAACTTGCTGCTTGCATAATGTTCTCACCTTATGAATGTGAAGGCATAATGAAATTCAATGTGACTTAGATGTAGCAAATAGTCTCCTGGAGAGCCTGGAGCCATTGAAGTATAGTGTTGGCCTGTCTAAAGTCAAAGGTTTCAATAAATCGATTGTCCACCCTGTCAATAGGGAATCTCTCCCAGGGTTCTGTAGACTAAAGAGGTACAAGGGGTGGGCAAGTACAAAAGTTTAATACCATCACAGCAAAGTGCTTTCTGTTCTAATGCTTAGAAGTATTTAAAGTTCTTCTCCTCCTTCCATTTTCCTTCCATTCCTCTCCCCTTCGGCTTCTCCCTCCCTCTCTTCCCCCCTCTCTTCCTCCCTCCCTCCTCACCACTCCCACCTCCATCCCTACCCCAGCTCTCTCTCCCTCCCTCTCCCTCTCTCTCTCTCTCTCTCTCTCTCTCTCTCTCTCTCTCTCTCTCTCTCTTACTGTGTCAACCAGGGTTCTGGTCTTTCTGACTCTAAGTTTTAAACAAAGCCAGATTATATATAGTATAAACAGTTAACATTACAGTATCTTTTTTCAGCTCGGCAACAACAAATTCTGAACTACACATTTGGGGTACAGTTTTCCCAGCACCTGGGAAAATCTTTGCAGATCTATGCATTTTCGTATTTCCAGCTTAAATCAGTTATCTGGAAATACTTTTAACTGGAATCAGAACAAGCCAAATGCCGGTCTGTCTGTCGGTTCATCGATTTTATTTATTTATTGTTTGCAGATATTTCAGATAGTGGCCATCATTCCATGTTTTAATTTGCTTCATTAGAATAAAGTGGAGCTAAACACCTAGATCAAAATTAATACTTTTGAAATGCTGTTTTTCAGCTATGGGTGTGAGTGCATGGAAATTCATTTGAACATCTTTTTCCTAAATTATATTTAATTTAAAAATATGAGCAGCCTTCGCAGGTTTGGGCTAGAACCGATTGCAATTATATATCTAGTTTTAATATAATTTCTAATTAACAGATAAATAAATAAATACATAAATAATGGTAAAATGATCCATAAATTATCTCGAAGGTGTTGGTATGCGCTTAGAGTAGACTATTTTTTTCTAGATTTGACGGGATACAAAAGTTTGTATTATTATTATTTTTATTATTATTATTATTATTATTATTATTATTATTGTTATTATTAAATATTATATCCTCTCCTTTTTGATATGACAATATGGTGTAATTTATAGTGCTCAGCCCTGGATATGACTGCATGTTTAGTGAGGCAGAGATCCTACCTAGCCTGTTGGCACTGCACTGAGGATAGCATTAACAACTCTCAGCTAGCTCTTTGGGCTGACCACAAGACTTGCCTGAGCACTGCCAGTCAGCAATGTGGGGGGTGGGCCCCCTGCTTGGCCCATTGTTTACTAGCTATAAGGCAGGTCAGCCTGTCTGGACAGATGAGATAGGGTGGAGGGCTAGTAATAGTAGTGGTGGGAATAATTATATAAATATATAAATTATAATGTATAATGGCTAATGGGGTGACATGAGCAGCATTAGCTGGCTGGGGATCAATAATCGGGTCGAAAAAAAAAAAAGCAAGTAAATTACTAATCTGTCTACAGTATATGTTTAGATATATTTGGTTTGGTTTACATGGGTGGTGATTATCCTTATCCTTCCTTCCTTATCCTATCCTGTAACTTGGAGGTCGTAGGGGCACCACAGATGATCGTTTAACCAGTGTACTCCATCTGTCCCTTTCCTCAGCAACCCTGATGGTTCCGCTCAGTGTCAAACCAGTCCATTCTCGAATGTTGTCCTCCCACCTCTTTTTCAGTCTCACATTACATTGTTTTGTAGTCTGTGAGACCCAAACAGCCAAAGGTTAGTGTTGGCTTTTCTTGTGTTGGTGATGATCTGTACTGAAAACTCCTATGTAACTAGTAGCTAATCAAGGTGCTTATAAGGGTGATAAATCTTGATTCGCAATCTTAACATAATTTCTTTTTAATTTTTATTTATTGTATTGTAGGCATGATTCTTAGTGTGATTTAAATAAAATATTTGGAATATGTGTTTTTGGCACCCTCCCTACACAATACTCAATAGTCAATACAATACACAGCCGTCATCTATCATGTTTCTACGGGAAGTGGTACCAAAGTCTTGAGAAAATTATTACATGCATCTCTTATTAGCTCACATCTGTTAGTAGCCCTGTAAATACTGAATTATTATATATACTATAAATTAGCATAACTTCACAGGTCAGCCAGACGTGGCCAACACAAAATATTATTTATGAGGACATCTTCATCACCTTATTCAGTCACAGCTTTGTCACATGTATACAAGACAATGCAAACAAGCATTGTCAGTTCTTCAAATTGCTCCAGTTAAGCTGCTCTTGGATTTAGACCTCCACTAGCTTTACTCACTTACAGAGCAGAATCAATATTATCTATCCCAGTCAGCTGGTTCACTTGCCGAGTTGGAAAGCTAAGCACACAAACGCTGATCTCCAACTGTGCCTTGTGGGAGGGAGTGTGACCCCAATGTGGTCACCTGTTTTCTATTGTTGATTATCGTAGTTGTTCTTTGCCAGCAATCACCAATGAATAGCAATGTTTTTAAATTTACTTTTTTGGGTGGTGGCGGTGGTGTGGGTAATATATTAGTTATTACTAATATTGCAATATATTTTCTTTCATATCTACACAAAGAAAAGACATTCAGAAAGGCTTCACTGGGTGTTTTGTCCTCACTGTACTACTACCAGGCCTACTACTACTTTAAAGTATTATATAACATTAGTGTAGCATTCATGATTCGGCTAACTGTTGTTGCTAACTGAATGCTATAAATTATAATTGAATGGAATACATGTATGATAAGTTCTTTTTTAGTTTGTGAATGTGAAAAAGAGAGACGAGTGTTCGTGTTGTCTTTTGCTGTTTCAGTGCATCATCTGCATGTTTGGGTTATTTTGGAGAATTCAGAATGACCCAGGAAAATTCTACAAAACAAAGTTCTTCTTCTAAACTATTTTAAAGAACTTGAACTTAAATTATTTTACTTATATTTATTGTAAATCTGTCATGTAGGTTGGGTGGTCCAGACCCTTTAGACTACATCAGCATGTACTCCAATCCAGGTGACTCAGCCCGCAACATCCCTGCACACTGGCATTATATCAGCTTCGGCCTCTCAGATCTGCATGGTGATGGCAGAGTTCATGAGTAAGCTTCTTGATTATTTTACTTGTTCTTCAGTCTCAGTTGTTATTCATTGCAGTTAGAAAAAATTGGAAAGAAGTTGTCTATGGACAGACGATGCTTATTCATCAGATTTAACTAAGGGCTAGACCCAACCTTTTTAACAGTTCATTTGCAACAATTCAGATTCAAATGTTTTCAGTGTAACCTTTAGCGTGCTGACTTGTCGGCACATTTCTTTCCCCTGCCACTGGCTGTTTTCTAATGACATATATAATAATATAATATAGATATTTTTAGCATGACTCACTTCTCTTGATGCCATATTGCTTAGCCAAAAAGTAAAGTCCTATCTTCATTAAATTTTGTGTGTGGGAGGGTGAATGTTTTGTGTATCATTTCCTATGATCATATTTGTCTAATGTGGAATGTATTTTGTGGGGGGAAAAATCAGATGATAAAGAAAAAAAATCTTGTAGTCACTCGTGTCTGCTTGAATCTGATACCTCTTCATCATCGGAAGAAACAGAGAAAACCATCACTCACTTCGAAATGACCTAACTTTGCATTTGCTGGTGCCCTGGCCCAGTTTTGTCTTCATCAAAGCCTAAAAACTGCTTCAGCGTCTGAAGCTATAATGATTTCAAGGATAGCATTCTGGTCTGCCATTTTGCAAAATCTGATCGCAAACTTCTCAGTTTTTATTTTCTCAGCAAAAAGTAAGCCCCAAACTCTGATACATGCCCTAAAGATTAGGCCGCCATTTGCAAATAGGAAGTGAAGTTGTGAGGATGCCAGGGCATGCGTTACCATGGTTGTGAAGGATATTCTGTCAGCAGTGAAAGAGGAGAGAGAGGACCTGGCGGTATGCAGTATACCACCGGTAGCGTGCTAAAGGTTAAAAGGTCTACAATGTGGTAATTGTTGCACAGCTTGGGAAATGTACTGGATTTACTTTCATTTCAATGTGTTCAATCATTGTACTCTCTCTGGGAAGTTGATGTGGACTGCCTTTTTGCTTTTTGATGTTACAAGATTACTGAGTGTCTTTGTTTCAATGGTATTGTTTTGCAGCACCGGAGGAGGAACAGATGGGCTGAGTGGTTTTGGGTTTGAACTCACTATGAGACTGAAGCGAGAACCAGAAGAAACAAATCCTCCTACATGGCCTGCTGCTCTCATGCAGGCACTTGCCAGATATGTATTTCAGTCAGGTAAAAATGAAGAAATTATTTATATATATTTATATTTTAATTTTGGGGCAAGTATTACACTGACTTGTTTAGAAAAAAAAGAAGTATTTATTGAGAATTACTGAGCTGAGTACCAACTTTCACACACTTTTGTGTGCAGAAAATGTGTTGTGCAGTGGCGATCACGTTTCATGGCACAACCCATTAGACGGCAGTGAATCTCGTGTACAGCACATGCTGATGACAGAGGACGCACAGCTTCAGCCTATCACCACACCTCTAGGCACAGTCACATTTATTCAGGTAAGATTTTAAGATTTTGCATTGAAAAATGTAGAAAGAGAACAGCTGGTGCAATTTGCCGCCCAGCGGATCTCGTCATCTGGGCATTTCCTATACCCACCACATCACCAGTGACGAAGTCTGACAGACCATTACACAACTGACAAGCCATTGGACAACATGATGACATACAGTGGTAAAGAAACTAAAACTTTCATAGTATGGCCACATCACCAGAGCATCAGGCCTTGCAAAGACCATCCTGCAAGGCATGGTGCTAGGAGGCAGTAGAAGAGGGAGAAAGAAAACGAGGTGGGAAAACACCATTCGAGCTGGCTTGACTTTTTGAGTGAAGCCATGAGGGCTGCTGAGGACAGAGAAGGATGAAATATGCTGGTTAAACGAACATCTGTGGTACCCCAATGACTTTCGAGTTACAGGATAGGATAGGATCCCATCATAATACACGTCTAAAGGTGATTTTGAATAGTTTGTGTTGTTCTTTGCCCATTCTTCTCCTATTAGGTTAATAATGATCTGATTTTGAAATGGTTTTACTTTTAGACAGACTGTATGCTCACTTTTCAGTCTACTGACATTTCATTGTGAATTTTTTTTTCTTCAGATTGTGGGTGTGTGCGAAGAAGAATTGAAAGCAGCACAGCATTGGAATGGTCCTGGTGTGATAGAGCTGCTGCGATCTAAACCTTTGTAAGTATTTTATTTTACTGACCCAAAACAATGTGTTGTACATATCAAGTATTGAAAATTATAGTATCAGGGGCGAATCAGAGTAAATACCCGGAGGGGGGCACTGCCATTTTAAAAATTTTTTTATCCGGTAGACAGATTCGTGCTTGCACTCAAACACAGTAAAAGAAAGGTTGACATGAGTGTGGTTTTTGTGTGTGTGTGTGAGAGAGAGAAAGAGAGAGAGAGAGAGAGAGAGAGAGATCAACACGTGCGTGTTTCGTGTGAAATTAGAAATTAGTTGTGAGGAAAAAAAAAAAATAGGTTGACTCATTGGCCCACAGCTAGAACACTTACTTTCTCAGGCGTTCAGCATATTGCGAGGTTGAAGAGCCATGATGGTGCGGTATCTTCCCGCAAACTGTTCTACGACATTGTCAATGTCCACTGTGATGTGTCGGTGAGCCCTCATTAGAGCGAGCCCGTTGAGCCTGGTCTTACCCATCGTTGATCTCAGATAGGATTTCAGCGTCTTGATGCCGCTGATAGTCCTTTCACATTCAGTAGCACGTGAATGTTCGGGAAAAAAATCCACATTGCATGCTCTGAGAGTCTTGGCCACAGTATCAGGAACGGCCCCTGCATCAGCGCTCTCCCACTTGTGCATCCATCAGATGTACTCGGTGTCCAGCTCATGAAAACTTGGCAGATCTGCTTGCCATAGACTGGCAAGTCGCTCGATACCCTCGGGTACCTTCCGAAAACCTGCCATGGTGGTTATTGGAATTAAAGTCATTTTTAGAGAAAACTGGGCAAGTAAGGATGTTTTGGTAGCTGTTCACTGTAGTGTTTCCAAGCTTTTGCTTTTCTATAAGGATGGTTCCTGATGTGGTGCGTTAGGTGTCTTCCAAGGGAGCAGAATTTGAGAGATGCTAATCTTTAGTGAGATGTTGCATTGACAATCTTTTTCTCCTTTCCATTATCCCCTGCCCTTATTTGTTAGTTTTTCATTGAAAGTTTCAAGTTTGTAAGGGAGCTGTAATGTTAAGTTTTAAAATTGTGATTTGAACCTTTTGTTTTTATTTCGCTTTAGGGTTGTATTTGTGTGTGTTTTTTCACAGCATACACTCTTGTGCTTTAATTTAATGGTGCCTTGAACTCTTTGTACCCCCGTTGGGGTGCCGGGGGTTTCAGTATAAATAGTATCCCCACTTCCTGGAAATTTAGTGCTTTAAATTCCCACTGTCGCTGTCTTTCTCATTTGCTCTTTCTCATTCCTGCTCTGTTCTATCAATCTGCTATACTATCGTCTTCTTCGCTAGCCCAGTCTCCTACCTTTTTTCTTGAAAACTCTTCTGGGACAAGACTCCTTATTTGTGTATGAGGTCTGTTGGATCAGCTTGGGAATATTGGACGCTTTTTGCCAGGTGGTCACTAGGGCTTCCTATGATGTTATTATTTAGCAATGTAGGCATTTTATATGTATGTGTTTTATTGATAATTTATAATGATGTTTGTATTCTATTTTGTTTTTGTAAACGGGGGTTCGATAAGTTGGGGTGAAGCCTCAGCCGTCCCCTGCGTGGGATGTCTTTATTGTAAAGTGACTAGCTGGTGGAGAGCTTTCGGTTTTACCACTAGGGTTGTTTCAGCAGATCTTTTATGCGGATCGGGGGTTGTCAGATCCTGATTTGGCTCGGAAGAGTCCGCTGGACCTAAAGCAACAATAATGTAATGTAATGTAATTTAATGCACTCTTTGTAAGCTGTATCAAATAAGCCAGCCATGATGAATTTTTTAAGTCCATTGTTTTAATTTAAAGTATATTTTATTTTATTTTATTATTGATAATTCATTTGCATTATTTGTTACAGGGCTGGGGGACCATGGTTAGTAACAGACATGAGGCGAGGCGAAACAATATTTGAGCTAGATCCACATTTACAGGTTTGTGACTAACTACAAATGCTTCCTTTGAGATTATCAATGACTTGGTGAAGGGTTCGAGTTACGGGATAGGATAGGATAGTAGTATTGAAAGGTTTCTGTGTTTCATTTTGACAGTTTTTGCTGGTTTCCAGTAACTTTTTTACTCACACTCAGCTGTTTTTTTTAAACGTACTTAACTCAACCCGTTACGTTGAAACGCGCACGATAGTACATGTGAGACGCACACGATAGACACGATTGTTTTGTTTTGCAAAGCATGTAATAATAGAGTGTATTTACCTTTGATTTGATTTTGCATTGTTGTTAGAAGAAGCTTGGTATAATGTTGATAATTTTCGTTGGTCGATATTATTGGAGAGTTTTCTAGAATTGCTTGTTTACTATCGATTGAAGCGTGTGGATAGATCTGGTAGTAGCTGCGAGATGGTTCTAAGTTGTATGACGTAAGACAGTGATGATGAACCTTATCCGGATTGGTTATAATTGTGTCACGCTGGTACATTCGAACCTTCTCTGGAGTATAGAAAGACTATATATGTGCCGCAAAGTTGAGAGTTGATAAGAGAGAACAAAGTGGAAAAAGCGATTGTATGCAGTTGTTGATGTACGCTGAATAAAGTTGGAAAACTTCATACAACGACTCCTGCCTTGTTGCTGAGTGAACAGGTTGAGTGGATAAATGAATCCGAGTTACACTTATCAGGATTCAAGCATTGGGGCTGAATCAACTACTGATAAAGAAAACCAACAACGAGTGTAACACAACCTCATTTTGGATGTTATTATCAGTTTTCTCGTGGCCTTACAGATACTGTTACGGTTTCTGTTATAGCCTTGGGAGATGGATTCTCCTCCACACTAGTTTGTGAGAGAAGATTTGAAAGGTGTTGCAATATGCGGAAAAGGGATTACAAGAAATACACAGCTGAAACAGCCTTGTGTAAAAGTTAACTCTCTGCCAGCAGCAGCAAGCTAGTTTTAACCAAGCAAGGCCACCGCCTTGCTCAAAGCAAGCGCGCTCTCTTTTTGCTCACAGAGCAAAGAGAATGTGTCTTGCTCATGCTCTGTAAGTGTACGCTCAAAAAGTGATTGTTTTATGTGGAAGTCCATTGTATTTAGTTACTTTCATATCTAAGCTATGTGTTAGCGCATACTAGAACCACGAAGTCGATTTTGTATGTGTCATATTTAATTCGATTTGACCGTTGTAGCTTTCCTCCTGCACTATAAGCTGACTTGAACTGGAACGGTTTTCGAGTGTGTATACGCGTTGTAATTACACGTTCTGATCATTTAAATCCATCTGACAATGTTCACCATCTGAAATCACTTAGTTAAAAGTGTTAACTTTCTGGTGATGTGGTCGATATTTATGAACCCCTTCTTGTGTTTGGTTGCTGGTCTCTGTAATTGCAGCGAATTAACGAAACGCGCATGCTAATGCTGGCCACAGGCACATCATTGTTGCCGGCTCCCTACCAATCTTCGCTGCGTGCAGTCAAGCCCGAAATGTTACCGCACTTCGTTACTGCGTGTATGCTTTGTCTTTAATGTGTTTTGTTTGTTTTTGTTGTGTTTTTTCTTTCTTTCTATTCTTTACTTGTTATGTCTCATTTGTTTTTAGCTTTGTTTTGTGAAGTCCTTTAAAACTTAAACTGTATTTACTCTTTGATTGTGTGTTTACATTCAGTTTATGTGTATGTGTGTACTGTGTGTGTATCGGTTGTGTCTCTCTCTCTCTTTCTTTATAAAATGAATGCATGTCTCCATTGAAAAAACCCGAACAACTGTTGTGTTGCTATCTTGTAAATTGTTGTACTTTAAAATTAGGTAGTCAAAAGCCATTTTAAAAAAATGATTTCCTCATCACAAAACTGACATAGTATGTCATAGATTTAAAGAGCTTTTCGTTCTGAACACAGTGGTATATTTTTTCCCCCATAGGACAAATAGGTAAAAAGTTATTAATGTTTGAAAATGCCGAATGTTGTTTTTTTGGCAACGTTTTGGAAAATTGACAACTTTGGAGTCTCAAAGTGAAGCCAATATTGATACCAGAAAGCTGATTTTTGACAGGTAACCCCTTCATATGTTATACTCCAAGCCCAATTTTCTTCAGGCCTATGTTCAGCCGTTTTGGTGCTTCAAAGTTGGGAAATCATCAAATTCGCAGTGCGTGTCGGCAAATTATAGGCCTACTAGTGTGCTACTACGCTCAGCACTCATGTCGCTGAATAGGCCTACGAGTTGGCCATGGCCGCAAGAATTCCCGAACACCGTTTGGGTACACTTTTCTACGGCAAAGCGCTCCGCGATAGAGTAATGCACAAATTAATAAATACCCTAGTTTTATAAAGGAAAGTCTGCTCTTTATTTCTTGCTAATTTTTAAACTTCTAGTTAAAATCAAACTTACATCAAAACCGCTTTATCCACTTTGTTCGGCTCGTAACAAAAGTTTTACACATGAGAGCCCACCATATTTATATGTAAATGAAGCTAAGTATCCGAACTTCTCATTGGTTCTTATTTTAGGGCCATCCAATGAAGTATCGCAAAGCGCTTAGACTTTGAAACGAGCCCCTCTCAGCAAACGACGCTGACAACTTTTTCGCACCGCCATTCAGCGCTCGGATAGGGGCGTATTCAAAAGCTGTTTTCTCGGAATCTTTCGCATAAACATGCATTAAAAACAACACAGATGTAAAGATAAAGCTTTCAATTTTTATTTGAATACAGCCACTGTTCGTTTTAATGCAGTTTTACATTAATAATAAGTGTTGAAAGTGAAGTCAAAACTGGGTCAAAACTGGCGAGCGGACAAGAGCCAATGAAGGGCTTTGACTACCTATTAAAATGTGTTTTTTTCCCCCTTGTAAATTGTAGTATTTTGGCATGTTGTTTTGGAAAGGAGGGCGGTTCGTTAAGGTCTGGCTAGCTTGCGGCAATGGGCTTGGCTAAAACAATTATAAGCTCCACAGACTTCTATTATTATTATTATTATTATTAAACTACTAAAGGCAAGTGCCAGTACAACGTCTCAGTACTGGCTACAAGCAGTTCAGCCAGCAGTACGGGACGGAACAAGGGTTATTTTTAACCATAGCCTGACAGTGCTGCATATGAACAGCCGTGAATAATGAAGAAAATATTCGGACAGTTATATTACCCCACACTTGTTTAACAATCTTCCATCATAAACCATTATTGTGTGGCATTCTTCTGTCTTTGGGCTATGCTAGAAACCTTACAATATTTTCTAAGAAAATAGGATTTTTCGAACAAATGAGTTAATTTGGACCAAACTTAAACCCCATGTACTCAGACTAGTAAAGTCATATATACCCCTTCTAGCAGATTTTAAAAAGTTCATTTAATGAGGATTCTTTCTTGCCCAGAGTAGCACTTGTGATGCACCTATTTGTTGCGTTCTTTTAGAAAAACTGCCTCACATTTGACTGCTTTGACTGACTGACTAGCAATTTGATATGTGAAATAATTTATTTTATTTGCATGCAGGATCGGGTAGAGCAAGGAATTGAACAGGAAGGATCAAACCTCAGTGGCGTCAGCAGCCGCGTGGCATGGGATGAACCGGGAGACAACGATTATCAAAGCACGTACAGCGATGACGACAAAGAGAATAACCGCCACACTTCAGAGAGGAGAGGCAGTCATGACTCCGATCGCAGACAAATAACAGTTATTGGTAAGTTGTTGTTGTTGTTTTCTTAATTATTTGTTGAATTTGTACTTTTTTGTTTTTCTTTCTCTATCCTATCCTTCTATCCTATCCCGTAATTCGAAGATGGTTTGGGGCACCACAGATGATCGTTTAGCCAGAGTACCCCATCTTTCTGTGTCCTCGGCAACCCTCATGGCTTTGCTCAGGATGGTCTTTGCAAGGCCTGATGCTCTGGTGATGTGGCCATACCATTGGAGTTTCCGTGTCTTCACCACTGTGAGCATGTTATCGTGTTGTCCAATGGCTTGTGTGATGGTCTGCCGGACTTCTTTGTTGGTGATTTGCTTGGTATAGGAAATGCCCAGTTCTAGTCTTCTGTAGCACTTCATCTCCATCCTTTGTATTCTTTGTTGTAGATCTGCTGTGAGGGTCCATGTTTCACAAGCGTATAGGAAGATAGAGATGACAAGGGAATGCAGCAGCCTTACCTTGGAATGTAGACTGATGGTCCTGTCTTTCCAAATGGGCTTCAACCTTTTTATGGCAGCAGTTGTTTGTGCGATCCTGGAGAGGACTTCCTGTCGGGACCCATTGTCTGATACAATGGCTCCTAATCATTTGAAGCTATGCACTGTGTTGAGGGATTGGCCTTGCTTTGATGTCCGTGTTGAAGCCATTCATGTTGTTGGTCATTATTTTGGTCTTCTCTGCACTTATTTCCATTCCATAGGCCCTGGAGGTGATGTCAAGCCTCTGTACCAGCTGCTTAAGTTCTTGTTCTTCTCCAGCCAATCCATCAATGTCATCCGCAAAACGGAGGTCGGAGATTGCTCTACCCCCTATACTGACTCAGTGACTGTGCCTTTGTGATCTGCAAGGGCATCTGACATGATGCTTTGTAGGAAGATGTTAAAAAGTGTTGGAGAGAGTAGGCATCCTTGACGCACACTGATTGTTGTTCTGAACCCGTTTCTGATGTGGAGGACTTCACTGGTAGCCTTGTCATGCAGGCTTTTTGATGACTTTAATAATTTTAGGGCCGATGTTGTACATTCTCATGGTTTCTCACAAGGAAATTAATGGATTAATTGATTTTTGTGTTAGTATGGATTTGGAGGATTGATTTGAGTTTGATGGTATCGTCTCACTGAACATGCTTAAGTAGAGTATGCTAATCTTATTTAATATGAAGGCTTGACTTACTGAAGATAAGCAAAGACAATTGGATAATAGCTAAAATCAAATCATGGAGCTTTTTAATCAGTATTTTTTCAGTGTTTTAATTATTGTGTGTTTGTTTTTCAGAATCTGAACAAATCAAATCCACATTAAAGAAAGGGTTGAGCAACACTACCAGATCAAATCTACAATCTTCAGAAGGCAATGATAATGAGGAGTGAGTTTGGGCTACAATTTTTAAGTTGAGGTTTTGTTGTCCAATATCTTGTGTTTGTCAAAGTGGATTCATGCATGCATGTATTTGTGGGGAGGTAGGGGGGTGCTTGTAAGCATGTATGTGTTTTTTAGATGTTGCTGATTGTGGTTTGATCTAATGGGTAGCAGTCATAAGACATGTAGACAGCCTCAGGAAGTGCGTCTTATTGGTGGTGCCGATTGCGCATGCCCACAACCACAGTAGTAGGTGTTAGTTGCGCCTGAGAGTATTTGTCTGTAGTTATGTTGGAGAATTGAGTGGAGTGCTCATTATTTGACAGAAACAATCGGCAGTCAAGAAAAGAATCGTTCGACAGTACCACAAGCTCAGAAGGTCCCACCGAACTGATCAGGACACGATGCTTGGATTCCGTTCATCTCAAGTTTAACTTGGAGGCTGGCTCACTTCTTCCGCTTGTACTGAGGTATGGTTGCACTAAGCATGCCTTTGTATAATGGATATTAGTGGTATGGAAGGCACAGTCAGTCAAGCAGTTGGCCTTCTAAACATTTTCTTGTTCAAAGGATGAAAATGAGTATTGTGAGAGAGAGAGAGAGAGAGAGAGAGAGAGAGGGAGAGAGAGAGAGAGAGGGAGAGAGAGAGGGAGAGAGAGAGGGAGAGAGAGAGAGAGGGAGGAGCCTTTACAGAAGAGTTTTTTTTTACGGAAGAACTTTTTACCCCTTTCATAAGTCTATTCCTGTGTACTTAGGATTATCCTGAGTATGGTAACATTGCGGTCACTATCTAAAAAGTACATATAGTTCAGATCAGATAATGTCCAGCAGATCGGAACCTAGGATTGATTTGAATAAACTGATTTTTTTTCAATGTATCAAAGACAAAAATCTCCTTGGTCCACCACATGGCTTGAAAATAATTGGTATTTGTATTTAAGAGAAATTTAACTTATTTTATCTTCATGGAAACTGAGATAGAATATACATTGAAATGGTTAATGGAAACCATAATATGAACCACACATTGAAATGGTGTAATTGTGCAGAGGGAGATTAAAACACGGCCGACACTTCACCTTCAAGAGCGTGATGAATGATGTTGCGGTCACCTTGGTATCACCAAGTGTCGTGGGTTCCATTGCTGATGAAGAACATCCTTTCGCTGCACACGGCACTTGGCTTCAAGTCCTCATCCAGGACGACTTTTTGGAAGAGATGATCAGCGATTTGGAGGAGCTTTCCTACCCCAATGAGGTAAATACAGTGTAAACTGTGTACGATTTGTTGTATGCTGGAACATTGTACCCTGAAAAATCCTTGAAATATAAAGGTGGAAATTTTAGACGTTTTACATAACTTGTGTAGCTCGCTTTGTTTACCTTCTTGTCTGCTAGTGAAATTTTTAACTTTTGAGTGCCTAGTAATTTCTGAATGTAGATAAAACTAATCTTGTAAAGGGCACATGACAGGTTAACAATGGTTTTAGTTAGGATCTGTGGGCTGGCATTTTAGAAAATGTTCTTGGTTTCATTTATAATAATATTGTATTGTTTAAAGTGCACATATCTGAAACAAGCAATTTCATTGTATTTCATATTTTGTGAAAGTTGTATGTAGATGAATATTCAAAGGGTACTCCACTAAATGCCACGCAGAACGGAAGAAAATGGGATAGCTTTTGGCAACAAGGATTATAGAGAAAGGTCTGTTGCACTGTCAAACTCTTAGGTCTTGTGACTTTATGAAGTATTTCTTATACACAGGCATTGAATGCAAATGCCGGTTATTGGGGCGAGGGAGGGGGTGGAGGAAGGGGTGTGCGTGCTTTTTTTTACCCCTACAATACGTTTCTTTTGTACATTTTGTTTCAGATGTTGTGCCCCAAGACTTTCAGCTGGCCTGAGCGGCGACTGTGCATCACTATCCTGGCCAACGAAAGCTAACTACCGCTTGTCCATCACCTTGCTGATACGTGTTACACTCATCCCTATTCATTTGATTCGTGTTCCAGAAGGAATTTCATCAGCCTCATTCAATTGCACACTTGATTCATAAGCGGGATTTCAGTTTGATCAATTTTCATTCAATTGAATTGTGCATTTGACTCGTTCCCATTTTATTGATCTGCATGATTTCAGTTCACCAGCTTATTTCAATTCCTCCTTTTTTCCCACAGCTCCTCAGATGTTGTGGTTAAGGATGGAGATAAAAATAGACTGCTTGATCACTAGCATCCCCTACAACCGCTTCCATGCCCCTCAGTTCCCCTTTCTTTCTGGAGGCTGCTTGCATTCCAGATAGCGTAGGTCACCGCTATCAGACCTCTTTCAACACTATCCCAGCACAGCGTGCAGTACATATCCAACAACATTCACATCCAGTCAATTATAAAGTGTTCAGCTACTTCCACACACCACAAGTTTATAAAAAAAAAAAAGTTAAGTTCTGTAAGATTCAGTCCGACAATACTTAACAAACGGCATGTTGACACTTTAAAGAGTTGAAAGTAATATAATATGAATTAAGCCTCACAGAATTCTAGAACCTTCTGAACAGATTTTTTTAAAAAAAAAAGAAGGGAACCGACACTGCTAAATACTTTAAAACAAAGAGGAGAATCTAAAACAAACACTGTCTCGTTCGACTTAATAAATAAAATATAAAAAAACAACGCTTATTCATTCAGAATCGCCAAAACATCACAACGTAGAAATTGATTATCTAGCTAACTAAACTGAATCAAGCAAAGTTGCTTGCTATGGGCTATTTATAGCTTGCCTGCACCCTCCCTTCCAGTGAAAGGAAAGGAAAGGAAGCATCGGCGAAGCTATTTATAGCTAGCCTGGCTGACCTAACCTCAAAATCTAAACAGCTTTGGTTGAGTCGCTGTGAGAAGCAGAACTATGTTTGTTGTCATGTTTCATCAACTTCATCACGGTTACAGTCTCGGCAATTCCTCACACTGGCCAAAGGCAGGACAGTGTCTGTTGTCCTGCGCATCTTTAATGTTCAAGCGTTTGTTTCTTTGCAGTGTTGTGGGCATTGGAGCAAGTGTTCAAGCTTTCGCAAGTTACTCAAACATTTTTCAAGCATTCAGGTTTGGGGGTACGTTGCTCTCAGTAGTAAAAATACTGACAGAATGTTTGATGTCACTTATCCATCCGTACTACAGTAATTGTGTGCGAGGGGGACGAACGTTTGTATGGAAGAGAGAAGGACTTGGTTTGTGGCGTGACCATTTTTTATTATGTGCATGTACGGCTACTGTTTAATGACCCACTATATTTCATGTACTGAATCTAGTGCCTGTAGGTTTTCCAGATTATGTGAAATAAATGTTCCAAACCTCTTGACCAATTAGTAATAAACAAGAAAATTAAATAGGTTGGTTAAACATAGAACAATCTCCAGACTTCTGAATGAATGAGTTTCTAATGAAAACAACAACCATGATTCCCCATCCCTCACCTCCACTTTCTCGCTCATATGATTTTCCGTTTGAAGTTAGTGATCATTATCAGTTGAATGGAGTTATTTTAAAAACTGAAAAGGAAATGCTGTATAAAAACATACTTGAATTGGGATGTAGGTGGAAGATCCATATTTGATTTCGTCATTGTAAGCATCTAATAATTATTATATCATATCAGCACTATTTTTTCTTGACGTTGACAACTCTGTCAGAAAGAACATTTAATTGCTTACATTTGGGTACTAATAAATCTAATTGTAAAAAAATAAAAAGGGGGGATACTCTGTGCTCTCATTTATTATTATAATTGATGTTTGGAGCTTCACTGAATTTGTATGACAACAATCTTAAAAGAATGTTTATTCTTTCTGTCATGATCACTGAAATTGGACACAAAACTAGAATGCACTCGTTTCCGTTTGTGATAGTTAATAGTGTCTTATAGACTTATCTCGACTCTTGACAGAATTTCTGGCAAGTAAAATCTTTTTCAACATGGTAAGTGGGTCTAGCGCTGTGTTCAAATCCACATTTTAAATGTTAAAAAATGCAAAGCACGATGTTTGTCCTCTGTGTTATAATCACAATGAAAATGAATCTTTAAAGTGCTACTTTTTTGGTTGTCCTTTGAGTGGTCTGGAGGAATTTTCACTAGACATAGCAAGCATGGGCGCAAATTAAATCAAAAGACTTAAAATGTTGTTGTACATGAACTGTATATACACTGTATATTGACTGAATGTTACAACTCTCTTGCCCTCATCCCCATTTTCACTCCCTCCCACTCTGTACATAATTGTGTATATTTGTAAACTTATTATATTTCCTTGACATTTGTTGAAAGTAATAAGTTTTCCAAAACTGCTTATTGATGAAGTTCAGGGTTATAATAGATTGTTATGTTCACCTCAGATTAATGGTAAATGTCATTATTAATATTAGTTTGCCAATCTCACTAATCATGGATGGGTATTATGAACGAACTTGTTCAAATCAACATATGCCCTTTGTGATGCTACGACTGCTACTTCTACTACTACTACGAATGATTGAATTTCATGATTTAGGTTAGATTTAGGTGGAGAATTTTCTATAGCTGCTTTTTTGCAGTAATACGTGAGCTAAACTGAACAATTTCATACAACAGGGAACAGCCAGATGCATATCATTGGAATTGTAGGAGATGAGGAGATTGAGACACACACAAAAAAGTATGCATATCACAAGTTTTATATCCGTTTAACCTTTTTTTTTCTGTTATTGAAAACTATTTTGCCATAACACATGATCTTGTTTGAAAGAAATCCTTGTTAGAAATTGAAAAAAGAGGATTGTCATATCCGCCAGCGAATGTTTCTTGTCAAACCGTCACCCCATTTTTTTTTCCTTAGATTATTTTTGTAGAAGTAGCCGCGCCAGTCTATTTTGCAAAATACCTCTTAGTCCCATTCCCCACCTCCCCCCAATATCCATTTATTTCATATTAGCAGGTACATCATCATTTTATTCTGTTAATGTAGCTGCAGGTAGGAATATTGGGCCACTATTTGTTATTGGTCTTTTTTCGTGATTATGTGTATGTGTTACAAGAAAAGCCAAAATTAAAATGTTATATTTTTTTTTCATTTGTCTTTTTTTTTGTTAAAACAAAAAAATGAGTAGCGTGTAATAGAAATATTGTATACTTTTTATTTAGCAGAGTTTCATACAAAAGATTTGGCAGATTTTTACACAAATGCCATGCTAGATTCTTTTTCTTCATGGAAGTGTTTGTTCTAACCCAAATAAACCTATAACAGTCATCATATTTAACAGTTTCCATGTCTTTTTGATGAGCTATGTAGCATTGTTTTGCGGGCGTGGTTGGTGGGTTCATCGTTGTCTATATTGCGACATGCAGTCCTATGGCACAAACAGGAAATACTCATTTCACTTCTTATCGATCATTTGTCAAGTTCAGCTATATTTGCTCATGACGGTCGGCGACACAAAAATATATGAAGACATCTATAAGGTGTCTGCTAGAACAACATAGGAGGCAATCTGGTTATTTTTCAGCAGCGGTAGTAGAATTTTTGTTTTTTAAGTTTCCTTGTGCTTGTGGGCTTACATGTTCAGGCTGTGCAATATGTCTAATGTATTTACTTCTTAAAAAAAAAAATTGTAATATATTTTTATTATGCATAGCAATGTAAGTCTGTGTACTCGCCCTCCCTACTCAAAAAATTATGTTTTTTTTTAATAGTTTTTTGCAAATCTGTGCGAGATGTGTCCTAAATAGTCAAAAAATGATATTGAAAAAAATGTCGATTTATCCGTCTGTCTGTCCACCGTCTGTCTGCGCACAAACTTTAAAGTGGCAAAGTACCCTGAATCTATTTCAACTATCACAAATAAACTTGGTAAGATGGCGTATATCCATGAGATCTCGTAAATAAGTGAATGAATGACCTCACTTCAAGATCAAGATCATCAAATGTTAGTTGTTTTTTTTTAAATAACTAAATTTCACTTTTTTCCCCCTAGGTTATTATAATTGAACTTATGATTCTTTGATGCATGATAGATATCAATGTCTGGTCCTGATTTGGCTCGAAAGAGTCCGCTGGACCTAAAGCAACAACCATTGAAAGATATCAAGGAGACATACTATGCACATTTGGTCAACCTCACTCCAAGATAAAGGTCATTGGAGCTGTCCCTAGTCGGTATGTTTAAGTACTTAGTGGCCTTGACCTAAACTATGAGAGATAAAAAGTCCAAACTTATTGCATTTAGAGAAGATAGATTGATCTTTAATATATGTTCCATTTTTGCTTTGATTTTGATGGTCAAGGTCATTGTATGCCTTGCAAAAACATAAAAAAAAAAAAAAGGTAATTGTACAGTGGAATGGCAGTTTATTTAACTCATAGTATGCAACATTTGGTTATTTGATCAGACATCCACTAGAGATCACCTGAGGGTCAAGGTCATCCTAAGGCGAAGGTCATTGAAGGTCAAGGGCATCCCATGCTCACCGTTATTTTTTGTTTGCGCAATACAACTGTTGCTGTACTTTGTTTGATAGCACATGAATGTATTTGGAGCCGGAAGGCAATGTCATCTCGAGGTCAAGAGCATAGAAAGATCAGAGTCCTGTATTACTTTGCATTTTAATGTCCCCATTTCTTTTTGTTTTTTTTCAGGGCACTCATTTTCATGTTAAATATTGCGAGTTCCACGAGGAGCATGTGAGTCATATGGGCTTTGACCTTCTAGTGGTTTTATTTTTAATCTGATCAAAAGTAATATACTAAATAACATCCTGTGATTTTTGGTTTTTTGATTTTCTGTGTTTGTATGTTATGTGCTGTAATGACAGTCAAGTGTGCTATTATTGTAGAATCTCTTAACTGTTTTGTGTAAAATTGTTAATTTGTACCAATAAAATGCAGTTTAGTATTGTACAAATAAAATAAACTGAATATTTTGTTGCACTTGTTTTGAAAACTTTTTGCAAGCATCCAATCACAACTCTTGCGTTGCATCTAATCACCACTTTCATCCAGTCACAAACCTGTTACAAACTTTCAACAGTTACTGCGAGTTAGTGACAGTGTATTGAATGTTTATAGTATGAATAAAGTAGATTTTTTAATTCAGCAAGTCATATTGGACAGTGGTCTTTTCACTGATCAATAAATCGATACAGTACTATGGAACTATTTCATAAAAATAAATGTAAATTTAGGCTAGACAAATTGAAAACTTATGGAAAAATAAATGGCAACAAGTCATATGATATTGCACAACTAAAAGTACAAAATAATTATTATTTGCGTAAAAATGCTTGAAATTCCTTTTATTGCATACAAACGACACCAAAAATGTTCATATACTCGAATTTAGTACATATCAAAAGTGTTAACTGCTAGTAATATTATTGGTAGTAAAAATAGTACTATTTTAAAATAATAAAAATCGAAAAATGCATGCATACATTATATTGTGGAGGGCAATCAACTGGACATAATTATTAATGATTATTCTCACAAGTTATAGCACATCTCATTCAATCTGTTACATTCATATTACAGATAAATCTGTTTAATCCCCAATCCAAATAAATCATCCAAATCATTTTAAAAAAAAATATACATACACCATACATTGAAAAACGTCTAACAATCCTACAATAGCTCTGATGGAATGTCAGGCATTAATCAACTGATCAATTGCATGGGGCATAAAAATACTATCATTGTTTCATTGTTGTAGCTTCATATAAATTCCATTCGCTCTGGCAGTGTTATTCATTGCTTACAGGGTACAGCGGACTGCAAAGAGCCGAATCAGGACCACAAAATCAAGACCACAACTTCACTAAAAGAGGACTCACCCCTGATCTGCATAAAAGATCTGCCGAAACAACCCTAGTGGTAACACTGAAGGCACTCCACCAGCCAGTCACTTTACAATAAAGACATCCCACGCAGGGGACGCTGAGGCTATGCTCTAATTTATTAAACTCCAGTTTACAAAAACAAAATAGAATACAAACATCATTACAAAATATCAACAAAACACATACATATAAAATGCCTACATTGCCAAATAATAACATCAAAGGAAGCCCCAGTGACCACCTGGCAGAAAGCGTCCAATATTCCCAAGCTGATCCAACAGACCTCACACACAAATTAGGAGTTTCGTCCCAGAAGAGTTTTCAAGAAAAAAGATAGGTGACTGGTCTAGCAAAGAAGAAGATAGTATAGTAGATTGATAGAACAGAGTGGGAATGAGGAGAAAGAACAAAGGTGGGACAGCGACAGTGGGAATTTAAAGCACTAAATTTCCAGAAAGTGGGGATATGGATACTATACTGAAACCCCAGGCACCCTCAAGGGGAGGGAGGGGTGGGGGGGGGGGGGGGGGGGCTGGCAGTGTTATGAGGTAATACAAATGAAATATACAGTACATGACCAAACAGAATAAAGACGGCAAGAAGTAAACCAAACGAAATAAACAGCATTGCTTATTAACCACATTGATTTTTACAAAAATAACAATAAAAGCAAACCTAAAAATGACTTTAAAGCATGTCTGATGCTGATATCAAATTTGTGAGAAATAAAAATCAAATTCATTTATTTATTTAGCTGATATTTGAGAAATATGATTGAGCGTTCTAAAGATCATCGGGTCGAAGCACTACATGACTTGGTTCTATTAGATTTGTGTAGGCACACATAAATAAATTCATAGGAGCTTGACCAACATGCTTTAAAGCATGGGCTGTGGATTATAAAGGGGGGAGAATACTGTGTTGATATCGGGTGAAGTGTAATCACTGTATCACGGAGCCCTTTGCTAGAGGTGACATTATCAAGAAACCAGATGTCTTTTTAAGCTGTTACAGGCTGATGTGACAGCTTTCCCCTCAATAATGTGGATTACTGAACTCTTCTATAATCAATCTATCTAGTGTAAAATCTGAAGAAAAAAAAAAAGACCTCAAACTCATTTTAACAGGCGTGCCTACCCTTAATTTGAAATTTCAGTACTAGCTTTTTCAAATTTCAGTATTACTATTACGATTTTTGTATTTACTTTTACTACCTATTGTTTTTGCACTCATCCTTTTTGATATTATGCGAAGAATCATAGATTGATTTGCTGCCACAATCTTCTTTTCTTCTTCAAAGCCGCGTAATTCTTGATATGCTGTGGGCCTTCCACGTGCCGCTTGATGTCGTTCATACCACCAGTGGAGATGCCAAACTCGTACTTTTGAGTCAATGCTGCAGCGAATAACGAAAGGACACTTTTCCGAATACGAGGCAATACATGTCTGCCCCTTGCGCCGTTTCTTTGAAGATTCAGATTCACAATCACTTTGCTTAGCCATTTGTTTGGACGCCATGTTTTGAATTCTGTCTCACGAGCACCGATCTTCACTGCGACTGCGCAAAAACTGGTTTGACAAACTTCGGCGCCTCTACCGGAAACTTTGATGCCATGTGTCTCTACTGCGACTGTGCATTGCGGCATTAAACCGGGTTCGGCTATCTTCGGAAAAACGTCATGCAGTGCATTACCACAGGCCAACGAGTGTTAGGTAGTGACTTTTAGCATTAAACTTGGAAATGGACATTAGTTTAGCACGTGGTGTTATTGTTAGGCGTTTGAGTTCATTGTATTAAAAAACAGACTATAACCTGTGATTGCACGTGAGATACGATAATTATTCATTTATCACTACCTTACATAGAATATGTTTAGAAGGTGAGTTTGTCTTGTTCAGACACTACCACACCACCAAGGAAAGCAGATCGCTAAATAAGGAAATAATCTGGGTTTTGAGTTTAGTAGCCTAATGTATTATTATAAAGAATAATAAAGTGAACCTAGGCTCCAGGAGGAACTGAGGGATGTACAGTTTCATTTGCTAATGCACTCTCTGAGGTAAATATGTATTTTATATTTCCTCAAGCCTAACTTCAACGCAGTGCATATTTTGTATCATGTTTGGTTTGTGGCGTTGAGTGCAAGGGTGCGTGTTAATGTATTAACATGAAAGTTTATTATAAGTATTATGAATTGATAATTAGGTATTGTTGAGTGTTCTATAAAGAATACATGTCTTTGAATTATTACTAATTATTACATGGGTCTTCCTTGTGTTCTTAAGCTAGACAATAAGTGTTTGCCGTATGTTTAAAAGTTTATTTGAAACTCATGGACACCTTTGTATATATATATGAACAGTGCATCTACCAAGAGGCGACGTTGACCCTGGTAGGAAGCGAGAGGACTTGGTGAAGAGTGTCAACTGGCGGGGCTTTTCTGAGCGGCACCAACGACTCGGTTGTCGACCTCAGATGGTGGGACATCGTCGACGGACGGATTGTACGCCACGTCAGGGAGGTGTTGAGAGATTATACTAAATCGTCATTCGGAGCGGGATACGGTATAGTACACTTTATTGTGCTGGCTTAGGAACGCCAAGACCCTACCCGTAACGTTGGACATTTATGTTTTTGAATCTCGGCAAGGCCTGGTTTCACCGTACTGATAGGCCTATGAATAGGCACGTGAAACAAAAGCGATTTTCATGTAAATAGTTTAATACGTTTTGAAATCTTAATAACGTTGTTTGTTTAGTATACATGTGTGAGTGGATGTGAACTGCTATTTCATCTGTCTTGATTTGCTTGCATTCATTCATTCCAATATATTACTTCTTTTTCTGTCTTGTAAATAACTTTATTCATGTATGAAGAAAGGAGTTAGGATAGAGAACATACAAGATTGCCAAAATAAATGCTAATTTAAAATCCTATACATCCACTTCATAACAACGAGTTCGATTTTTTTCCCCAATGTTGTTTTTATTTACTTCCCGACCGTGAAGAAGTATCCGTATTTTCCATAGCCCTTGCCGAGTTTTTCAAATTTCCGTAAAAAATACGGAACTTCTGTACGGATAGGCATGCCTGTTTTAAACAAATCCAAAATCAAAATATGATGCACTCTAACATTTTCCAGAAGTCAGCAAGAAAAAAAATCGTTTTAAACAAAATTAATGTTAAAGATTGTACATTTAAAAAGAAAAAAAATCACAACCTTTGAAGAAAATGTAAGATGGCAATTATTATGATTCAAATAAATATGCAAAGACCAGAGAAAACCTGATTAAACATTAGTTTACACAAATTAGATTATATCACAGACAAGATTTGAATGTGTAAACAAACCAAAAGTAAACTTAAGGCCCAGTCAGACCTACCAATCAAATTATGCAATTTGTTCCATACCATTTAATCTCAGGACCGGGCACAGGCTAAAATTAATTCCATACAACAGAGGCAGAAGTGTTCCCCCTTGTTGTTATGCACATTTTGTGAAAGCTATAGCCAACAGTTTTGAGTTCGAGCAGTTTGGAGGATAGTGAGAGAGAAGATTGTTTGCCATATTTAGCTCATTTAGTAGCAGATGAGGAGGAAATTCGACAAAGGAGACAGCATTCATTCAGAAAGAGGCTTCTTTCCTTGGTCCTGTAGTGCTCTCCCTTGTTGCTCCGTAGGCTACATGTTGTAAAAGCTTTGGCCAACAGTTTGAGTTCAAGCTGTTGGGAAAGTGAGAGAGAAGATTTTTTGCCATATTTAGCAGTTTTAGTAGCAGATGAGAAGGAAAACTTTTGTCGATGGTGGGTACGACCATGAATCGGGAGAAAGGAGACACTCGGGACCTATTCTGCTCTTTGATCCGATGACAACCTTTGTGTTGTGGTGTTGGCCATTTTCTTCAGTCGTAATGTCAGATACGCCACAACAGGTTCTGATTGGTCCAGACTTATGATTTCATTGCAGGAATTAGAACATGTGCTGTCCTCTGAATCTACAATGGATTGGCACGAGATGTTATCGTAAGCTTTTGTACAACTTATTGCAGCGTGTGACCGGATAAATATTATGAGAATAGGTAGGTCTGACTGGGGCTTTCGTCCTGAGATTGGTCCTGATTTGGCTCAGAAGAGTCCGCTGGACCTAAAGCAATAATCATGTAATGTAATGTAATGTAGTCCTGAGATCCAACATATACATGACTCAAATGTAATTAATTTGGTGTAATACAGACATACACCAAACGAAAATACATAAGGCTCAGAAAGTGGCACACAGAGGAGTCGAACCAACACGTTTGACAAAAATACTGAATGGTCGGTCTCACCAACAAATGCTAATTGGCTATGCTATCAGCGATCGCCTCGGAAACCTCCTAACTCTACACAGAATTCTGATTCTAGTAGGCTTTCCTAGACATCAGCCAAGGAAGACTAACTGGAAGGCTTGTGCATTTCCATTCTGCCTAGTCCCAGCTCATCCAATTACTGAAGACTAGCCAGTTGAATGCTATCAATTGCCATGCCAGCAATCTCTACGATCGGCACACAAATCTATTTTACCAAACGCATACTGAACAAACTTTCTCTAGACGTCCACTAAAGAAGACAAACTAGGACGAGGAATGTGTATTCCATTCTGCTGACTGTTTTGGCGTACCGTCAAGATCATCGGCTGTTGTGTGCCAGCCATTCACAAGCCTGTCATAACTACTAGCATGTAGATCAAACCATTTTTCTCTAGACATCCACCAGAGAAGACAGACTAGGAGGGTTGTGCATTTCCATCCTGCGAAGCCCAAGCTCATCCAACTGCGGAATGGAGGCCTGCTGAACTCGATAAGTCGCCAGTTTGCGTTGCCAGCGGTCCAGCAAGTCTAGCACCTGTTCCTCGGTTTCGTTAGCGGCGCTTTTGCGTTCCAGGTGCCCCTGTGGACAACACAGTTTAACTTTCCTTGCTTTTTGACAGCAACAAATATAGCATTCATTGGCATTGCAGATGATGTTCATCAACAACTCTTCTGATTCGTTACTGCAGTTTCCCTGTTCCCACACAAAACACACTTAAGTATAGATGGCATCAACAAAATATTAGTTTTAAATTCTATTGTAGTTTCCCATAAATTGTTTGCTTTACATATATACTGACTTAAAAATTGTTACATACATAATCACTGACTTTTTTAAAATGTTCTATCACAGTTGCTTTTAGGGTAATTGCCACCAAGAAAAGTGATGCATAAAATATTTATTATATTCCTTCCCCCCCCCCTATCCCCTCCCCACCCCACCAAGGTAAACTTTAAATACCAGAATTAGCAGACTGTAGTGTAAAGATGGTTATAGTTTTTGTAAATATGCAGGTTTACAATGAGGAAGGGATGAGATAAAAGAAAACTGTGCACTATGACATACATCCAACAGACAGACAGACAGACAGATAGATAGATAGATAGATAGATAGATAGATAGATAGATAGATAGATAGATAGATAGATAGATAGATAGATAGATAGATAGATAGATAGATAGATAGATAGATAGATAGATAGATACAAAGTCGTCAGTCATGCTCATAATAAAAGATCCCCTAAATAGGACCAATATCTTCTAACACAAAGAACCAACCACTATATAGGGGCAAATTATTGTTATTCAAAGAACCACCTCCTCTACTTACGGAAACAGAAACAGCCTCAGAAACAGAAAACATGGATCGCACTGCTTCAATCAGGTTTGCAGCATTGCGGGCGAGGATGCAGTCACCTTGGGGGTTTCCTGGCCCATTCTGCAAAACACGGCTTACCACGTGCAGCTGCTTAGCGCAGCTTGAGATCTTGTCTGCCGCATCTTTCAGTTCAAGGGCCAGCCTGAAACAAAACAGAGCAGCATGTTTATGTAAAAAATATTTTGTTTCACACCGAGTACTATAGTTCAGAGCATATTTTTTTCCCATAATGAGGAGGATTGTTCCCTTAGAGTTTTACAATGCTTTAACGTTCGCCTCCGAAACTGTGATTTACCGTAGCTGCCACTTCCTCCGTAGTTGTATTTTAAAACTGTGATTAACGAAGTAAAAAATATACAAAGTATTATAGTGACAGCTCTCATCTAATTAGTAGGATAACCATCATTTTCATTATCATCATTATTATCAAAAGAAAATTGCTTGCCTGCCCGTCAGCCCCATGTTCAAAAGACATTGGGCAAAACTTGCCAGTTCTTTCCCATCTCCAGCTAGCAACACTCCAGTGCTGCCCACCTCTGACGAATCCTAATACAGAAAAAACAAATGAATATAGGTTGTACAATAAATGTAAGCTGTTTTAACCTTGCTTATCTTAACCCAATTCCACTCGGGCCAGTTTTGAGCTTCCATTTATTTAGTTCTCACCGCAAGGGAAGGAACTCCGCAAAATATTCACACCTCGCTCATGAAAAAAACAACAATTAAAATACAAAATGAGGATTTACTTAGTTAACTAGGTACTAAAAACAATGGCTAACTAAGTCAACATCCGAGTGGGTAAAGAAGACACCAAAGTTGCTAAAACCGTACATTTTCTACTTTCTGTTTCTTTTGACTATCAGTGGATCTATCTGTCTTCTTGTGTGTCTTTTCTTCTTTCTTTTGCTGGGAACAGCAACAGTTAACAAGCCATGATCTCAATCACTCTCTACTGAACTCACAGAACTGACCAACAAACAGTTCATCTGTTGGTCAGGTCTGTGAGTTCTGCCGATTGTCAAAATCAAGGTGATTAGGGGTTACTGCTAAATCAAAGTCAACGTCAGACACTGCTCCTTTCGCTATATCACCATGAAAAGGCTATCGCCTATTCCCCTGGGTAGATCTAGAGAAAAAGTAAACCGGAAACAGAAGTTTTTCTGGAATAAATGTTAAAGTGATACCTTGTGGTTGACCGTTGCTAGACAGTTACGACGTGATAGACTAGTTCGTGGGACTGAAAGGGCCTTGCGAGGAAACAAAGGCACTGAGCTCGCGGGCCTCAATGGGCCTTTCGAGTGGCAAAGGGTATAAAAAAAAACAGTGATAATTAAATTAATAATAATAATCATCATAATAATAATAATAATAATAATAATAATAATAATAATAATAATAATAATAATCCTATCCTGTCCCGAAACCCGAAGGTCGTAGGGGCACCACAGATGATCGTTTAACCAGCATACTCCATCTTTCTCTGTCCTCAGCAGCCCTGATGGCTTCGCTCAGTGTCAAACCAGTCCATTCTCGAATGTTGTCCTCCCACCTCTTTTTCGGTCTCCCTCTTCTTCTACCTCCTTGCACTGTGCCTTGCAGAATAGTCTTTGCAAGGCCTGATGATCTGGTGACGTGGCCATACCACCGAAGTTTCCGTTTCTTCACCACTGTTAGCAGGTAATAATAATAATAATGGTATTTATATAGTGCTTTTTCCTAATGACATCAGTTCAAAGCCCAGTTCTCATGCATTTATACTTAACGTTAACGTTGAAATACATACGAAAAGTGAAACAAAAATGAGACACTAATACATTATGCAAAGACATAATACCAACAACAACAAAAATTACAAGTAACCAATTAAAGAGGAAGCTGGGAGAGGGAGGAGGAGGAGAGCAGCTAAGGAGTGAGGGGGCGTATGGGGTGACGGCGGTGGTCCGAATCAGAAAAGAAAGAATGATGAAGGTGATGATGGAAGGCGAGATCAAATATTTTTAAGGAAGATATGAGTTTTCAAGTTGGACTTGAAAGTGGCTATGTTCGGAGAGCTGCGAGAGAGTTCCAATTTGAAAGACCAAGCACTGGGAAGGATCGACAGCCTGCAGAAAAATGTTTGTAGCGGGGTATTTGTAGCATGAGGGTGTCAGAGGAAGAATGAAGATTTCTAGATGGCTTGTAGAAGTGAATGTTCTGGGTGAGGTAGGAAGGGGCTAATCCTTGGACGCACTTGCAATAGAAAGTACAGATTTTGTAGGTAATTCTCTGAGATACAGGAAGCCAGTGGAGAGAATATAGGAGGGGGTATGATACGATTTTTTCATTTTGAGAACCAGACAAGCATCTGAGTTCTGAACATGTTGAAGCAGATGAACAGAAGAACATTAACCGTTAACTCAGTGTACTCTGCAACTGACAGTTGGGCTCCACTATGCACTGATTTCTCCATTCTCTCACCATATTCTCTTGTGTGTATATCTATCTATATATAAAATACAGAAATGACTCTGGCTCTATGACTGCTTTCCTCACAACACATTTTGATGTAAAAACAGCCAGGGTCAATCAACATGGCACAGATTTCATCATCTTTTTCACAGGGGCTAGGGTTCATAACCTAAAAGACAGACCTTGAAGGAAGTTCCTCCTCTGGCAAAATCCGCCATCTGCTGGCAGCGCTGAGCCATGGTATGAACCAGCCTTACAAAATGATTGTCACCATCCTCCCAGCCTGCCACCTCTTCTCCAAGATACTGAGCGCTGGCCTGAAGCATACAGACAGAAGATTTCTCATCAACAGCCATGCATGTGTGATATTTTTGTTACAAATCGTTTGATTTTATGTGACTTGACATGAGCGTTTGTATATTTATCCATCTTGGCGAGTTTTGTGATATTTGTAAATGAACATTTAAGTGCCATTCGTCGTTTTCTTATATTATGTATTCCCACTACCCAAATCTCTCTTCCCTTTCTGGCTATAACGTCCTCTTGGTGCGGCATGAGTCTGATGTTTCATCTTCAAATTGCAATAATTTGCTATATAAACTAAGACTTTCATTGAAAGAATCTCAACAAAAATCGTTTCAAAAGGAATTATTTTTAATAATAACTCTCACAAACACAACAAACAACAAAAACAAACAAAGAGTCACAACAAACCAGCCAAGATGTATACAGTGCACTGCGTCGATATGGAGACATTCCTTCTGTTGTGTTCCTGCTAGGCCCTTTGGAAAGCCCTTCTTCTCCCCTCAGATTCTCTCCATGACCACCTGGGGATCTTTCAAGCTGTCTTCCAGACTGTGAAGAATGAAAGGGTGCTATCCTCGGTGGCGAGCTTAAAGATGTGGAAGGCAAAGGAACAGGGGTCGTAGCTGAGGGTGTGTACTTCAGGGCTGAGTGCGCAGGGGTCAAAGGTGAGAGGGCAGGGTTCCAAGATGAAGCAGTCAGATTTGGGTGGACAACTGGCGGCTGAGAAGCAGACGTTTCCACTGGATGAGGAGCACTTAGGTGTCTTTCTAGCTCTGTGAGACAAAAAGGAACATATGTACTGTACTGGCATCGTTCAGTGTCACCAACCATTTTTTTTTAATTTTATGAAAGGATGGCTGTGGATTTCAGAAATATTTTTATTTACTTTATTGTCCCTTTTTCCATAGGGAAATTCTGGGCCGCCTCCCCTGCGGAAAGCGTAGTCGCAGCCTGTGGCTCGCCCAAACCCAACCTACCTAACATTAGTTGTGATTTTGAAATTTTGCTGGGGGAGCAAACCGAAGTACCTGGAGAAATCCCCCGAGACATTGCCCGAGTCGAAAGTAAATAATATTCGGAGAAACATAACGCCCAGGTGCTGGATCGAACCCACACCTGTCAGTCGCCATTGGTTTCTGGCCTGTGGACAAGGCAAATTAGTCCCGCCTTAGCCCACGTGGCCACAACGCTCGCCATATGACCACACACATTCAAACAGATACAAATAGAGACAAAGATACAAATATACAATGACACAGATCTTTATTTGGCCCTCAAACAGTACACAGGAAAATTGTGCGCAGCACCTGTGTGTTACATGAACATAGGGTGAACATTTGAATACATTACTAGGGTGGGTAAATAATGACTACAACCGCAAGCTCAACGTGTAATGGTATAATTATAACAACTGATTCATTTTAGAGAACAGAGTTGTAATCATGGTGTAGAAATATGGAGAGAATGTGTATATGGAGGAAGAGAAGAAGAAGAAAGCGGTGATGTGGATGAAGGTAGCAACGAAACAACCATAAGAGCACACACACATACAAACACACAGGAGTGTGCACGCACAGCCACAGGAGCGTGTATAATATGTATCCAGCCATTCAAACATATACATACACACACCCGATCCCATCTACTATGTTTTGGAGTCATAAATGAAAAACACCAGTCACACTTGCAAAATACCATACATTTTGGGGTAATAAGCCGCAACTTCTTCCCTAAAAGCTTTGATCCCTGCAACTCTGTTTTCTTCTTTGAGAGTTTAAAAATCCTTACTATACGAGTACATTCCAGATAATCACACAATAAACGACTCACCACTGACTAGTGAGGGTTTGACATCCTCCATGGAGTGAAGTGTGGAGATCAGACAGTGCACTTTGGCTCCCCACTGCGTTCCCAGCTTCTGCAAATCTCTCTCACTCTTGTCTCTGTCCAGGCCTGTCAAAGGATGAAAACTGAATGAACCAAATGAACAGAATAATTTTAGTTTTCTAGAATAGAAACATACGTTATATTCTAAAGGGAATATGTGTTCTAGCACTATCTGTTTTGTCAAAAAGTCTAAAATGACAGAAAAGCAGAATGAACCGATTTCAAGCAAAATAAATGTCTACTGGAAAAGCAAGTTTCCCAAATCTCTCCCTTGTATCTGTACCATTAGAAAACAATTACTTAAAAAATTCAGCTAGAATGGCAATTGTCAGTATTTACTAGTATGGTTTGCTAGCAGGCACAGCATGTTAGATCTTATCATCAAAATGACACTGCAACTCCCTTCCTTGCTGAGCAGTTTCAAACAACAGCAAACATTCAGTACTACTTGGAGAAGGCAGCTCAAAGTTCAACTCCCTGGTGACCAATATATATATATATATAAGTGAAAATCTCCATCATACCGGACGCACAATCAGCAGCAGCCTGGTTAATAGCAGGCAAAAGCGCGTTAAGATCGTCAAGACAGCGACGCACTGTCCCTCTCTGTTGAAGGTCTGAAGACAACTGGATTGCCTGTAAGGTGCGCTGGGTGGTGGTCTTCATCTTGGTCTGCAGCTGGTTCATGTTAAATGACAAATTGTCAGCTTCTCCTTCAAGGATAAAAAAAAAAATACTGATGAAGTAACAATCAATAACAAACTAAACTAAACTAAACTAAATTAAACTAACTAATCTAATAGAAGATTCAAAACAATACAGCAGCATGATGATGATGATGATGATGATGATGATGATGATGATGATGATGATGATGATGTCCACTTCTAAGGTGCAGGTATCCATCTCAAAGCATGCTAGATGCGCATAAAATAATAATAATACTGATATTTATAAAGCGCTTTTTCCAATTAAAAAAAAAAATCGGTTCAAAGTGCAATTCTCACGCATTCACACACCACATACACAAAAATCATTATGAATTTTAAAAAAAAATTATTACAAAAAAAAAATCTATCTAATTTATCTCTCTAATCTATCTTTCTATCTATCTATCTATCTATCTATCTATCTATCTATCTATCTATCTATCTATCTATCTATCTATCTATCTATCTATCTATCTATCTATCTATCTATCTATCTATCTATCTCATCTATCTTCATCTATCTATCTATCTATCTATCTATCTATCTATCTATCTATCTATCTATCTATCTATCTATCTATCTATCTATCTATCTATCTATCTATCTATCTATCTAATCTATCTAATCTATCTAATCTATCTAATCTATCTAATCTATCTGATCTATCTGATCTATCTGATCTATCTGACCTAATCTATCTAGCTATCTCAACTATCTAATCTATTTAATCTATCTAATCTATCTATCTAATCTATCTATCTATCTACATGCTAGCAGATGTGGGTTGGTAGAGACCATTAGGAACAATATAAGGATAATATAGGGAAACGAAGGTTAAGGCAAAAATGCTACACCTTCAAGAGTGCAACAAATACAATGTTTCTACTGAAAGGACAATGGACTTTTCACTGTAATATAAGTCAACTAGCCTGAACAACACAAAGCTGGCCAACTTAACTAAATAAATTCACTTGACCGATTCTTCTTTTCCCTACTATTGACTGACTTGACATCTCAGCCGCTACCACAAAAACAAACAAACAAAAAAATCAAAGTAAATATAAAATAAAATACAAATAAAACAAACCAAATAAATAAATATGTATAAACCATAGGATAAAAAAATAAATATTAACGTTAAACAGTTGATCCTGACCTTGTAGAAGAGCAGAGAAGGCAAGGTTGTTGACCAAGGCAGAAAACTTCAGGCAGTACCTCTGAACCAGCTGTTCTGCTTCCAGAGCCTGTGTTCAGCCAAAATAACATAAATAACTGTTACCTCTTTCACATAGAGCAAACAAACAGAACACAACATCATCAACATCACTATCACGTAGGATGCGGACAATACTGGTGCTGATGTGAGGTTTCAGAACACCCTTCGCTTACAGAAGAATGGAGTTTTACAGTTGAGGTAATAAAGAATGTTTGCTACCCCCACTCGTTCTTACAAAATCAACAAGCTGCATTACCTGTTCGGTCCATCTGCTTCGAGCGAGGCCAGCATCAAGACGTGCAAACAGCTGTGCCTGGGGTAATGTGGAGTCATCCACTGGGGTCTGAGCTACTTCCAACACTTCTCCCATCAACTCTGTTAACGCTTGGGATAGTGCCTCACTTCTTTTCTTCAAGGCTGCATCCCTGAAAAGTTAGAAACAATACTAAAAGACAGCGTCACGTGAACTTATACTGCATGTGAATTGACGATGGACAATACTACATGAAACTATAACGGACTATACCGATTCCATTGCATACTCACTTGCCCGCAGCTAAACAACTTAGCATCTCTTTCAGTCTTTTCGTCTCTTCTTGCAGAACTGGCACCACTTTGGTCTGTAGAGTTGCGTGTGCCTTGGGGCCTGATGGTTGGGCAGCTGCGATGGCTGGAACACCCAGGACGGCCTGACAAACTTGACCGAGGCTGTCCGCTACGTAGTCCAATTCAGCCACGATGCACGTCATCAACACACACCACTCCCTCCCCCTCTGCAAAAGCTGACTGCGGTTTATCAAGTTTCTTTCTCCTGCACAAACATTCATTTACAGTTATTTTATGATAATCATATAGTTATAGTTATGTTATGTTATTTAGGCATTCATAGTTGTTGCCAGGAAACACTATATGCCTTACCAGTGGTGCTGCCACAATCTGCCGTGGTCTTGACCGTAGCGGTTAACCCATCCAGCTCCAAGTGACTGTCGATAAAGAACTGGATCACTTGCGACCCTCCTGCTAAGTGCTGACCTTCCAGCGATTTGGCGCCACCCAGCAGACGATTCATCTCTCTGTGAATCCTGTCTAATGTTGATAACTGCAAAAATCAGAAGAAGAAGAAGAAATACAAGAGACATTCTTTCTGCAGTCTTTGAAAGAAAATTGTATGAACTATCTAAAACAACAGCTTTCTTTTCATCAAAACTGAACAATGTCAAACCCAAACAGACAATTCGCTGTTTTCCTTTCATCAACATAGAATAATGTGGCTACTATTTAAACTAACGTCAGCTTTACACATGTTTAAAGGTGCAATGAATATAGACTACTGATGGTTACCCCATATAAATATAATCAATGGTATCGAGTAAGAATTGCCTTTCAGATCACAATGATAGAAGAAGAAGAAGAAGAAGAAGAAGAAGAAGAAGAAGAAGAAGAAGAAGAAGAAGAAGAAACAAAGAAACAAAGAAAAAAAAAGAAAGGAAAGAAAGAAAAGAAGTAGAAGAAAAAGAAAGAAAGAAAAGAAGAAGATGAAAAAAGAAAGAAAGAAAGAAAGAAAGAAAGAAAGAAAGAAAGAAAGAAAGAAAGAAAGGAGGGAAGAAGATAAAAAAGATTACTAGTATGAAGAAGCCTGTGAAAATGAAATAATGATCAGTGTGTTCGTACTAATGGTTTGAGTGCATCTGTATCTTGCACAGCCACTGCTTGCCAGATCTGTTCCATCAACATAAGCCAATCTCCGGCTGCCACATCCACCAATATGCGAAGCTTGTTGCACTGTTGAAATGAACAATTTAAAAAAAATCATAATCGCATGAAAACATAAATAATGTATCACTAAAAAAAAAACACCTTAAATATTAGTAAATACCTCTATAAAGAGGGGGAAAAAATCCATACAGAGACAGCAATTTTAACAATTTATTAAATTATAGCTCACTGCACTCAATACTCCTCAAATTGTTGGATGCCCCAAGACTGCTTTTTTCATTAGTTCCTTATGTTTTAACACATAGTCTCGCCTGAAAATGAGTGAATATTATACTATTTTATAAGAATATTAGAGTAAACTGCATAAGAGAGTTCAATAGGCCACTATTTCCAAACCCATAGTAGAGATGTACTGAAAATGTAAACAAAATCTCATAATGGCCTAAAACAGCAAATGCATAAAAAGAATGACCTAAAAACAGCAAATGCATAAAAAGAGGTAGGCGCAGCGCTGCATAGCACATGATATAGATCTCATGTAGGGGATAACAGAATTTAACATTGTACAGTGGAGTCCGGTATAACGAATCTCAAGGGGGGGGAATTTCGGGTTCGTTACAAGCGGGATTCGCTGTAGAGATTTGTACTGTAAACGGAAGTACACACAGGTGATGAGTACACATCACAACATACAGTACGTAGATCGATCTAGGCCTACGAAGTTTATCAACAATGACTTCATTCCAGGCTATTTATAGCAGCCAATGACAGTTATGACTTCAAGGCCTGGTTGACCTATGTACGAACTGGCATGCTTCTGCTGCTGTTCGCTATTGGCGATGAGCCAATTGAGGTAAAGTAGGCCAAGGGAATACACAAAGGGTTCGTTACAAGAGGAGATTCGTTATTTGCTTAGCTGGATTTGTTCGTTATAGGAAGGGATTAAATAGTAAGACAAAGAAGGAAGTGTGTCGGGAAATGGATGGTAGTACGCTAATCGCTGGTGTTCGTTATTCCAAGGTTCGTTATAGGTGGACTCCACTGTACATTCTCCTATGATGCGACATTAAATTCGCGTATAAGAGCATTTTGTTTCCAGTACCAAGATTTGCCTTGACAGCCCTACAGCCATCTGCGGAATGATAAAAATATTGAGTGTGTGACCCACCGTGGCAACCCAGTCATCGGCGAGGAGGCGCAAAGAGTTGGTTTGACCCTTGTCACCAGCTACTACGAAGCGTGCAGCCTCAATCACCAGAGGCGCCAGCCGGTCCATCTCCACGGTGACTTGCTGCATCTCCCTGTCAATAAGACTGGCACTTGTCACTATGTTAATTCATGGTAGAAAAGAATCTTTGCTTTTTTAAAATTTTATGTTTATCAGTGATGGAGAAAGTCTTTAAGCTAGGGGTATTTATACCCTCAACCAAAACATGTGAAGGTTTTCATACCCTCATTGCAAACATAAGGGTTTTTTTTATACCCCCTTTCAGTTTTTTAGGGGGTACACCAACATACCTAATAAACACTTTGCATGGAAAGTCTTTTCATCAGTTTGAGTTTCTTCAGCCGGGCCCTGTTGCGGCTCACCTTTTTCTTCTCTTACCGAGCACTCAAAGCCAAAGGCTGACAAAAAAGTTTGTTTTTTTTCCTTCATCTTGTTTTAATTTGTTTGAGCAATTAGTTTTGTCTGCTTTATTTTTCCTTTTCTTCGATTTCCCCTCAGATCGCTGCTTGTCGGCCATGTTTAATGTTGGGTTGTTGTCAGTCTTATATAGCCAATCAAAAGCTTTGAGAAACATAGTGAATATTATCGTGCATATGATTGGCTGTTTCTTGGAAGCGACAGAATGAATAGGAGGGGGAGAGAGGGTGGTAGGCGGTCGCACAGGACGCACAGGCATACGATCCAAATCGAGCGACAGCTGTACGAACGACCGAAATAGTAGTAGGCCTACCTGATGATACCTCCCAGCAACTTATGTTTTCATACCCCTTTGGCACTGATTTTGTGCGTGTTTATACCCTTTCATTACATTTTCGTTACGTGATTTCCAAACTCAGTACGTGAAACACGTACGATTGTACGTGATCTCCATCACTGTTTATATTTATTGCAGAACTATTACCAAACAAACCAATGAAGGCAGGAAAGAAGAGAAGAAAAAACATTAATCCCACTACCAGTGGCTTAAGGAAAAAAAAAAGAAAGCCATACAAAACAGCGTAATACTAATACCAAGGACCCAACACATTTTCCATCATGGCTTTGCATTTCTGCAAGGGAAAAATAACTTGACAGAAAGAAGTCTGGACAGTTCTGTGAACTTTAATGGGGGTTTGAGAAGGTTTTTCTTTTCCTTCAAACTTTTATACTATGATTATAGTAGAGTTTATGAATCCACAGTACTGCAGTGAATGCAATAAGCGTATAAAAAAAAAAGATTGCAGCTTGGCTTGGCCGTCGTAGAAACTTGCCACTGAAACACCCAAGGCTGTGACGCAATAAGGGCCTGCAATAGGCTTTATCTTGGTTGGCCCACTTAGCCAGCAGGCAAGGCTGTAGCTCATGCAGTCAGTGTTACACTCTACACTAGAAACGCCCGTGTCTAACTGGAAGTAACTGTACAGTCAGCTAGAACATGGGTGCAAGGGATCAAAGTCATGTACTGTATATATAGCAGACGATCACACATTAATCCGTCACCTCACCTTTTTCTGGAAGCGTGGTGGCAGTGCTCTGTAAGGCTCTGGCCTACTTCACCCATGTGAGAGGTCCAACCCAGGATGTCACCGGTCCATCGGCCCACTGTGGACGAGTCACTGTTCATGGCTGACATCACCAAGCTGTCCCCACAACTCTGCAGCAAGGCAGTTGTCTCCCCTGCATACAACATCATCATGATGATGACAGTGACTATGATGATGGTGATGATGGCGATGATTATTAATGTGATGACAACGATGATGATGATGAAGGTAATAATGATGATGAGGAGGAGGATGATGGTGGTGATTGCAAGACTGAAGAATAAATCACAGACGAACACAGCAGTTGATTTTTTTTTACTGACCTCTTTTGTCCGTTCCTACTTTTAACCATTACATGTATTGCAAAACCAACCATCAATTGTAACACGAGAATAGGTTACTATTCATTGATACAGAACCACGATCTTTTCTCCAAATGTCTGGATTTTAACCCAATAGATTGTCTGAAACACACGCAAGTTAGTAGTCTCTGAGATATACATTTTAAATTCTGTCATGCTCACAATGATTCTAAGCATTTTAATCATTAATATTTAATATTATAATTGAAAAAGACAAAAGAAAGAAAATGATGTAGAATGGAGTAATGTAGGGATATAATACACACTGTGTCCGGACATTTTCCTACCAACCTTTAGCTTTGGTGGTCCCGGTTGACTCTGACGTTTGTTTCCTCAACTTACCAGCCTTCCGTCTCCTCTCACCATTCAAGTCAGAACCTTGACTAACTTTCTGAGGTGGCGACAAGGAATTGCTCGATACTGCTGTAGCAGTCACCGTGGCTTCACCTTGGCCCTGCTCTGAGCTGAGATGACCGTGAGAACTGTCATGCCTTGGGCCTTTATCAGTATGATCTTGACCTGTGCGGGTATGACCTTGAGCACCAGGGGTCAAGGTGGTGGAGCTGAGTCTGTTGAGTACAGTTGCCATGGCTTGTGCATGGATGGGGTCAGGGTGGTGGCCCTTGATTACGGAAACATTCTGAGCCTCCGCTACTCTTTCCTCTGCACATCAGAGATATGATACAAGCACAATGTTACCTTCCGTTGTCAAAGCTGAAAATTAATACAGCAAATTAGAACATATCTATGAAAGCCCTCTCTTGAACGACTTCATCCAACATACGACCGGAAAAAAATTCACTGATGCTTTGTACTATATAAACGACCTCTCTTAACCCCTTAACCGCCCAACCCCGAACGTCGTTCGGGGTGATTTTCTGCTTCCTGTGTGCCCAACTACGAACGCCGTCCGGGGGTTATTCGTCGGCATTCTGTATTCACCCAAGAAGGGAGGTAACAGCAGTAACTGTTAGCAGAGCAGCTAGAAATCTCCAACCAACGGTTCTTTCCCTTTGACCATTATAAATTGAAAAAAACGAAATGTGCACAAGTTTTGAAATTTCAGTTTTTCTCAGTGTTCAGTCATGAAGCAAAATGGCGGATGGTGGACGATGAGGGGGTACTACAAGGTCTGTTTTCAGAGGATATTCAGCACTTGAAGTGCTTCAAGAGGTCCTAAATGATCAAGAAAGTGATGATGAAGACCTTATCACACAAAATTCATATACTGGAAGTAGTGTGTGGACTTTGGCTGCTCTGTGGGTTGTGACTTTGTTACTGGCGGAGTCTCTACAGCTGTGGAGTATGACGTGTGATTCGGACTTACCTTATACCATGGACAGGTACCCCTTATTTCTGTGGATGATATAGCAGTGAAGTTGATTTCCAAGTAGTTTATTGAGTGCTTGATGTTTGTCCTTTTGTTACACCAGTTTTTTGTGGTGTTCTGTCCTGCATTTTTTGTGTTGATGTGTGTTTTTATGTTCCAAAAATGCTTGACCATGGAAAAAAAACCAAGAATAAATAATTACTTAAAAAATTTATGTCTTGTCAAATGAAACTATTTTTACTTGAAACTGAAGCCAGGGATGTTACAAAAAAACAAACTTGCCAAATATCTAAGAGATATCTCTTCAAATGCCTGAATTATTCAAGTTTTAGTGAACACACAAAAGTCAAATTTTTGCTCCGGCATACAGGAGTACAGGTGTGCTTTTTTATTACGGCAGGTAAGGGGTTAAACGACTACCTCTAAAAGGTGACTTGCGACCTTCAAATAATAAAATTTTACGACCTAGCATCTGAAAAAAATCAGATTCCAAAGCAATACTATATTTGTGCCCTTGAAGAAAACAGTTTCGTTTACAACTTTTAACAGCAGACGATGCATTAAAGCAGCTTGAAATACTCTAAGGAGCTGACCAGATTTGCCCTGAGCAGGGGCCTGTCAAATCTTTGCCGACACCATGTCTGGTGTTCAAAGTGACATACCAAGAGAACATGCAAACAAACATAAATAACCGCTTTCTTTTAAAAAAAAACAACAAACTATTCAATAATATTAATGGGGTTATCTTATAAATAGTTATAACTCCAAACATGCACTCATCACTTACATACACTTTTAAACAACTATCATACCCACATTGATTTTTTATTTTGTGAATAATGAGGAACAGGAAGATATTGACTGTATTGGTTGTGAGACAGAGTTTAATCTATATTTCTGAAAGATGGTAGATGTTCCCTATAAGTTAATGGTATGTGTACTTTTTGTACTTGTATTTATTTTACTTAATTAATTTTCTAAATGTCTTTTTCGAAAATGCTCTACCTCCTTTTTAAGACCCCTCCAATTTAAGACCTCGTTTTAATGGCAATTTAAAGGTCGTAAAACGGAGGTTTTACTGTATATCAGACATGCCTACCCTCAATTTGAAGTTTCCGTATTAGCTTTTTCAAATTTCAGTATTACTATTACGATTTCCGTATTTACTTTTACTACCTATTGTTTTTGCACTCATCCTTTTTGATATTACAGACCTGCCTACTCTCCCGCTTTTGGCGGGAGACTCACGCTATTGACATGTCACGAAATACATATTATTCAATCTTTATTGTTTGCAAACACGTCCTGGTCTTATGCCAATGCCATGTCCCATTGTTATTATATAATGTCTCCCGCTTTTACTCTGAGGGGGGTAGGCAGGTCTGATATTATGCGAAGAATCCAGTGATAGATTGATTTGCTGCCACAATGTTCTTTTTCTTCTCCAAAGCCTCGTAATTCTTCATATGCTGTGGGCCTTCCGCGTGCCGCTTGATGTCGTTCATATCACCGGCGGAGATGCCAAACTGGTTGGCACAAATCGTACTTTTGAGTCAGTGCTGCCGCGAATAACGAAAGGACACTTTTCCGAATACGAGGCAAGAAATGTCTGCCCCTTGCGCGTTGTTTTTTTAAGATTCAGATTCACAATAACTTTGCTTAGCCATTCGTTTGAACGCCATGTTTTAAATTCGGTCTCACGAGCACCGATCTTTACTGAGACTGCAAAAACGGGTTCGGCAAACTTCGGTGCCTCTACCGGAAACTTCGATGCCACAGGTCTCCACTGCGACTGCGCATTGCGGCATTAAACCTTCGGGAAAAGGTCATGCGGTGCATTACCACAGGCCAACGATTTCGATTTTTTTTTCGTTATCATTTTTTAAAATTTCCGTACCGTAAAACAAATATCCGTATTTTCCGTAGCTCTTGCCGAGTTTTTCAAATTTCCGGAAAAAATATGGAAATTCCGTACGGGTAGGCATGTCTGGTATATAGATATATAGTATTTTATTTGCAAACACAAAGCATATCATCTGATAATAAATATGTCAAAAAGGTCAAGTTAAATGATTTTGCTGTAACCTTTCAGTTGTAGGAGAGAGGCATTAGGGACCTCTCTCTGCAGGGAAAGCCTCATGAGTTCAGTGCCCAACACTTCTCCCTCACTGCACCGTGATGTCGTGCCCCCCAGACACAGGTGTCCAGCACACTAAAATTTCTTTCCGCCTCCTCCCCCCCCCCCCTCCCTCCCCTCCAATACAAGAAGTAATGCTACCTCTCGTGGGCTGGTCAGACAGAAGATGCTGTCGACGGACCTTTTGGCGGGCTGGGTTAAGCAAGTCAACATGGTTGTCCCCCTTTACTCCCGTTCGCAAATCAGCTGCAGCATCTAAGAGCAACCCCAGCCGCCGATGGAGAGTGTCGATCACTCGGGAGTGGGTGAAATCCTCCAGTGTGCTGTAGCCTGCATCTTTCACACCTCTCCGTGCTGAAATGCACATTCAAACAAACCAATCAATCAATATTACATCAAAAAATAAACAAACACACAATATAAAATAATTGCATGTTTCAAGCCCATGGATGTATAACATTATTTGTTAATCCCTTCTTTGATAAATACAGATATGTTTACCACCATGTATTATAGATCTCTTTTTTTTTAAATTCAAGGTATACATGGCTCGATGGTACGATGTTCAAAAAGGTGTTGCTATGTCCAATATAAAACAACAGGAAGATGAAGATTAACGAAGTAAACAGTTTATCCTACAAAATTGTTCATTGTAAAATTTCTGCATACTTAAGTGTCAGAAGATTTTATTTTATTTTATTTTATTTGAATTTGATTTTGCTTTCCCTTCTTCGATCTACCTCACCTGAATCAAGCTGTCGCACAAAGACCATGAGACCATTGCGAAAGACAGGATCGCAATGGTGATCTACAACCCGCGTTGCTACCTGAGACATGCGACGAGAATGGGCCAACAACTTCTGCAGTCCCGCTCTGGTGCCTTCTGCATCTCTCTCTGACACCTTGCCTCTCACGACGTTCACTCCTTGCTTCAGCCGCTGTTCTGTGAAGCAGACATATAGATGAGTGCAAAGTAAATTAGAGCTAAAGCCAAAGAGACAGTGAGTGCTTGAAACAAAGATCATCCTTAGGTTTCTCATGATGGTATGCAGGTCCAACAGTAGTAAGTTAGTTAGTTATTCATTGCCTACAGGGTCCAGCGGACTGCAAAAAACTAAATCAGGACCACAACTTGGTTGAAAGAGGACTCGCCCCTGATCTGTATAAAAGATCTGCTGAAATAACCCTAGTTGTAACATTTAAGGCACTCCACCAGCCAGTCACTTTACAATAAAGGCATCCTACGCAGGGGACGTTGAGACTGTACTCTAATTTATCGAACCCATGTTTACAAAAACAAAATATATAGAAAACAGAACATCATTATAAAATATTTAAAAAATCACATACATATAAAATGCCTACATCGCTAAATAATAAAATTATAGGAAGTCCTAATGACCATTTGGCAAAAATTGTCCAATATTCACAAACTGGCCCAACAGACCTCATACACAAATGAGGAGTTTTGGAAGAGTTTTCAAGAAAAAAGGTAGGTGACTGGTCCAGCGAAGAAGAAGATAGTATAGTAGATTGATAGAACAGAGTAGGAATGAGAAAGAATGAATGAGAAAGACAGTGACAGTGGGAATTTAAAGCACTAAATTTCCAGAAAGTGGGGATACTTTGGAAAACTTAAAAAATTGTGCAGAGATAAAAATATAATATCAACAAAATACAGAAACTTGCAAAATATTTATTTACTTTAATTTGAAACTTGAGATTACTTGCAACCCAGAGGTGATAAATTTCATTCATTGTTGTTCCTTCAGCAAAAACAAGGCAGCTACAATGTAGTGCCATCAGGGCAAAGAAAAATAGGTCTACCAATCTTTCAAACTAGAATCTACACCTAATCCCACCTACAATGCAACAAGCACATGACTGATTGAAGCAGTAAGATGGCTAGTGCTCAAAAGTAACATCGAATCAAGACCAACCTGTGACCTGAAGAAACACCACCGGGTCAATCATGGAATCCAAAGCTCGTACCAACGCCTCCGTTTCCATTTCCCATTCTTGTACCAGCGTTTTCAGCAGTCGGATGGCTGCTACATTACCTTGGTGATGCACCACAGCTGAAACAGCTGGCACTAACTCCGGCTGGAGTTGCTCCAAGCGGCTGGTAGCCAGCTTTACAGCTCGCACTTCTAGAAATCAATGAAAACGATTAACTGTAACAAACAAATAACAGTTTCTGCTGTAGTAAACAGACATTAACATATGCATTGGTGATTAATAACAAGCCACGTTATATAAAAACCATACAACAACTCTCACTTTTGGGGTCCATAGCGCTGGCGGATGCCACAGAAGCCACTTGACACATTTTGTCACCATGGTTAAGGAACTCTTTCGCCTGCTCCCATTGGCTAACATCTGGGCCAAGATCATTCTGAACCAAAAAACAATAGTGTTACAATTTCTGAGGTAAACTAACTGCACAAACAAAGGTTTGGAATCACAATAAAATATTACTATGTATTTGAAAATTGTTGAGAAACAAAAACAGGCAAGAAAGAGTGAGTGAAGGAGGGAAGGCGGGGAGGGGGGAGGAAAGAATAAGGGAGGAGGAAAGAGGCCTGAAAAGAGTGAGAGAGACAGACAGTCATAGAGACAGAGAGACAGACAGAGAGAGACAGAGAGAGATGAAGACAGCATGAAACAGAGACAAGCTGAAAGAAGCAGATGTATGAAGACAAGAGAGAAAGAGCAAGAAAGAGATAGCAATGCAGTCAGACAGACATACAGACAGATAGACAGAAGAGATTGAAAAGTAAATACAGAGACTGTCAACAGAGCCACCAAAGCAGCAGTAATGTTCTTTGTATAGGCCATGCTCATGTGCAGCAAGGAGATGCAAGGGAATGGACATGCAACTCACGTTCTGCGCAAGCAATGTTCACTTTTAAATTTCTTCTTTAGAGGATTCATTACTCTTTGCATTTCTGTCTCAAGCATGGAAGGTGATGTAGGCCAATGCAAGCGGTTAGATGAACTGATGCTTTTAAAATAATTTTGAAAAAAATTTCACCACTAGATGGAGTGAATGCCAAAATGGGCACACAGTTGGCTGGGCGGTGAATGCCAAGGCAGAAAAATTAAAGCATGGAATGTTTCACAATAACACTGCAGCCGGTACAGGCAGCAGTTCCAAGCTGACTGACCGCCTGGGGTGCCGAAACCAAAAGTAACATGACCGAGAGACACCGTTGACTCAGTAGGGTGCTAAACGGCAAAAAACAATTGAAGCATTGAATGTCAAGCGATAACATCGCAGCCCATACGGTCAGTGGTTCAAAGCTGGTTGACGTCCTAGGTCTAGTCTGCGCACACATGCATGCATTCCATCACACGGACTTCCAAGATCCTGATGCTCATGTTCCTGATGGGCGAGTGCCAGCTACACAGATACGCCCAGCAAGTACTAGGTCCATTCTCCCACACCCATTGGCCAAGGTCTGGGCTCAGGTGTCTGGTCATCAGACTATGCGCCCAAAGGCTACAAGTGGGCGCCTCAGGCACCTTGAGTGAGATCTTGTATTGGCCAGCGCCTTGAGCAGCTCTTGAGCTGGAAAAGCACTATATAAGAATAATTAAATAAAATTAAGACATAAATAAATAAATAAATAAATAAAATAATATAACACACTCAACTTTTACTAGGTCCTATTCCCCTTTGTCCTGGGCTGCGCTGCACTTTCACTGAGGTCACATGAATTTCCCACACATAAACTACAAGTCAAACAAACAATCCTATCGTATCCTATCCTATCCTGTAACTCGCTGGGGCACCATAATTATATGATCGTTTAACCAGCGTACTCCATCTTTCTCTGTCCTTAGCAACCCTCATGGCTTTGCTCAGTGTCAAGCCAGTCCATTCTCCAATGTTGTCCTCCCACCTCTTTTTCGGTCTCCCTCTTCTTCTGCCTCCTTGCACCGTGCCTTGCAGAATGCTCTTTGCAAGGCCTGATGCTCTGGTGATGTGGCCATACCATCGGAGTTTCTGTTTCTTCACCACTATGACCATGTCATCGTGTTGTCCAATGATTGTGTGATGGTCTGTCGGACTTCCATCGTTGGTGATGTGCTGGGTATAGGAAATGCCCAGAAGCTTTTTAAACAAACAAAACTCCAAATCCAGACGCATGAAGTGTAACATTCAAAGCAGAGAATTTCATGTCCTGAGATCTGATTCACAGCACAGTCCTAAACAAAACGTCCTAGACCATAGCAGTTGTCCCAGCTTAAATCACATTGTAACACTAGGTTTGTCCCAAACTTTTTATTGTTACTATAGTCTATGTATTGCAGGTCAGAACAGGCAAGACAGGAGTCCGATACAGTAGGTCTGTGCTGTACACAACATTAAAAACGATGGGAGTAAGTAGCTGTCATGAGGCAAACATGTGGAACAAGGGAATCTTCTTATAGGTGTCTGTCCCATAAGCTGCTTTAGGGCTGTCTCCCGTCAGTATTCATCAAAATTCCCTTGATGCACGTCAGTACTGGTACACTTTGACGTCTGAAGGGTTTTGGTTAAGCACTCCCCCAAATACACTATTATTACCTCAAAGGGAGCGATGCATGGAGTTTAAAATTACAAATGACGTTTATGCCACTTCCAAGATCAGGTTTGTTACTATTTGTAACTCATTCCTTATGATTTTTCATGAACGTATTTGGAATAGCAGGGTTATTACGGAGTTTAGTTTAGTTTTTAAAACACTTTTCGAATCAGTCAAAATAGCAACATTCCGTCTCTGTTGCTGGATTTTTCCTGCAAACACTTCCAAATTTATCCTGTGGTAGGGCAAGTGTTGTTAGGTGGTGTATAGTGAGGGTAGAACATCACTCAAATGCATTTGTAACATCATTACAACATAGGGAAAAATACAGAGAGAGAATCAGCAGAAGCTTACTGAAAACTAGCGAAAGTAACACTTGCTGGTTAGGTCGAGTGCATGTGCATGGCTAGCTGTGTATTTTTTTGAACAACTTTATTATCACCAAGGTGAAATTCGGGCACTTTCATTTTCGAAAGTATAGCAGCCCCAAGTGAAGCGCTTTACCCAAGGTACATGCTGGGTGTGTTCATGTCACCGGCACTCACCCGCCTAGGACATGAGCGTCAGGATATTTAAAGTCCGTTACGAAGGAATGCATGCAATACAGACTAGACCTCGGTTTATACTCTCATCCGAAGGAGTAGGAAACGGGAGTAAAGTGTCTTTTCCAAGGACACAACACAATGCCCCCCCCCCCCCCCCCCCTGGGCTCAAACTCGGGACCTTCAGATCCGCAAGCCAACGCTCTAACCACTCTGCCACCGCGACCTCCCGGTGTATGATTCATGTATCAAAAAAAAAAAGTTATATTCCGTTTCGGTGGGTGTGTTTTTATAATTTAATTTTTTTTTTCTGATTAAAGAGATGGTAGAGTGGTCAGATCAGAAAGAAAGAAATAAAGGAAGAAAAGAAGGAAATAAGGAAGGTTAAAACTAAAAAAAAAAAAAAAAAAACAACAATTGAACCATATGAGACCAGAAGAGCAAAAGGTGTGGGAACTTGATTTAGTTGAAATGGAAGCACTTGCATGGAAAGCAACAGATCAATCCTACAGCATTAGAATTAGCAGCATCAGCGAGTAAGCCTCTGACAGCCTTATGGCTATGCGGACATTAAAGTCCACAAGCACGCAACATCCATAAAGAAGGGATTATTCAATAGGGAGCATGAAAAATGTTCTGCCTCCAAATGATCCATGACTTATACAGTAGAAGATCCAAACAGTCTAATCGACCATAATTTAACACAATGTTGCTACATTCCAATTTGCATTAGGCAACATATTAAAGTATTCTTTATCATCTGTACTCATCATTTTGTAGAACTACTTAATTTTTCTTAAACACCCTTTCTGGCAAATCACTTAACGTGTACTGGAACTAAAATATGTATTGTGAATTGTGCATCATATTTTGTAAGTGACACGTTAAAGACGATTGTGATGAGGTTAATTATAAGGGTTACTTATATACAACGTAATTTTCTTCTGACCTCATCAAGCGGAAAAGAGAGAGAGAGAGAGAGAGAGAGAGAGAGAGAGAGAGAGGGAGAGAGAGAGAGAGAGAGAGAGAGAGAGAAAGAGAGAGAGAGAGAAAGAGAGAGAGGGGGGGGGGGGGAGGGAGAGAGGAAGGGAGAGACAGAGAGACAGACAGACAGAGAGAGACAGACAAAGACAGAGGGAGTGGGGGATGGGAGTGATGTAGGAAAGAGAGATAGAAAGAGAAAGAGACACAAATACACAAAATTTACTAAACGATTTAAACATATTTTAACATGTAAAATATAAAATAATTTGCTAATTTCTGTTAATAAATAAGAGAGAGAGACACAGAGAGAGAGAGACAGGATGGAGAGAGAGAGAGAGAGAGGCAGGATGAAAATAGAGAGAGAGACAGAGACAGACAGACAGAGAGAGAGAAAAAAAAAGAGAGAGAGAGAGAGAGAGGCAGGATGGAAAGAGAGAGAGACAGAGACAGAGAGAGAAAGAGAGAGAGAGAGAGAGAGAGAGAGAGAGAGAGAGAGAGAGAGAGAGAGAGAGAGAGAGAGCTAGTCTGACCATACATACTGATTATAATAGCTTTCAGAGATCAAACAGACACAGGCAACAAAGAGCATATTATGGGCCACTCAGCACCGTACATTCTGTAGGACATTTGTACCTGGTCTAAGACCAGTCCCTCCCAGGTGGGCATGGGATGCTCTATAGTGTATGCTAGCCAGCTTGCCAGCCCAGCTGGTTCTATATTGTGAGTGTGGCCACTAGCTATTATATACCTTTGCAGTTTTTATACTGCAGCCTCACACACAACATTCTGATGTAAGTGTGCCTGTTAGCGGACGTTCGCAGTTTTTATTACCTTTGAATTGTTAACACTTGTAGTTTCCCACTGATGTGAGTGTGGCCATTTGACAGTAATAGTTTGTGTCGTCGTCATTATAGTCTCATAAGCAATGCTCAACATTGCCGCCAAAGTAAACTAACATCCTACTGTGAATTCGTTTAACATCTTAATAGTTTATTCTTGTTTAAAAAGCGTGTCTTCTCCAAACAAGTGTGGATTCTTCCAGTGTTACACAATTCGCTGTTATAAATTCTTTTGCTTAATTAAATATTAATTTATCATTCTTTGTGATAACAGTGTTACTATCTTATCTATTTTATCTATCGTATCTAGTATTATTACTTTACTTAGTCTCAAGTTAATTTTACCATCTTAATGTAATATTCTTAACAAAAACAACAACAAACTGAAGAAACGTAAAATCTTTTAGGTTTTCTGCATTAGATCTTATGAAAGGTTGAACTGCTTGAAAGCATTCTCGAGGTTCAATACCTCTGAAAAATCAAATGTTTGTAGTTTTCCAATCAGTTTGATTTAAGACCTCAATCATAGACTGAAAGTGGCTAATTTGGCTGAAATGGAAGTGAAATGAAATATTGTCTGAGACAGCGGGAAAACATTCTGTCAGAAGGTTGTTCACAAAGCTGCAAATATAAAAGCTGGAAAAGATGAGGGTTTAATGTGCTTAGTGAAAACTGAAAACTAGTTGACATTAGATTATTATTATTATTATTATTATTATTATTATTATTATTATTATTATTATTATTATCATCATCATCATTATTTTATTACTGAAAGGGTAAATGATAGAAAAATTGGAATTAGTATACAATAATTACATCTAAAGTGTACTGTCATTGCATTTTTGCAGCAATGGACCTTAGACATTCCTTGATGATTTACAAAGGCTAAATATATACAATAGATATTTTTTAAACAAACGTTAATTAAGTTAATTGAAACACAACTTTATACTGTTTGTGTTTGTTTTTCTTCCCAGTTCTCTCCTTCATCCCCATTGAAATGCTCATCCCCGTCACTTTCTCATCTCACATATCTTTGATGTTCTCATCCATATGAAAAGTTAATATTGTAGTTTGGTTTTTCCCCACATATCTTTGCCGGAGAGTGCTCTACAGCAGAACAATGATGTTAACAAGGCTTAGTGATGTAGTTGATAGCTGTGCAGACTAATTGAAAGATGCAATTTGTGAAGTGCTAAACCTTAACAGGTCTCTTACATATAAAAATGTGTTATATTAAATTAAGACAAAAATTGTTAGTTTTACCCTAAAAACTTTCAACGTTAATTCCTTTTCTTAATTAAAAAAAACAAACAACTATGTAGACTGTAGATATCTACCAGTTCTTTTACATTTAAAAATTAAATTAATAAATTAAAATGTTTGCTTTACCCTAAGACTTTTCATGTTCATTCTTTGTTTAATTTAATAAAACCTCTATAGACAGCAGATATCGATCAGTTATGTAACATTGTTTCAAACTTAACTTTATAAACCAAACATTTCTGTTCCACCCTGTGCATGTGACTTTTTACATTAATTATTCTTGGAAGAAAATATATGTGGACTGAACATCTACCTTCTGCGTAAGACAACGCAACCATCACATATTTGTTTTCTTCTGCTAATGTAACTGGGGTCTTCTTTAATCTTACTGCCTTAAGCTTGGAAGAAAATATGACAGTGCTTTGAAAATATCCTTGTATTAAAATTAGCTTTGTAGATCTTTTACAGAAGTCTAATAGACTGTATTATATTTAAGTTTTGTTGTTCTCAGTGCTTCAGATTGTCGGCGCGCCCACGCCATTGGCGCATATTTTATCAGAATGGCGCGTAACAGTCAACGTGAATGCGCCAGCCTGGCGCGTCATAAAAATCAAGAAGGACTAGGTGAACATACGATACGAATACCTTCGATTGTCAATTACCCATCTTTTTCAAAATTGACCCATCATTTTGCATGGCCATGGGTCATTGGGCCCATGATGTCTGAAAACAATCTGAAGCACTGTGTTCTTATTTTTTTTATTTTTTTTTAAATTACGAGATGCTAACTGCCTTAAGCAAGAAACCAAAAGCAAGTTGTACAATACTAACTTTACTGTGCAATGCACACAAGATATATAAAAGTGTATTGCAGCATTACAACACTACACATTGAATACGCCGCATTCAAAAGGAGGATGATGAGTACACAAGGAAGGAGGATTAACAAGAAAATATTGAGATAGATCGATAGTAAAGTCAAATGAAGTCAATAAATTTTTAATCACAAAAATGCAATAAAAATCTGGCATGTCGCTTATGTACTAATGTACAAATAACCACATGCACACAACCACATACACACAATGGATAAGCTCACAGCTAAACAAAGAATGCACATATACATACAAGAGCAGTGACAACTGCAGGTAACATAAATCATATATACTTTTACATTTGAAAAAAAACAAAATCTGGACTTCAAATTGCATATTTTAAAAAAAATGGTGATAACGTACAGTAACGAAGGAATAAAATAAATTGATATAAATGGAAAGGGAATATCTGACATCAGCTCATTCCCATACTTCCATCCACCTTCCCGCACACATCTCCCTGCACCATCAACTTCACTTCTTTAATCTTTGTTGGGTTGAGCAGCCACAAACAATCAATATGTCGATTCATTTGCTGCTGTAGGTTGTTACAAGGGGATTGTCATATTTTCCAAGGTGTGTAAGGGAAAAAAAAAACAACAACCCCAATGAAGGATAATCTGGAGCTTCAATAGTAATATTAAATGCAGTCAATCTAAAAATGTCAAAAAATAAAAACATTGATTTCTATTCTAACTTCTGTAAAAGCGGTCTCTTCAGATTTCAGCGCTTTGAAGAAAAAGCATGTGGCAGCATTGTGTATTATTATATGAATATTATAGGTACTTGCTGTAGGCACAAACAGGGGTTGGGAGATTGGCGGGGTGAAGGGAGGTGGATGTGTTTCAAGTACTTCCATCTCTCTTTCCCATCCTCATACCCACACACTCTAGGCAGCACTCTCTCTCTCTCTCTCTCTCTCTCTCTCTCTCTCTCTCTCTCTCTCTCTCTCTCTCTCTCTCTCTCTCACTCTTAATAGAATTAGCCAATCACAATGCTCTGAAGGGACTATGTAGACAGGGAACAATTCTAGAAACGAAGAGAAAATAAAATGATACAACGGAGTGAGAAAAAAATAACAGAAGAAATCTATCACAGAACTAATCCTACCAGGATCTTCCAGGTACAAAATGACGCCCTTCGGCAAAAATCAATGTTGGCGCCAGTGTGAACAAGCTGCAATGGTACAGCACTGTTTTGTTTCTCAAAGACTCCCTTCTATTGCTCATTTCCCAGGTCATTTCCCCACGTTATGCTCAGTACAGCACAATAAACAAGTCTCCAGTACAGAAAGTTAGTTATTCATTGCTTACAGGGTCCAGCGGACTACAAAGAGCCGAATCAGTACCACAAAATCAAGAGTACAACTTCGCTTAAAAAGGACTCACCCCTGATCCGCATAAAAGATCGGCCGAAACAACCCTAGTGGTAAAATTGGAAGGCACTCCACCAGCCAGTCACTTTACAATAAAGACATCCCACGCAGGGGACGCTGAGGCTATTCTTTAATTTATCGAACCCCCATTTACAAAAACAAAATAGAATACAAACATCATTATAAAATATCAACAAAACACATACATATAAATTGCCTACATTGCCAAATAATAACATCATAAGAAGCCCCAGTGACCACCTGGCAGAAAGCGTCCAATATTCCCAATCTGATCCAAAGACCTCTCAGATCATACAAATGAGTTTTGTCCCGGAAGAGTTTTCAAGAAAAAATGTAGGTGACTGGTCTAGCGAAGAAGAAGATAGTATAGTAGATATGAAAGAGAACAAAGAAGAAAGACAGCAACAGTGGGAATTTAAAGCACTAAATTTCCAGAAAGCGGGGATACTATTTATACTGAAACCCTCGGCACCACCACAGTACAGTCCAGTATAAAAAGCAACAAAAACAAACAAACCAAAACATAAATAAATAATTTTTTTTTAAAACTACAAATAACATCACAGCATGACAGCACATAGATATTAGCCTAATAAAAGATCCTAATCTACCAATCTGCATATACTCAATCTGCTGTCCTGTCTACAACAAAGATTTTCCTGTCTTACAACCCCAAACAGACAAGGCTCAAACGCAAAGTCAGGTCTGGGAGTTCCAACTCATCATGGGCTTTACAGAGCCACTAGGCATCATTGCGGCACATTACTGTCAATGTCATACATCATTCACAACAAAACATTCTGACGTCAAGACCAATGATCATCAACAGGAGTGCTGAAGCACTGGTCTGTTCACCAAATGCAAGAAAACAAAATCGTGTGGAGCACATCAAATTAGTAGTCAACTCATCCAACGGGTGACATTTTTCCATACCCATTCCTGATCCATTTTCTTCACTGCTGACAATTTTTAAAAGATGAGGGAATGATGCACTGCTTCTCAGCGTTTGCAGACAATTTTGTTGCAATTCTGTTTCTTTGTGTTTACGAGTTGTGAACAGGCTAGTGGGAATTCTGATGGTCTGGTGGGCTAATGAACATTTTACTAAACCTGGACCAGTTATGTAAAACGTACTGCCTTCAACCTGTGCTTTTGCAATTGCAGTACTTTTTCCCTGAACAGGCGGAAAGCACTTTCTAGGACCACTAAATACTCTGACAGCATTTCATTTTTCATTCCACTTTTACATTTAAAACTAAGACCATCTGCAATGGTTGTATACAGAATGAAAGTATGAAATGATCGTTACGTATACAAGAGGCTTACACAACTGTCCTATCCTATCCCGTAGCTCGTAGGTCGTTGAGGCATCACAGATGATCGTTTAACCAGTGCACTCCATCTTTCTCTGTCCTCAGCAACCCTCATGGCTTCGCTCAATATCAAGCCAGTCCATTCTCGAATGTTGTCCTCCCACTTCTTTTTCTTTCTCCCTCTTCCCCTGCCTCCTTGCGCCGTGCCTTGCAGGATGGTCTTTGCAAGGCCTGATGCTCTGGTGACGTTACCATACCATCATAGTTTAACTTTCTTCACCACTGTGAGCATTTCATCGTGTTGTCCAATGGCTGTTGTGATGGTCCGTCGGACTTCATCATCGGTGATGTGCTGAGTATAGGAAATGCCCAGAAGTCTTCTGTAGCACCTCTTTGTATTTACACAACTATAATAGGACACATATTATGAGTTTTAAGAGAAATCAGTTGGTCAGTCTGCGAATTTGACCTTCATGTTCAAATTACGTCAGATGTGTAACCAGGCTCTTATTTTATTCTTTATTCTAGACCCTGCAGCAGTCAGCTCTGCAGTGCTAGCTTTACTCTGGACAAAGGGACTAACATTTGAATCAAACTCAAACAATGCACGAATGTTCATAAACTGTGCAACTAATTATTAATTAATTAATTTAAAAAATAAATAAAGACACAAGAAATTAGACGTCAAACCATTTAAATGGAATTGGAATTCTTTTTTAAAAAAATAAAAAAAAGGCACTAGAGTCAATCATAAAATGTATTATGGGTCCTTGCAATATGTTACAACTTACATGGACTAAGTACTCGTTTTACTGTCAATGCAAAATATTGTGTGCCAGTGGACGCTGTCCATTTTCCTGCACACCTGTGAAAAGAATCATGTAGCCAAAAAGGGCTGGAATTAATCTGTGTACAGTGGCTTTAAAAAAACCAAAAAAACAACAACATCATAATCCTTCTATGATCAATTGTAATCTCTGAGATTCAGAATATGAGATTGTTATCTGAAATTCAGAATATATAACTATACTTTATCACTCCATGTGAAAATTAGCAATCTGATTATCACTATCTGTTATTGTCAACATATCTTTACTTCTTGTCAAATGACGGCCTGTTGTATACTAAGTGAAAGTTTTATCAAAATGGGGAGCATGTCAACTTTTAAAAATAAAGATAAAAGAAGATTAAAAAAAATAATAATAAAGTTTGATAAAAACACAAAGAAATAATAAAGGTAATTTCATTTTATAAAGCAAAGGCAAACATAAAACCTCATACCAATATTATCAGCAAAATTAAAACCAAGATTCTTGCCCCATTCTGTCAGTGCTGGTTATGCCATCAAAAGTTGATTGTAACCATCTTTATAATTTTTGATCTAGATCTGATGGAACTATCTGCTAAAACTGGCATAATTTTCAACAGTACTGCTCTTATGGAAAGGGGGTTCTTAAAAATAATAAATTTTTAAGCAGTCAAAAGAAAATGCTTTCAAAAGGTATAAAGTATCTCTGTACCGAGTAGCATACATCAGTGTTCACGTTCTTCTGAGGTGCTAAAAAAGTCCAAAATATTTATATAGTTTTAAGAAATTGATGCTTATTAGGTTAATGAAAATAGCTTTGTTTTTTTTTTTAAATACAAAATGTAGGTTACTTTGCTTTTGGTATAAGTTGTGTATAGCATAAAGTAATAACTCTAGTAAAACCTATGTGCTTATGTTTATGTAATACTCCTTTTTATTTTTCCACTCGGAGTATACATTTTCATGGTTGAATTCTGTACGTTCCTTACTGAACGATCTTGGTTTGTCATTTATATGGATTTGTGGCTGTAGATATTCTCTTGTTTATTTTAAAAACCGTGTTAATTTAAGCAATGCCTGAGGGATCACAATCTTGGCAGCACAGTGTATATGATCACAATATCTGCATTACTTATAGAACTTTTAAAGACCAATTTTGTTTTTAAAATTCTTTGCTTTGTTTGTCACCTTTGTTAAGAAAAATCTGATTGAGTTTCAGACTTAGTTGTAACAAATTGCCTATTCAGAGAAGAACATTGTGTACTCTGTGTGACTTAGATGAAATGGGTGACAAGCTTCATTATTTATTTACATGTACAAATTCTGTACTGATAGAAAACATATCTCTCTGTTACCTAAATACTTTTGAGACTCATCCAAATGTCCTTAAATTTAAAACCAGCTGATGAATACTAAATCAAAGAGCAGGGTGCTAAATTTAAGCTGCTTTGTTGGAGTTGTGATGTCACTTTTCAAATAATGTGCATTCCATTTTTTCTTCTTCTTTGAACCGGTTATTATTTAAAACCTGCGAGGTATACATGTTTGTGTTATTTTTTCCACTTATTACTTGATGAGATGGTTAATATACACATTTCATTCCATACTGAGCCAGTGTACACTTTAAAACGAGTGTTTGACATGTCAGAAAATGTGTCTTGAGATGCCTATGGAGCAGTCCTGTTTGTGCCATTCATTTTTTTAAAAATTATTTTTATTTATTTTATTGTTCTTATATAGCGCTTTACCAGCTCAAGAGCTGCTCAAGGCGCTGGCCGATACAGGACCTAACTCAAGCTGCCCTTTGGGCTCATGGTCTGACGTCCGTACAACTGAGCACAATCCTGGGCAGCCAGGGATGGGGGAGAAGGACCTAAGTGCATGCTGGGTGTGTTCTTGTCACCGGCACTCACCCGTCTAGGACATGAGCGTCAGGATCTTTAAAGTCCGTTATGATGGAATGTATGCGACACAGACTAGACCTCGGTTTATAATCTCATCCGAAGGAGTAGGAAACGGGAGTAAAGTGTCTTTCCCAAGGACACAACACAATGCCCCAGCCTGGGCTCGAACCCGGGACCTTCAGATCCACAAGCCAAAGCTCTACCATTAGGCCACCGTACCTCCCTTTTTTATATGTCTTAATTTCTTTCCCCCATCCTCTTCTCCCATTTTCCACTTATTTTGGCTAAAATGACCCCTGGGCTGGTGAGCCTTATTTTATGCTTGGAATTGTGTGTGGTTATGTTAATAAAAAGACAAAGTTACAAACTATATGTTTGTATGATATTTTAGTGAATAGATTATATCAAATTTATTTATTTATTTATTTACTTATTTATTTTTGTTTGTTTTGTTTGTGGTATTCATAAAAAAATATATATCTACTTCTACTCATTTCAGTGCAAGTAAAACATGCAGTTGTAACACAAAAGCAACCAAAAGCAACTGGCCTGACAGATAATCACATAAATTCTGACAACTCGTGATTATTTGTGCGCGCAATCCATGGATTTGCTACTCAATCTTTACTGAAGAGCTAGTGTTCAAAAATGGCGCACAAAATCATGAAATTACTGCTCTGAGAAGCTCCACACGGCAGACAATAAACAGGAGAGAGAGAAGAATACAATGGCAGATCCTCCTACCATCCTCCCACCTGTCATCACCACCGTAACAACCAACAACAATAATGCTAACATCATCAACGATTCGGTCAGCTATAACATCACACAAGAAGAAGAAGAAGACATTGATGCTAAAATCTATGTGTGGGTGTCTGCATTCCTGTGCCTCTCAGGTGGGATCGGGGTGGTTGGAAACGGTTTGGTGGTGGTGTCGGTTATTAGGCTACAGCAGCTACATCGCATGACCTATATACTCATCGCCAACCTCTGTGTTGTGGGGATGTTAAACTGCATCTTCACCATTCCAGTCCATGCCAGTCGAATGCTAATTAGGAGCCTAGATAATGGAAACAAAATCGAAGATTCCTCTTCTTACTCTTTCCTTTCCCAAAATGACCCCGAAGGCAATTTCACGTTCTGTGTCGCTCAAGCTCATGTCAACATTGCCCTGCTCCTCTGCACATTGACGAACTCTGCAGCAGTGGCTGTGTCAAGATACAGGGCTGTGGCAGCCACTCATATCACTCGAGGAGGCACCGCTCACTCACGAGCCATCGTCACTCGTATTCTCTTCTTCCTCTGGGCTTTTCCAATACTGACTGCGCTATCGGCAACTCCATTTCTGGGGTTCAACCCTCTGATCTGTGACTGTTATTTTCAAGACGTGGATTCTGCATTTTGGTTCATGACAGCAGCCCTTACAGCACCTGCTCTGATCAGCACAGTCGTCATGCTGACCATCTATGTTCTTATTATCAAAAAGGTAAAACATGCTGTATTTTTTTTAATTTAAAAAAAAATATATATATATATTTTTTTTATTTTATGAAAGACTCTGGAAACATGGGTTTTGTTGGTCATTGTAACTAAAGTGATTATAGACATGTTCAGAAATAGTTTAACAGATTTTTCTCAACAGTGCTTCATACACATTGTCCTAAGGTTGAGGCGATAATTATTTATAAAAGAATAAGCACTAAAGCATTACAAATGTTGACAGTCTCTATGGTGGTGTGATAGTGTTGTGGTTAGGTCAAAGTTGGATGGATGGTCAACAAATGAACACCTTGCACAACAATCACCCCAGTCTAACTAGCTGTAAATAGGCACCTGGCTCTCAAAGATCCAGGAGGGAAAAGCTGATGGATGGAGGAGATGGGCGCTGCTTTCAAAATGTTGGTGCTGAGGGCGCTGCTTTCAAAACATTGGCTCTGAGGAAAAACAGGTCCCTAATGGCAGTAATGCATCTCTACCGGTACCCTATGACCAGAACCTTTACCATAACTATACCCTTGCTATCTTTGCTCATGAAACCCTTCCTGTTTGTCAGGTTCGAAATGCCCGACTGAAAGTGACTGCGCAGAACCCGAAAAAGATTGGCACAAGCAATTCCAATGTCGAGGATGAAGGCAGCCAGCAGCAGCCCAGCAAAAGCAAAACTGGCAGCACCACCACTGCCTTCAACCTGGAGTCTTCCTTAGATGGAATGCCGAGCCCCACCATTGTAGTTTTCACTACAGCCACTGACACAGACAATGAGGTGCCCTCCAATGCACTGCCAGGCACAGTGTTACCAAGCACGGGTAGAACACTCTCCAGAATGGCTTTTGTGGATAAAGAATCAAAAGCTCCATTGAAAATAACCAGTTGTCCAGTTCCAGAAAGCTTGCCCAGTATGTCTGTCCAAGAAACTTCAACCAAAACGAGTGATAAAGTGTTCAAAACAGCTGATAAAGAATTGTCACAAGCGGCTTTTCAAAAACCTTTGCTTCAAATGGAAAACTTGTCTTCAGTTTTCACAGTGCAGAACACATTACAGCTGACCTCTCCAGAAACTGAAAACAAATCAAACAAGACACAAGTTTCAAAAGCAACACCCAAACCTCCGAACAATTCCATTCCGCAGCCCACACAAACCCACGCAGTTCTGCAACCACCACGATACAAGCTACTGCAACCACCAAAGGTAGGCGGTCGTCTCACAAAAGTGAAGGTGTCTAACCAAATGCCTTCGCAAATGTTCTCTCCAGAGGTGTCCACTGAAAGCTCAACAACAGAGATGTCGTCTGTGATGTCACCGAGCTGCAACTCATCCACTGTGACCGGCTCTGTGCGCATCGTAACCACCAACACAAACTGGAAGAAGAAGCATCAGAAAAATCACAGCGCAGAGGGGAAGGCTAAACGGCGGCTTAAGAAAGAGGTGAGAATGAAACTTATCATTTCAGAAGACATATTTAAATGTTCATGTTATACCCCAAAAGTGGGTGTTCTTGTGTATAACGCTCTTATCAGTTCAAACAAATCTCAAGGCACTGCCTGCCAAGATCCAGCAATTTTGCTGAAGTTAAGAGTTGAACCGATCACCTACATACACTGTCATACTGTGAAATGTCAAGAGACATTGAGCCGTCCCTGATGGCCAAACTCTTTCTGTCTTTCTTTCTATTCCAACTAAAGTTTTGAGGCACTACCAAGCTGGTAACAATTTTTGTGTACGCTACTATTTTTCTATCTCACCATAAATGTAGCTACACTCCATCTCCGAGAACTGGCCAAACTAATTATGACTGCTCTTTCAGATAAACGCAGAACATACCACAAACTGAGACAAATACTTTCTATAACCAATATAATTTTTCTCTAGGTGTTGTTGAGAACACAATAATGTTCGGTTACAGGTGAACCTCACGTTGCATCTCTTCTTTGCCTGTGTCCTGTTCTGCCTGCTATACCTGCCTTTCTGCCTGGCTCACCTCATCCAATCCAGCACTGCCCTCAGTCACCAAGTGTGGCTTGCTCTCTACACACTGTCCCTAACATTTTCATCTAACATATGGATCTCCTATGCGCTTGTCAACCACGATTTTCGGCGGGGTGTCAAAGCCTTGGTGAGATGCAGACATGCTTACTAGACTCAGAACTATGTGATTTTAAGTTGATTATTGTTGTAATTTCTTAAACAATTGCAGTTTAGCACATGTACTGATGTGCGCACACACAAACAAACACACTACTATGTGCGTCATGTTAGCAGAAATGAATTACTGTACTGATTCAGTCAAAATCCAACCCATTGCTTTGCATTAGCCTCAGTTAGCAGCAACAAGGTAGCGATTTTCTGCAAACATTTGTTCACCATTACTGCCCTTCAAAGAGAATTAATCTTTCTCATATATCACAATCTAGAGTTACATATGAACCACAGATATGACTTTTTTATGGACAGAAAGCATTGTGAAACATGAAACAATACAGAAAGGGCTATATAATAAGAGGAACTGATAGCTCATGAAATTATCCCACCACCCTCATATTTCAATAGCTAGGTGATTATCTTTGGAATCTGTCCATTCTATCTTTGGAATCTGTCCCTTCTAGAATGCTGTTATCCTCTACTGTTAAACACTTCATCCTAAATTCTAGTGAGGCTGATTCAACTTCAAGAACAAGGTGTACCATTTTACTCTTACCATTTGAAATGGTTATTGAGCTTGAGTCAACCCACAAATATCATGTGTCATTGTCAAAACTACAACATTCCTAAAGCGGAGCCCCCTCTTATTTGTAATCGTCAGCTTTCCCATGCTTATTTATTTGTATTTATATTATATATTTTTTCTGGAGACAGCGTTCAATGGGAACATTGATAGTAATAATGAATGTTGCTAGAACATTATATCATATGCTATTTTGTTTATTTTGGAGTGGTAGATAATATAAAAATATGAACTGCACATTTTTGTTTTAAAAATGTGTTTATTTCAGCCAAGAAACGTGTGTGTGTGTGCACATAAAGTGGGACACATTGTTGCACAAACCATCTCTCTCCCCTCTCTCTCTTTCTTCCCCTCTCTCTCTCATAATTTTTCCTCAATCTTCCTATACCTTTATTCCCTCACACTCTTGACTCCCCCCCCCCCCTCCTCAATCCACAACTAACCCTCAACACCTCACCACCCACTGCCTCTCTTTTCTTGTTCTTTTTTTTTATTCTCCTAAATCACTCTTTCTTTAATTTCTCATTATTTCTGCTTCATTCTTTTTTTTTTTTTTTTTTTTTTTTTTCTTTTTTCTTCATCTCTCTCCCTCCTCTGATGTTCTTTCAACACTGTATTACAATCGTACATATTAACTGACAGTATTATTACTTACAGAAGACTTGCATTTTCCAATAACTTTAAATAAGTTCACAGAGCAAAACAAAAACATTCATATCATATCAACTCTACATATTATTTTGAGCAGCCAATAACAAACAAAAGACATGAACAAAAACTAGGCTCATGAGAACCGTGATATGTAATAGGTTTAGACAGCTGTCTACAGTGTGATTACATTTACCTGACACTGCTTAACTCAGTCAACTTGAAACCGGTGATAGATCTTCTAACTATGAATGTGGGACACCACAATTCGTGTTAGTCTGTATAATTCATGCATGTGTGGGTGTGAAGTGTATTTCTGTCTCTCTTTCACCAATACACAAACATGCATGCTCGCACATATGCTTGCACGCAAACCCGAGTAGGGGAAAAACTACAGCACAACTATGCCTTCAAATAACTTCTTCTTCCCCATCTCAATCTTTCTCCGTCACTCTGTCTCTATAGCTCTCTCTCTAATCACTGGCATCTCGATGGAAATTATTTAGAGGTAGTCAACGAATATAACTATCTTGGTTTTGTCTTTACCACAAAGATGAGTATTAACAAAGGTGTGAATGCCCTAGCAGTGAAGGGCAGGCGGGCTTGTTTTGAATGCGTAAGGAACATTTCAAAGCTAAAAGAAATATCCAGAACATGCTATTTTAAAATATTTGACGCACAAGTACAACCAATTTTGCTTTATGCGTCAGAGTTGTGGGGTTTAAACAGGCTAGAAAATATAGAGAGGGTGCATACCTTGGCTTGCAAAAGATTTCTCAACGTACCCATAGGAGTACCCAACAAGTTTATTTATGGAGAGACCGGACGCTTCCCACTGTATGTTAACAGTGGTGTAAGGTGCATAAAATATTGGCTAAAGCTTCTAAAATTAAATTCAGAGAGGTTACCCAAGCAAGCATACCAGATGCTAATTAATTTAGATGATATGGGAAAATCATGCTGGGTAACTAAAGTTAAAAACACCTTATTTTCTCTTGGTTTCGCTTATGCTTGGGCACAACAGAGCGTTGGGTGCGAAAATACTTTTGTTAGCCTAGTGAAACAGAGAATGAAAGATACTTTTATACAAGAATGGGATAGCTCTATTTCGTCAAAAGAAGCTTATAAAAATTATAAAATGTTTAAAGAAGTTTTTCAGACTGAAGATTATCTTGATTTTATGCATATAAAATGTTTTAGAGATTGTTTAATTAAGCACCGGCTTGGTGTTCTACCTTTGAAGGCCTCATTCTTTAGAGTAATGTTTAACGAAACAGAAGGAAATGCATTGTGTACATACTGCAATGTTGTGGAAAGCGAAGATCATTATATTTCTGATTGTTCTCTGTATGATGACTTAACAGCAAAGTATCTGACGTTTTTTGTCCAGTCTTATCGACATGTTTTGCAGAGAGGATCAAAATTTTGTATGTGGCGATTAAGTCTTTTCGTTTTTCATGCACTAAAGTTACGAACCGAATTTTACGAGAGGATGACATAATTATAATAATGACAGAATTATATTATTGAACTTTTACCTACCATGTGACCAACCATTTCTTCTATGGGCTGGTGGCCCAAAGAAGTTGTGTTTGTAATGTGTAATTATTCTTTTTGGAAAAGTAAACGGACGATGTCCAAACGTCTCTCTAATCACTTCTCTTCCCTATCTCTCTTTCTGTCTTTCTCTCTCTCTGTGGTGGCAGTTTTTTTATGCTTTCACTTTTGTATTATGTTGTGTTTTTTTGTTTTGTTTTTTTCTTATTTTGTTGTTTTCATTATGTTGTGCCTCAGAGTTCTTGGCTCTCTCTCATTCTCTCTCTAAATATTTTTCCGTTCTTCCATTTTTCCCATTTCCTTCTTCACCTTGCTTTGTGATTTTGTCTTAGTATAAGATTGTCTCTTCATCCTGAATCAGACAAACCTGTCTTTTATTTCTCAAAAGCCTAGCACAATGCCAAGACAGACATAGATGGACAGCCCATGTGAAAATGAAAAAACGCAAATTCAAAATACAGATGGTACAAATACCAAACACACTTGAGTGAAAAACTTGCTAATCACCGAGCCTCCCAACCATGATTCTATTTCAGTTCAGTATTTTTAATTTAAAATCTGTGTACTCTGGGTGATGTTAGACAACAAAATAAAAATTAAATAAATGTATAGCAGTCTACCAGCTGGTGATTTTAAAATAACATGAACAATAATAACAATGTCTGGATGATATAATAATTATGTCTTCCTTTGATTGTCTGTATTTCTTGGTATTATCACCCTGTTCTTCAAATTCTGAAATAAAATAACTGAGCATTCAAACAAAATGATCATCTGCGGTGCCCCAACGACTTTCAAGTTACGGGGTAGGATAGGATAGGATAGGATACAAACAAAATATGTTCCACATAAAGTTTACCTGACCATGGGCAAGTAACGTCTGAAGAATAGTTTGTCTGGAAATTCCACTCTATCAGAGATAAGAATCCTAAAATGACAAAAAGGAGGAAAAATTCCAAAGTCTGTAGAGTGGCGAAGCCACGAGTGCGCGTACCTGCGAAGCAAGTACGCGATGCTAGGGGGGTCCGGGGGCATGCTCCCCCGGAAAATTGTTGAAAAGATGGTTCAAATCTATGCATTCTGAGCCTTATTTTATGGGGTCAGATCAGTTGTTTTTGTGGTACTAAAATGCTGTTGTTAGCTCTCCACAGTTCAACACATAGGCCTAATGAATTTATTTCAAACATCAGTTAAGCCTTGTATTAAACAAACATTCCTTTTGACTGCAGACAAGAATGGTTTAAATACCAATGACAAGACAAGGCTTTACCAATGCACATAATTACTGTCCAAAACAGAGTTGTACATTTATACATAGAATCAGTATGAAACCTCACTGACCCTCTTACGGTCACACCAAACAATAAAATCATAAATACCTCGATTGACTGTTCAAGCAAGGTTTACAATTTCAAGATAATGTCTTGGAAAAACCACAACAAGGAAAGCAGAAATACGGATGGTTTCAGGCAGTAGTTCCTAAAACGGTTCTGATGCTATAATCATATATACATTATGAACAACTTCAGCCTTGAAGTTGTAGTCAGGCACTGAAGTCAGGCTGAAGTTTACAATTACGTCATGCACTAGGATTACAGTTCTTTGTGTATACAACATTCTCATGTTTTTTTGAAGAATTGTTAAAAGTATAAATAAAAACTGGCAGGTACCAAACTAAACATGCTATACAGTCTGCACACACACAATTATTGAATGAACTATGTACATGTACATGTGCATGTATTTTATAACTGAAGCCAGGCAACTATCCAGTTCTTGCTTTCCTGGCTGGTGGCTTTTGACTTCTAATCTCACTTCTCTTCCTCACCAACACCTGAAGTCGGGCAGTCAGAGCTTTCTTATGAGCCAGTCTGGCTTGTTTCTTTGCCTCTGCATTCAACTCCACATTTCTTTAGATCTTTTTGTCCTTCAAACGAATTAAGACTGTTGTGTTCAACTTTTCTTCTAACCACTTAAAAAAGTTCCACTTGTTTTTTACAGCACTGTAGATGTGGGTAGCAAGAGCCTTTTCTCCAGGATTTAGTTTTCGAAGCATTTTACAAGTCGCGCTTTGTTCTAGACAATGGCTGATCAACCACGTGATGTTTTGGCTGTTCCATCGTTCGCACTACAACTCAGCGCATGAGAAAGGGCTTCAAGCGCCTATTTGAGTGATGTCACTATCAGCGGGAGTGTCTGGGAACAGCCGGAATCTTATGCGCAGAAATACGGGAGGCTTAGATACGCAACGTCACTTCCGTAATGCGATGGCTATTATCTAAGAAAGCCCCATGTACGTTTACCAGGACACACGGTAGAAAGAAATCGGGTTATCTTGGCTTTTTACGGCAGCTTGGTGGATCGACGAAAACGAAGTGAGAGCGAACCAAATGACAACAATCCGCATGGGAATAACGAGTGGGAATAAGCTGCGAGATCGAAAATCAACAACTCACCCTAATCATATACACTAAAATTTTCTCACCGGATTTAAACCGATCTCAAAAATGACCCTGGGACCTTCCGAAAGAGCGGATTTCCGCTAAAAGGCGGAAGATTCTCATCTCTGACTCTATGCAGATTATTAAAAAAAAAAAAATTTTTTTTTTGGGGTCACAGAAGTAAGAAATCGAAAGTATGAAAGGAAAGGGGAGAAACTGTGTACAAGAAAATTAATTAGACTAATTGCAACACTGGCTATTTGCCCTTTGTTTGAAATGAGAAGGTCCTTAATGTAAGATTGACAGAAAGAAAGAAAAAAGAAAGGATAGAGAGAGAGAGAGACAGAGACAGAGAGAGAGAGACAGAGACAGAGACAGAGAGAGAGAGAGATAGACAGACAGATAGATAGATAGATAGATAGATAGATAGATAGATAGATAGATAGATAGATAGATAGATAGATAGATAGATAGATAGATAGATAGAAAGGGAATACAAAATAAAAACCCCAAAATAATGCTAAATCAAATAAAAACATGATGAACGAACAAACAAACAAAAAAAAAAATCTATATTATTTACTGCCATTTTACTCCATCAGAGACTTTTTAAAAAAATACCTTTTTTATTTATTTAAAAAATTCTATTTATTAAAAGAAGCAACCAAATCTCACCAACCTTCTGATGAAGTGCAGCAGACGCGAACTGCTCCAAGGGCTGGGAAGAATAGCAGCATGTGTCGATGATAAGGTTGAGCAAAGCCATGTTCACATGCTTTTCCAATTCGCAGAATTCATCCAAAAGCACTTCACAAACCCCTTCATAGTCCAACCTGCCCACATGCCGACTATTTCAAAAGACTGTGTTATTGTACAGTATGAAACTGTTTTAAAAATCAGAAATTGTAAAGAATTTAAAGAAGTAAAGGTAAAACAAATTTTTAAAATGTGTATTCTATTTCATTGAATGACAGAGACTCAAACAAGATATTGCTAATTTTGCAGATTGTATCTGCTTGCTTTTTGATCTGTGTGTATTTCAATAATTCTATTCTGAAAAGAAAAAGAAACTTACCGAATTTCTGTTAGATGTGAACTTCTCCCCATGGATTCTTGCAGCTCAAACAGTCTAAATTTGGACTGCAGAATCTGCAATATAAACATCAAGAAATGCAAGCATTCAGCTCAAATCTAGGACCAAGAACTACCTCTGTTATTGTCTAGCAATGAAACATACTACTCAATTATTAAGTAAAATACTTTGATTTGACCTACCCAACCGGTTCCTCACAGATGACGCAATAAAAGCCCTAGTCAATTCCTGTGTTCTGTCTAGACTAGATTATTGTAACTTGCTTCTTGCTGGATGTTCTGACGCTACACTTTAACCACTGCAAAAAGTTTAAAATTCTGCTGCTAGACTTATTTTTATATCTAATCGCCATCAACCTTGCACTCCTATTTTGAACAAACTCCACTGGCTTCCTGTTTCAGAGAGTATAAGTATAAAATTGCATCCAACTGCTTCAATATAATCACTGAATCAGCTCCAGTCTATCTAACAGAAATGGTATTTTTCTACAAATCTTCCATATCACTGTTCTTCAGGTGACTCTAGGCTTCTTCATCAGGGTCGCTTTACATGCAAGAATCATGGTTTTCGATCTTTTTCTGTCAATGGACCTCAGCTCTGGAACTCACTTTCTTTTCACATCAGGCATTGTTCATCTCTCGCATCTTTCAAGTCCAACCTCAAAACTTACCTCTTTTAGCAGTAATTCCAGTAGTCAACACAAGTGGATTTTTGTTGTTGTTGCTTTAAAAAAAAAATTCTTTACAATTTATTGTCCCTTTTTATCGGGAAATTCTGGGCCGCCTCCCCTGAGGAAGGCATAGTCGCAGCCTGTGGCGAGCCCGAACCCAACCTACATAATATTAGTTGTGTTTGACATTTTGCTGGGGGAGCAAACTGGAGTACCCGGACAAAACCCCCTGAGACACTGCCCAAGTGGAAAGTAAATAATATTCGAAGAAACATAACGCCCAGATATGGATCAATACTACACCTGTCATCAGGCGCCATTGGTTTCTGGCCTGTGGACAAGGCAAGTTAGTCCCGCCTTAGACCACTCGGCCACAATGCTCGTGTTAGTGTATGTGTGTGTGTGTGTGTGTGAAAAATTAATTTTGTTTGTTTATGTGCGCCTCCTCCTCATACCCACCCATCCAGAGCGTCCAGATCTGAAGGGTAGGCGCCTTATAAATATTAATTATTATTATTATTTCATCATAACTGGTCTGAAGTAAAACAGATGCCTGATGAGGTTGTTGCTTGAAGAAACAAATGTTTAACATTAAACAATCCTGAATCATCTAGACACTTGAAAAAAACACCCCCATTAACAAAAACATATATTCTGGGATAATTTTTTTTTTACATTTACAGACTTATCTAAAAATACTTTGAATTAATCGGGGAGAATCAGAACGAGCCAAATACAGACTTATCTAAAAATACTTTGAATTAATCGGGGAGAATCAGAACGAGCCAAATATCTGTTTGTCTGTCTGGCCGTTGGTCGGGCCTTTGAACGCCATATCTCAAGAATCACTGAACAGATTTTGATCAAACTTCATCGAAACATTACTTAGGTTAGTGGCCTGCCTCCTATGGCATGATAATTGCTCTACTGCAAAGGTCAAGGTCACTGGCGTTATTTTGTTGCTAAACAAGTTTTGCTCAATACCTCAAACAAGTGATTTTGTTGAGTTTTGGTATACAGGTATTTCAAATCATGTGCCGTTCTTCAATAGCAGTCCAGTTGTTGGACAGTCTGTCCTTCAGTCGGTCGGTCCATCGTTCCAAAATTTCACCACACATTTTTTGCCTCAGCTCAAGAGTAACCGAATCAAAATATATGTTATACTTTATCTACGGCTAAGCCTGTTAGATCATTAGTACTTGTACTTTCTCAAAAATCAAGGTCATTGTACTTTTGCACTGTATCTAAAAATTGCCTGAGCCGATTTGGATACTGGCAGATAGTTCAGATAGTTGCCTATCAGTAAAGGTGTTCCATTTGCTTCGTTAGGAAAAAGCCGAGTCACAACAACCTCCGAACATTAACACTTTTAACAATGATTATTATTTGCCTATAACTGTGAGTGTCTGGAAATACATTTGAATGGCTTGTCATCTTGGTTTTTTTTTTTCCTTCAAGCAATCTTATTGATTATTTTTTTGTGTTTCTTCATCAAAATTGTAAGGATTGGTCGGACAGGTTGGAAATGTTGTGCACAGGTAAAATACTTGACAACCAGTCTGACAGGACAGTTAAAAAAAAAAGTTGCTGTCATGTCCTGATATATATATATATATATATCAATGCTTGAACTAACCCTCTGACAAGAGCGCGTGATGAGGTGGCGGTAAGAACCTTGGCACATGATGACGACTCCCATAGCATGACGCACAAGACTAGCCACCCAACTTTCCATGTCAGGGTCCAGTTCTGAGCGCTTTCCATCGCTAAGAGCTTCCATCACCTATAAAAAATATAGCAACAACAATAAACCTACAATGAAAAGAGCTAAAAATTCTTTATTTATTACAGTCATTCTCAAATAAAACCAAGGAGCAGCACAGCCACAATTGCACATTTTAACTTTTATATTCTAGCACTAGCAGCACAGCCACAATTGCGCATTTTAACTTTTATATTCTAACTCACAGCTTTCTAATTCTATCAACTAGTCAGCAATCAGAATATGCCACACTAAATAAAAAAGTTTAAAAAATAAGTGTCTCATAAAATAGCTTGAAAAGTCTAACTAGATGCAAAATGTATTGAAGATAAAGGCATAAAAATGTTAATGGAACATCTGTGTTTCAAGAAATTTATTAAAACAGCCCTTCTGGGTAATACATGTATATGTGCCCCACACTCCTTCACATACAACACTAAAAGCAACATGATCCTACAATGTACAGAGGTACTTTAAATGTAGAGTAGACATGATAGAACAAAGACTAAACCTTTCCACAAGCTAAGAAATTGCTACTTACTAATAATGACAAAATGTCAGCTTCAGTGAAAAGGTTTAGACTTGGTTCTACCATACAAATTGTAAAATGAATGTGAAAAAAGCGTAGTTTTATATGCCAAGTGTTAAAAGGTGTCCATATGCTGGCTGCATAAAAACAATAAATTTATGAAAAGTCTGATTTTAGACATCTATGAAACTACTCATACATGACAGTTATGCAAGTTGCAAAATTAGCTGCAGGCAACTACGAGGTATATCAAAGTCCTTTCTTTTGATAAGGTTAAAAACTAACAATAAAACTAATGAGAAATGCTCTAATCACCTTGTCAATGTAATGAACAAAGTGGCCAGCTTCTTCATTGTCCAGATCAGAAGGGGGACCACTTTCCAGGATGCTCCGCATGTCAGCCAATGTAGCTAATGCCCGATCAATCACCTGTTCCTTTCCTGCCTGTTTTGATGGCAGACAGCAGCAAACCTCTCATTAAAAAATATGATGCATTTCCAGCACATAATAAATAAAGTACTGAAAGATGTCAGGTGGAGAAAGAAAAAAAATTGATTGAATACAAAAACACATTATTCACTAAACCTACATGTCATTCTCCTTTGTCTCATTTTCTCATTAAACCTAAAAGCGAATAACTGTAATAACAGCAAAATGGTTTGCGTTTTACAAATTTCAACACAACGTGAAACACAGCTGCTTCAGTTAAAAATATTCGGATTCAAACCCAATAGGATATTGATTTTGTCATTGCCTTTCTTTCTTTTCTTTAAAAATAAATGTGTTAATTATTTCAGAATATTAATTAATCTAAAACGCATTTACACAATTTGTTAATTCAAAGAAAGGTAAATGACATACCACAGCTTGATGATTGCTAGGATACTTCAGATATGTCTGCAGTACCATTTTTAGGCTAGATGCTCCCTTGCGCACGAGGTTCAAGCCTGCCACAAGCTGCTCTGCTTGCACTCGGCTCACCAGATCTTTCTGCCGTCTGGTGATTACCATTATCATGTACAGCACGGTCTCTGACAGTGCCTGCACAAAAGTACACCTTTCAAAACCCCTTTTTTTTCTCTTTACTATTTTTTTTAAAAGTCTGTAAACATCACCATCTTCAAATGATCATCCCCACCATCATTATCATTATTATTACTGCCACCCCCCTTGATATCTTTAATGACGACAACAGCAGAATTAATATTATTCTAATCAGATCTATCGTCAAGTTTTAATCACCATGTATCTCCAATTTTTCCTCTGTGCAAGTACATCTCACAAAGATGGAAAATTCAAGGGACACAACTAAAGTAACACCCATCCCCCCCCCCCTCCCCTATATGTCAATTGCATTCCTTCTTAATATAAATTTAATGGATCTAAGCAAACAACACAGTGTATTCCCCAACTCCCCCCACCCCAACCCCCCCCCCCAAAAAAAAAAAAAAAAAAGCAAGCATAAATTCTTAAGGCAATGTGAGGCACTAAAATGAAACTTTTGAGTTTCTTGACTAAGGTAACTTTTGTTAGTGCCAAATGATAGCACTATAGACTATGAGTGAAAAAAAAAAGTGTCTGTTCAACGTGATACCTGACTGTTGCTATGGAAATCAGTGTAAACAACCACCATATTGGATATCTAAGAAATGATTTTACTCAGTTAATACACATGACAGACACAATTTTTGGCACATACGTACACTCTGCATATGTGCACAGAAATTATAGAAGAAAGTTCTATAAGTTTTAATTGGTGTATTTTATACCTATTTTTTACTTTGTTTTCACCCAAAATGTGGACGATGACATGGAATTTTGCCTCATCATTAGAGACCATTGGGTAATTTCTACAAAGTCTTTCTATTAGACTGTGCAGCACATACCAAGGTTCAAATGTGCCAAGTTTGGTGAAATTAGAATAGACAGTTTCTGAGAAAAACTTTTCCTCGCATTGCACCTATGCTAAAAAATGAAAACGGAGAAAACAGGAGAAATCGGTCAACAACAGCACAAATGTATTTAAACATGTAGTCACAGTCAACTGCAATGCTTGGAAAACAAAGAATGATAATCCACACACAAAAAATGTTAAAATTTGGCCAGCAACATATGCAGGGCCACCCTCCAGCTACATCTGTTCCTCATGCCGCTGCAGCCACTCGGCCCTCACAGTGTCGCGCCGCTTGATGGCCTGGTCCCTTTGGTACTTGAGGCTTTTCCTCTCCCTCCTGCCTTGTCTGCAGGCTCCCAGCCTCTTCATGTGGGTGCCCTTGGTGAAGCCAAAGAAGGTAGCAGTGTCCTGAGCTGCAATGGGGCCACAGTTGAACTCCTGAATAGCGGTCAGCACTGCGAACTGAACTTGGTGACGTGAGGCAACATTGTCTTTAGAGCATTGACTCCAGATAAGACTGTGCAGAGCCTCGTTGGTGTTCTGTGTCTTGCCAGACAGACACCGGTTTAGAAAATGTTCCTCAGTGAGCCTGAAAGAAAATGGAATTGAGGTGTTCATGCACTTGGCACGATTGAGGGGTGTGTGGACAAGCTTCTCATGTGGACTGGGAACCTCATGCTGGACCAAGGCTTACTAGAAGAGACACCATGATTCCGGGCCGGGTGGACAGTATTCACATGACGGCTGCTGGTCTTTGGAATAGCCCTGATGCAGTGATGCCATCACAGCTTTCCTCATCCCCTCCACAGTCTTGTGTTCTGCTTACCGCCCTGTTATAATAAATAGTCAGCTTACGGAGGGCATTCTGGGTCAGCATGCCCTGGCCACGCCCTCCCAAGATTATAACACTCTTTTTGCAATCGGAGATGACATTGCGCAGTGAAGTGCCCAAACGCTTGGAGACATGATTGATGCACTCCTCCTTTTCCAGCTGCACATCCTCTCCATAGGGCTTGAGGGAAGCCAGGGTGGTGAATGTCTTGGCGTCGACATCCGAGAGCAAGATGATGCAGCGCAGCTTGTGGCGCTCCACTGACAGCTTCCACAGTACGTGTGCCACCTCCACCTCCATCATGCCAGAAGAGCCTGCAGCAAACACATAGTGACTATTCAACAATACAATAGAAAATCAATAAAACAGAAACTTACTTTCAATATGTATGAAATAAACAGTATGTATAAATAGTATGTATCCGTGTTGTTTTTATCATAAAATTATAATCAGCATCATCATCATCATCATTACTGTTATCATCATCAGGTATCTTGATTCACATGTTCACACTCATTGGTCAAATGACAATATGCAGCCTGCATGAATTTATCATATGAAACACTGTTTATTTGCTTCTACAGCTTCAGTGCACACAATTGTACTTTGTATTTTAGCATGCTTTTTTTTTTCAGTCAGCTTAGTTTTCACATGTTTGACACATTTTACATTAGTATGCTATTGTAGCTGTATAGCAATTGAATATGACTAAATTCTATGAATAAAAAGCAGGCATCAACATAACATTTGTAATAACTACAACTTACCGCTTTAGATTTTCCTCGCACTAGGGCAACTGGCCCATGCAGCAAACTCCAAGAATGTGTTCCTGAAGATCCTTTTGCCTATGCTCCCACAAACTTGGCAAAAACTGCACATTACATGTGCATCTATGCAGAGGCTTGTGGCAATGTCTACTACACAGCCCACTCACCGCTATGTCCAACACAGCATTAGTGTCTGGGGGGGCGACCAGCTTGGCGCACACGAACTTATCGCACATGCAGTGCTGCATCTCAGAACACCTTCTGTTCAAACTCTTCTAACTTTACATTACATAATTGTTGTTTTAGGTCCAGCGGACTCTTCCGAGCCAAATCAGGACCGAAACTCTTCTAACTTGCTGTAGATTGAGCTGTGTGCTTTCCTGTTGGATATCTTGTGGTGGAGACCAGAAAGTTCCATCATTTCACATAAATTATTCAGTGAAATGGCACCTCGAGCAGAAAACGCAATTTGTCTGTTGATGACAAAGTCTGTTCCCCCTCTCTTCTCACACAAGTACCCAGCTGTCCCTTCAACTGGGCAATTGCATTCTGAGTAGTACACATGTCCATAACCAGCCATGCCTTGTCCCCAGTCCTAAAAGTTAGAGTTCACTGCTGGCATGTGGGACACCAAAGCTGTGAGATGACACTGTGTATACACGAGAAGTCCACAATGCCTCGCTGTTCACAGTCTGCAGTTGTGCTTGGCTGCTCATTCCTCAAAGCTTCAGACACCTCCATTTGATTTGTGATCGCGTTAGGGTCTTGTCGATGAAAGGAGTCACATTCGGCAGAGATGCAGTTGAAGGGGCAGTCAAAAGGGATATAGACGCCGATGTGCCTGGCTCACGACCGGCCGACAAATCATGGTCAATCGACGCCAAGCTTTATCCTTTCATATCTTGTTCTGGCGAGCATGCAAGAGATGTTTATTTCTTGTTTTCTTGCCTTTTGGAGCCGATCGAATGGTAGATTTCTTCACACGAGCCAATTCTGTGGTGAGAGCAAGTTTCAGAAACTGATGTAAACAAATGCAATTTTGAATCTCGCTGTATGACGTGACCCGGATTTAGCTAATGAGCTTGTGTGGAATTGGGTCATGTGCCATATATGGAAGTTCTCCCTGGTTTGTAAGCCTAGACAAATGCATCGGGAACCAATAGTATTCTCCAATTTTACAAAGAAAGGTTCAGGAACGTACAGATGAGATAATTTTTGTTTGTTTGGTATACAACATGCTGATGTTTATGTTGCCGAACATAGTGTTGCTAAGGTCAAAAAAGTGACATTTGATAACATTTTTTTTGCCCAACAAAAAGTAAACACTCTTGAGTGGGTGTGAATAATGCATTTTTATTGTACAACAGTCACAGTTTTATTCACAGAAAGGTACAGAAATTGAAAGTATACATGCTAGTTAATCTGTATACACCAAAACCCCAAAAAGCATAAAAATTCGCAAAAAAATCAATTTGAATGGTGCACTTTGCTTTAACTGTTTGCAGATTGTTGACAGTACAACATTCTAACAGACTGAGTAAGCATCAGTAAATTTATATTTAAGCCTGAAGTTCTCCAGTTCTATTGTAAATCATTAGTGTCCTTTTCACAAAGAATTTCTAAAGCACTTTTTTTCTGTACACTAACCTTGAATGAAGCAACCATACTTCCAGAGTTGCGGACACGGTGGAGGTTGCGGACTTTGTCTTCCACAGCTGATACAGCCTGTACACAGCGGCGCACCTCCACATCATCCACCACCACCAGAACCTGAAGGAAAAAGTTGTGTTAACATAAATTTTTTTAAATTTATTTATTGTTTTAGTATTACTGTTGGAACTACTTGTATTTCTTTTTCTGATACTGTTCGCGACCTTGGGCTTTTTTCTCGATCAGGATCTCTCCATGCAGCAATACATTGCAAAATCTTGTCAGATTGCATACATTGAACTTAGAGGCATAAGCTCCATTCGACAGTATCTCACACAAGGAGCAACAAAAACACTAGTTAGCTCATGCATTCTATCTAGATTGGACAGGCAGAGGCACGGTGGTCTAATGGTAGTGCTTTGGCTTGCAGATCTGAAGGTCCCGGGTTCGAGCCCTGTCCGGGCCATTGTGTTGTGTTCCTGGGAAAGACACTTTACTCCCGTTTCCTACTCCTTCGGATGAGATTACTATAAACCAAGGTCTAGTCTGTGTGTCGCATACATTCCATCTGGCATCATAACGGACTTTAAAGATCCTGACGCTCATGTCCTAGACGGGTGAGTGCCGGTAACAAGAACACACCTAGCATGCACTTGGTCCTTCTCCCCCATCTCTGGCTGGCCAGGATAGTGCTCAGTTGTCCAGGCGTCAGACCATGTGCCCAAAGGCTGCGGGTGGGCGTCTCGGGCGGTTTGAGTTAGATCCTGTATCGGCCAGCGCCTAGAGTCTGGTCAAGTACAGCAAGATAAGTACGCTATAAAAACCCTCAATAATAATAATAATAATAATAATAATAATAATAATAATAATAATAATAATAATAATAATAATAATAATAGGATTATTGTATTTCACTCCTTGTGGATTGCACACAGAAAGTCCTTAGACCTCTTCAGCAAGTCCAAAACTCAGCAGCTAAACTCATCTTCAAAGCACGTAAATCGCAGCATTGCACGCCTCTCTTTCAAGAACTACACTGGCTCCCAGTTGAACAACAAATTAAATATAAAACCTCATGTCTTTGCTATCACATCATCTCTGGAACTGCTCCTAGCTATCTTTCCAAACTTTTGATGTTCTTTCTCGCTCTCTTCGCTCATCTGCAGAAGAAAGGATGTTCCGTGTATCAGGATACTACAGGGTGAGACACAATGATCAAGCCTTCAGTTTCTCCTCCGTTCAGACCGGGAACTCACTACCTCGGTCCGTCCGTCACAGTCCTTCACTAGCGTCTTTTAAAATCAACTTGAAGACGCATCTTTTTAGAGAGGCCTTTTCTTAGGCGCCCTGAGTGAGTGTTTTTGGGTGTTGGGATGTGTGTGTGGCTGCGTGTTACTGACCAATATACGCATGTTGTGTTTACATTTGTTTGTGTAAAGCGCTTTGTGATTTTGGAAAGCGCTGTATAAATTATCTGTTATTATTATTATTATTTTACTCTTTGAAATGTTGCTTGGGGCTTTTATCAGTTTTTACTAGCTGCAACATTGACCGAAGTGCAGTACTTGGGTGTTTTCACTTGGCAATTTGGGGAAAATCGCAATATATATATATAGAGCATCCAATATTCTTCATCATCTTATTATTATTATTATCAATATTTATGCACCTAATTTAGATTTAGCTCTAAGCTAGCCGCTTAAATGAATGCAGAACAACGTTAACAATAAAACAAAATGAGGAAACTCAAGAACTATTAATGTTAGTAATCCTATATAAAAACTAATGACTCTAAAACACACACACTCACTCTCTCTCTCTTTCTCTTAATCACTCATTCACTTACACGCACACACGCAAACTATGACTTTGCAGATCTGTTTCTTTCATTTCAAACATTGGAAGGAAAATAATGAGTTTTAAGAGATGATTTAAATGACTGAATTGAAGATGACTTTCTCTTCAGCGAGAGCTGTAAGCGAGTGGTCTAAGGCGGGACTCACTTGCCTTGTCCAAAGGCTAGAAACCAATGGTGCCTGACAGGTGTGAGATCGATTCAGCATCTTGGCGTCATGTTTCTCAGAATATTATTATTTACTTTCGACTTGGGCAGCATCTCAGGGGTTTTCTCAGGGTACTCCGGTTTGCTCTCACAGCAAAATTTCAAAAACATAACTAATATTATGCAAGTTGGTTATGGGCGCACCAATGGCTGCAACGACCCCTTCCCCAGGGGAGGTGGCCCAGAATTTCCTGATAAAAAGGGACAATTAAGTGTCCAAAAAAAAAAGAATTCTTCTTCTTTTTATTATTATGTTAGTGCTATCTTGTTATAAATAAATTGAAAATCACCTACATGTACTGTAAAGATTATTTCCATTGTTTATAAATTTAGTTAATAACATTACATAAACTAAAATATTGTTTATTATGAAAAACAGACCCTGAGAACAGCCTGAAGCACATCCTTTGCAGCATTGACCAAAACATTGTGAGCTTGTGAGGTAGGTTGTCCAGTGCTGATATTTTGTCCTGCAATGTATAGCTGAGTCTTGGCAAGGTCCAGTGTCTCACAAGCTGAGCTCATTTGGGTGTCAAACAGCTGCAAACAAAATAATATTATAAAGTGAAAATTTAACACGTGAATACATGTGCACATATGGAAAATGGTGGTGGTTCTGAAGTGAATTCTCATACGATTTCTGCAATCGTTTTAATCAAATAACCAAAACAGCATTTCTACAGCAATCTATAATAGTATAACTTGTGGTAGCATTTGTTCGATTTTCAATAATTTCTGTTTTGAATGTACACCGACTATAGAGCGTACCTGTTAGCGTGCGCATGCGCAGTGAGAGCATAGCAATCACAGCCTGCTTGATCGCTTGCCTCACATGAAGTGGACAACATGGTGGCAATTAGTGATGCTTGCGTGAAGGATAGCATCGATTGCATCCCAAATTCAGTCGGTGCTTATTACCTCCCTAATTTCACATCGTTGTCAAAAACTGTGCTATAGAGGGGGATGAAAAAATTCAAATGTTAGTTCATCGACGATTTTCCGAGTTTTCAAGAATGGATCGACAGAAACTGTGGAAGTAGCAGCAATTAATGTTACAGATCTATGCAGAAATCTTGCCGACCCACACAAACTCGTATTTCCGAGGCCAGGTGCGATTGCAAAGCAGGGTAAGTGTACCATGTTCTTTTTTAAAAATCTATTTTCGAAATTTATTATACATAATTTTAGTTGTATAATCCTAGTAGTAAATTGCACCATTTTCACTGTTTTATCTGCGTGTTCAGTACCAACAGAACAGGACAGAACACAATAATGTTACACATTTTGTTGAAGCTAGTATATCGTCCATTTTATAACATTCTTGAATGCACAATAAATAGGGGGTGAGAGAGAAATAGAGAGAGAGAGAGAGAGAGAGAGAGAGAGAGAGAGAGAGAGAGAGAGAGAGAGAGAGAGAGAGAGAGAGAGAGAGAGAGAGAGAGAGAACAAAAAATGCATAAATGTGCTATTGATTTTTATTTAATTTTTTTTTTTTCAGTTTGGATGGTCACTGCTCCCACATTATCAAGCTGCTGAAGACTGCAATACTTCAAATTGCAGAACTTTACTCATGTCCCTGATAAGTTGAGCTGCACAAGTATGTCTCAAGCCACCTTTATCATACCTGTGAAAAAAAATCAGTGACAGTGTTAAGTCATATTTCTTGACATAGACAAAATGGTTAACTTGCTTTGCAATTAATATTCAATTCGGAATTAAACAAAACACACCTTTGACATAAACAGAATGTTTAACCTGCTTTGTCCGTTTGTGATGATTATTACACTGTGATTGAAATAAGCCATATTTCTTTAAGCAAACAGAATGTTTTTAACTTGCTTTTGTTCATATTGCTTTGAGATGGTAATTACTTTGACACTAGTCACATCTCTTGACATGAACAGAATGTCAAACTTGATTTGTGATGAACAAGAACTTGAACAGCTTGTACAGAGGCTTGACACCACCTCCAGAGCTTATGGAATGGAAATAAGTGCAGAGAAGACCAAAATGATGACCAACAACACCAATGGCATCAACACGGACATCAAAGTACAAGGCCAATCCCTCAACACAGTGCACAGCTTCAAATATTTAGGAGCCATTGTGTCAGACAATGGGTCTCGACAGGAAGTCCTCTCCAGGATCGCACAAACAACTGCTGCCCTGACAAGGTTGAAGCCCATTTGGAAAGACAGAACCATCAGTCTACATTCCAAAGTAAGACTGCTGCGATCTCTGGTCATCTCCATCTTCCTATATGCTTGCGAAGCATGGACCCTCACAGCAGATCTCCAACGAAGAATACAAAGCATGGAGATGAGGTGCTACAGAAGACTTCTGTGCATTTCCTATACCCAACACATCACCAACGTTGAAGTCCGACAGACCATCACACAAGCCATTGGACAACACGATGACCTGCTCACAGTGGTGAAGAAACGGAAACTCCGATGGTATGGCCACGTCACCAGATCATCAGGCCTTGCAAAGACCATTCTGCAAGGCACAGTGCAAGGAGGTAGAAGAAGGGGGAGACCGAAAAAGAGGTGGGAGGACAACATTCGAGAATGGACTGGTTTGACACTGAGCGAAGCCATGAGGGCTGCTGAGGACAGAGAAAGATGGAGTATGCTGGTTAAGCGATCATCTGTGGTGCCCCTACGACCTTCGGGTTATGGGACAGGATAGGATAGGATAGGATTAAATTGTGGGAATGATTGACAATACATGTAGTCTTATTTCTTGACATGGACAGAATGTTTAACTTGATTTGTGATGATTATTAAATTGTGGGAGTGATTGACAATAGTCACATTTCTTGGCAAGGGCAGAATGTTTTGTGTTGATTATTCAAGCATGGTGACCATTGAAACTGTTATTTTTAGTGTCTATTATTCCCAAGTACACGAATCATGGAAACTGTTATTGTTAGTGTCTATTATTCCCAAGTACACAAAAAGAAAAAAAATTAGTGTATGATATATCAGGGGAAAAAATAAAAGTTAAAATATGTCAAGTACATTTGGACAAGTTTCTGTTGTGTGCTAAATGTAATTTTTAATACCATGATTATGGGAAAAAAAACCCACTTGTAAACACAAAATAATATAATTTGGTAACAGTACAACTTACATTTCATCTTTGCGGTGGCCTTTGGTTTGTTTAGAATTTGCAGAATCTGTAGGACATGGAATGTATCTTCTTTTTGCTAGTGGTCTATTGGCTTTGTGGATAGAAGACCCATCTGCAGGCATTGGGTAGGGGTGAAGCTCACTAAGTCCCCCATCTATGAAATGCTGGAATAAATTTTTTTTAAATACTCAAACGTTCAAACACGTAGTGTTTTGAAAAATATGCCTGTCATATGTACCTGTGTGATTTTCTACCTATCTCTCATTTTAGTGTGTGATCACTGTGTGTGTGTGTGTGTGTGTGTGTGTGTGTATATGTGTGTGGGGTGTGTGTGTGTGTGCGGGTGTGTGCGTGTGGGTGGGTGTGTGTGTTCTGCTTTATTTACATATGTATTACACATACTTTAAATTGGCAAAATATGACATCTCCTATCTCGGCTAGTAACAGCAAATGGTGTATAGTTTATACCCAACAAACTACAGTAAAAGTAACCTCACATAAAACATTCAGCTATTTTCCCACTTTTCTCCAAAATGAAAGCAACAACACTAAAAAAAAAACAACAATAAAAGCACGCCGCTAACTGAGCATTTCATGAATCAAACCATTGCCTTCACCCAACATCTTGATTCATAAGGAGAGAAAAAGGAACAACATTACACAAGTTTACAGCTTAAAAAGATTGTAGTGGTACAAATTTGTAACTAATTACACAAAGAGCAAAAACAAACTTACGTGTACGTATCCTATTGCAAACGCCTTGATTCTTTCGCTTGTTTCTATCTTCTAAGATGTTGACATTCAAGTCTTCGTGCACGCTTTTATCCACACCATCACGATGACGACTTTTCTTGTTTTGGGGTTAGGAAATGGCAAGAGTTTGCCTTTGATCGAATCAAGAAACCTTGCATCTCCGTTGCAAGTACCCCACTGGCAATGTATGACCATTTTGCCTCACCTTCAATAGTAATATTAATAACGTCCTACAAATTCAGATAGAAATGAGCCTTGCGGTCACTGTTGTTTATGTCGTCTGCTAGTGCATGTGAGGCACAATAGGCAGGCGCTAAAAGATTGCTCCGCTGCAGCCGACACGGAATTTTTCGATTGGATGAAAATGCCGCATTCGGTACGCTCTATGACTGAGTCAACACTCACATGATCTGAAGAATGGTGGATCTGGTCTTGTCCCACTTTGATAAAGCCATCCACCGCTTCAATCACTCTTTCAACACAGGCACCAATATTCAGCGCTGATCTGTCTACCAGTTCTTCATCCTGTTCATTCTGTACTTCAGAAAGAATCATCAAAAGTGACACCTGAAAAATCCACAAAATAAAATAATAAACAACATAAATAAAAAAAAACGAATTCAGGACTCAATTAATGAGTGCATTATTAAATGGGTCTTTCTGGTGTTTTTGATGGGGCTGCTACCTACAGCAACTTAAAGACACTAGGTAAATGAACTGAGAAATTAAGAGTGGATAAAACTAAAAGCACCAAGTATTGTTTAAGTTAACTGAAAACAGAAGAAGAAAAAAAAGACCCGTCATATATTTTGTTTATATAGTTTCTCATTATATTTAATCTTCCGGTAATACAAACTGGCAACTAGACAAACGAAGGTATGCATTTAATAATAGACTACAAGATTAAAATCAGGCCTATGTGCAACGGACTACTGTATACCAGCAACACACGAAGTATTGATCGGTTTTGCTGAACTGCGACAGATGCTCTCTGAGAAATGTCGTCTGCAAGAATGTAAATTCAACGAAGAGAATAAACGTTAAAGGACAAACCTGCGATGCAATCGGAGCAAGAACTCGTTCGGTGGACTTGCTTCTAACAAGTCGTGATATTAAACCGTTTGTTACATCCATTATTATCGAGGATCATTGATCATATCTAATAGATAAGACTCCTGAAGAAAACACTGCAAGCAGCAAGTTTGTTTGAATCGGCTGCCGTAAACAACTTAAGCTAACCTGCGGGAACCTGCCTGACAAAATACAAAACCGACCCTATGCGCATTGAAATTATTTAAGAATAAAGTAGTGATCTTGTCAAAATTGTGAATAATGAGGCTATCTATATTAGGGGTAGATTATTTGCGTCTTCGTCTACATTTTTTCCAGACATCTCACATTCTCTTTATTTATTTCCTTAATCTCGTTTGTTGTCTTGTCTTTCCGTAGGCGCCCACAATCATACTTGTTTAATGTAATCAATGTTTCTTTCTTTCATTTATTTTGACTTTGATCTCATTCTTCTTTTTTCCTTTCGTAGTGAAGATTCTGTAGACTTTGCGGGGGGGGGGGGGGAGGGAGGGGGAGGAAAGGGAGGGAGAAGGGGAGGGGGGCATGGAGGGAGATGGAGATGGGGAGGGAGAGGGGGAGGGAGGAAAGGTGTTGTTTGCTTTCGTATTGGTACAGCGAATAGAGGTTGCTGTCCAAAAATACACCGACTGGGTTAAGGAAGGGTGGCTGACAAGAGATGATCGAGGGGGTGAAATGGAAATGGGGGGAGGGGAGGTGGGGTGAGTTTGAGATACTCCTTAAGATGAGAGTATAAACCGATATCTAGTCTGTGCATCCACGCATTCCATGCGCGGACATTAAATATCCTGACGCTCATGTCCTAGAACAGGGTGAGTACCAGCTGCATAAATGCATCCTAGCAGCAAGCATTATATACATGTCCCTTGTCCCCCCATCCCCGGTCGACCAGGAGTGTGCTCATCCGACTGGTAGGTCAGACGATGCCTCTAATGGCCTAGCTGTGTTAAATGGAGGTTTGGGAAGGTTCGGGGATGTTCAAACACTTTTTTTTTCAGCAACCACATTTTTTATTTTTTTATTTTAGTTTATTTTAATTTTTTATTTTTATTTTTTTTTTTAGTTTGTCAAATCCCGAACCTATAGGTTTCAGAATTTTTTTGGGTCCAAAAAGTTCAGCAACCTAGGTTCGGGATCTGAGAACTTCGAAAAAAAGTTTCTGAACCTCCCAGAACCTTCCAAGAACTTTCCAATTAAGACAGCCATAAGGCGGGAAGTGGTGCCTCGGGCGGCTTGAGTAATAAGTGATTCTTTTATCGGCCAGCGGCTTGAGCAGCTTAAAAAGCGCTATATTTCAACGATACCAAAAACAAAAATCTGGAATTTGAATCTTTCCAGAGTCTGACTGAGAGAAACCTCAGCTGGAATGGCATTCCACTCCACTCAGCGTGAAACACATCGAGAGAAAAAAGACTGCTGGCGGTAGAGGTTCTGCAGGATGGGAATTGGTAGGAAGCATCGTGGAACTGGCGGGATGATCTGGTAGCAGGTTTGGGATCGAATGGGTATGTTGATGGAATTGATGATGCTGGAACTATATTCGAAGAAGCTGCTGAAATGGGATTTTCGACCGCGGACCAGGAGAGAGTGGGCCACTGGAGGTGCTCCAGCATGGCGCCAGCACTGTTTGTCGCTGGCGGTTGACGACTCAGTGCTGTGCGCTGCTTCAAATTCGTGGATATTCGTGCCCGGATAGCCTACGGATCCCATTAACGTACAGGACTGGCAAATTCCACGGGCAATACAAGAAGTTAACTTCTTCCTTGCATTCTTTCTTATTAATGTTCATGTAGTTTAATTTAATTATTAACAGTTTAATGTATTGTATTTTTTTTTTTTTTTGGGGGGGGGGGGGGTGGGGAGTGTAGGGGGTGGGAATCTGTAGCTTATATTTTGTTAGTTTTTGTAGCGTAAGACTTGACGAACACTGCATGGTTTCAGACCAGGCTACGTGAAGTGCAGCTCCAGTTTGTAAAGCTATACTTTGATATTTCCACACTTTAATTATTCTCTTGCATACGTTTTATTATTTTAAAATATTTAACCAATTATAATAATAATGCCTATGTATGGACGGCAGAGAGAATGGTCAAGGGGGAGATAACAATATTATCCTTTCCACATGGGCGAACGAGGCCCCCTGTCCTCCTCAATACTGATGAAACTGAAACTGCAGAATAATGTGGAAATTGTCCAATTTTCCGGTAAACTGCTGCTTGTAGCAAAGGTCAAAGCAGAAATGAAAGGTTACAGGCATGTACTAATGTAAAGTCAAACTAAGTGTCACAGTCCTAAATCAGTCTCAAAACGCGGCGATCTGTCACCAGCCTACGTAAGCTTACTCACACCAAAGAGCTTATTGCTCAATTGTTACAGACACTCTTACATACAAACAAACACTCACATAAATTCGTCTCCTGCCCCGTTGGTTTGCCGGGGGTTTTCAGTATAAATAGTATCCCCACTTTATGGAAATTTAGTGCTTTAAATTCCCACTGTCGCTGTCTTCCTCATTTACTCTTTCCCATTCCTGCTCTGTCCTATCACTCTGCTATAGTCTACTATCTTCTTCTTCGCTAGATCAATGACCTACCTTTTTTCTTGAAAACTCTTCCTGGACAAGACTCCTTGTTTGTGTATGAGGTCTGTTGGATCAGCTTGGGAGTGTTGGACGCTTTCTGCCGGGTGGTCACTGGGGCTTCCTATGATTGTATTATTTAGCAATGTAGATGCTCTGTGGGTTCGGGCAAATAGAATAGACCCAACGTTTCCCGGCGTGTCGTAAGAGGCGACTAACAGGGGTGATGTTAGCACGGCATCACTGGGCGAAAGTCTTCTACACAGAAGTCACCGGCCAGGGCGGAGGAACCTCACGTTACTACAGGTTCAACGACCACGTGCTCAGGGCCAAGGCGAGCCACACTGTATTCGTGGATTTCGGCTGTGGCCAACAGCCTGGAGAGGATTGGGCCCTGCCAGGTCTTTTTTGCCCAAGACACAACACATGATGAGGCTATCCACTAATTCCATGCCGGATCGGTCGTCGCCCGGCTACACAAGGACCGCGCCTTCCGTTGGCCACCAGGACGGAGGTGAAAAGTATGCTACTGATGGACAAATTAGCAAGATCCGCACGAGAAACAACATCGTCATAGGAACCTGGAATGTCAGGACCCTAACTGCGGAAGGAAAATTAGAAGAACTGGCCCACGAGCTGGACCACTATCGATGGAACGTTCTAGGTATCAGCGAACTGCGCTGGAAAGGCCTAGGTGAAACAACGACTGACAAAGGCCACAAGCTCTATTTCAGCGGTAGAGATGACAGGCGCGAACACGGCGTTGGATTCTTGGTCCACAAGAACATTCTAGCCACTGTCATGGGTTGCCGCCCAGTCTCCAGTAGACTCATTACCAACCGTCTGAGAGCAACCCCTTTCAACATTACCATCATCCAGGCCTATGCCCCAACATCAGACTATGAAGACAGCGAAGTGGAGGATTTTTATGAAAATATACAGGCGGTCCTTGACCAAGTGCCGAAGAAGGACATAGTCATAGTGCAAGGCGACTGGAATGCCAAGGTTGGCCAAGATGCGCACCACAACTGGGGAGACACATGCGGACCCCACTGCAACAACGAGACAAATGACAGGGGTCTGAGGCTATTGGAGTTTGCCAGATACAACAATCTGGTACTGGCAAACACGCTTGGTCTGCACAAAAAATCCAGACGATGGACATGGCACAGTCCCGGCGGGGAACATCACAACCAGATCGACTACATCATGGTCAAGAAACGCTTCAGATCAAGCATCAACATTGGCAGGACACGCACTTTTCCAGGAGCAGACATTGGAAGTGACCACGATCTCGTGATGATGTCTTTCCGGCTCCATTTGAAGAGAGTAAATACAGCAAAGTGCACTAGGCTGAAGTTCGACCTGGACAAACTGCAAGACCCGGAGGTGGCAAAAATATTTCAGGCCACAATTGGAGGGAAATTTGCACCACTGCTTATTTTGGGGGCAGGCGAAGTAGATGTCAACACCATGACCAATACCTTCAACTCAGTTGTAACAGATGCCGCCACTGAGATCCTTGGCAAGCACCGACCAAAGAAGAAGCCGTGGATCACACCTGAACTTTTGGATCTGTGTGATAAACGAAGAGAGTTAAAAAAGAAAAAGAACACCTCACAGGGAGCTGATGTCTACCGAAAAATCAACAATGACATCCGAAAAGGCATGCGCACAGCAAAGGAGAACTGGATAGAAGATCAATGCCAGGAAATAGAGAACAATCTGAACAAGAACAACAGCAAGAAGGCCTACCAGACTGTGAAGCGGCTGACAAGTGTTAAACAGCCCAAAGTCTCCACTATCCAAAGCAAGTCTGGCATTTGCCTTACAGAAGAACAAGAAGTCTTGGACAGATGGACAGAGTACTGCTCTGACCTTTACAACCATACACCAAATGGAGACCCATCAGTTCTAGCATGTCCCGAGAGCAGAGAAGAAGAAGAAATCCTCCCAATTCTCCGGGAAGAAGTTGAGGCAGCAGTGCAATCGCTGAAGAAAGGGAAGTCAGCGGGAGTGGACAACATACCAGCGGAACTGCTACAAGCAGGAGGAGAAGCGATGACTGATGCTCTCACCATTATCTGTAACAAGATCTGGCAGAGTGGGGAATGGCCTACACCATGGACCCAGTCGCTTGTCATCACTCTTCCCAAAAAAGGTAACCTTCAGGAGTGTGAAAATTACCGCACCATCAGCCTCATCAGCCATCCCAGCAAGGTCCTCCTGAAAATAATACTCAACAGGTTGAAACCACAAGCTGAACAAATCATAGCTGAAGAACAAGCAGGATTCATGGCAGGGCGAAGTACCACTGAACAGATTTTCAACCTCAGAATAATCTGTGAGAAATACCTACAGCACCAACAACATCTATATCATGTGTTCATAGACTTCAAGAAGGCATTTGACCGAGTCTGGCATGCAGCTCTATGGGCAACCATGAAAGTGTACAACATCAGCCCTAAAATTATAGAAGTCATCAAAAGCCTGTATGACAAGGCTACCAGTGCAGTCCTCCATAACAGCGTCATCGGGAACTGGTTCAGAACAACAATCGGTGTGCGTCAAAGATGCCTACTCTCTCCAACACTCTTCAACATCTTCCTAGAGCGCATCATGTCAGATGCTCTTGCAGATCACGAAGGCACAGTCAGCATAGGGGGCAGAGCAATCTCCAATCTTCGTTTTGCGGATGATATTGATGGATTGGCTGGAGAGGAACAAGAACTTGAACAGCTTGTACAGAGGCTTGACACCACCTCCAGAGCTTATGGAATGGAAATAAGTGCAGAGAAGACCAAAATGATGACCAACAACACCAATGGCATCAACACGGACATCAAAGTACAAGGCCAATCCCTCAACACAGTGCACAGCTTCAAATATTTAGGAGCCATTGTGTCAGACAATGGGTCTCAACAGGAAGTCCTCTCCAGGATCGCACAAACAACTGCTGCCCTGACAAGGTTGAAGCCCATTTGGAAAGACAGAACCATCAGTCTACATTCCAAAGTAAGACTGCTGCGCTCTCTGGTCATCTCCATCTTCCTATATGCTTGCGAAGCATGGACCCTCACAGCAGATCTCCAACGAAAAATACAAAGCATGGAGATGAGGTGCTACAGAAGACTTCTGTGCATTTCCTATACCCAACACATCACCAACGTTGAAGTCCGACAGACCATCACACAAGCCATTGGACAACACGATGACCTGCTCACAGTGGTGAAGAAACGGAAACTCCGATGGTATGGCCACGTCACCAGATCATCAGGCCTTGCAAAGACCATTCTGCAAGGCACAGTACAAGGAGGTAGAAGAAGGGGGAGACCGAAAAAGAGGTGGGAGGACAACATTCGAGAATGGACTGGTTTGACACTGAGCGAAGCCATGAGGGCTGCTGAGGACAGAGAAAGATGGAGTATGCTGGTTAAGCGATCATCTGTGGTGCCCCTACGACCTTCGGGTTATGGGACAGGATAGGATAGGATAGGATAGCAATGTAGGCATTTTATATGTATGTGTTTTGTTGGTAGTTTATAATGATGTTTGTATTCTATTTTGTTTTCGTAACCGGGGGTTCGAGTAGTTGGGGTAAAGCCTCAGCCGTCCCCTGCGTGGAATGTCTTTATTGTAAAGTGACTGGCCGGTGGAGGGCGTTCAATTTTCCCACTAGGGTTGTTTCAGCAGATCTTTTATGCGGATCGGGGGTTGTCCGGTCCTGATTTGGCTCGGAAGAGTCCGCTGGACCTAAAGCAACAATCAATCAATCAATCAAACTGCGGAGAACCCGCGACCTTCATCATAAGAGACTGGCGGCTAACCAACTGTGCCTCGGCTCCACCCCGTTAAAACATCATGAGCTTGATCGTATTATGCAGGTTTGGGCCTATGCCTCAGCAGTCTCTGATACTCAGATTTAATATAGTTGTAGGATGAATTAGTCAATCTGAACATAATTATTCATGATACTGAGAGCTAGAGATCTATTTGTCAAACATGAGCTTAGGCATATGATATTTCTTTTTTAAATGACGGCCTACTAGCGCCAAAACCTGATAATTACAAATATCATGAGATAATTACAAATATCATGGAATAATTACAATTATCATGTGATAATTACAAGTATCATTAAAAATTATAAATATCTTCGCGTGATCATGTTTAATTTTCAGTTGTGGCTCTGCAAATCCGCCTGGGAATGCGCCAAAAACTGACAATTTTAGTTATCACATAATAATTACAATGTTCACTTCATAATTAAAATTTTTACTTGATCATTCTTAATTCTAAGACGGCTTACTAGCGCCAAATGGTGCATTTACAGGTATCAGTGATATTAGTTCTTAATACGTGTTCTGTGTCATTCACATTATGATGGCCTATTGTAACAAGCAGACCAGTTTACCCCCGGGCTATTTGAGCTTTTGCTTGTTTAGCAGTAGTAAAACTTAGAAGCAGTTGAAGGTTACTGTAGTCTATAGCAGACGATTAAGGTATAACTGATGTGTACACAAAAACTGTGAGCTGACGCGAGCCGTTTAGTGACATCATCGCAGCCTACGATCGAGTTTCGAATTTTATAGCCACTTATATTGTTTCATCCAATCGGGACACAGGTAGAGTGGTTAGGACCAGTTCTGGCCGATTCAGTCAAAGCCAAGTATAGAGTCAGTTGTGTGGAAAGCTCTGAGCAGTACACAGCTACACTCGAGCAGAGAAATATCTCCACTGATAGAACAGGGAAGCAGTGCTTGTTGAATATTTGAATTCAATCAAGTAGCCATGGGCCTGACTTTGTCAAAAAGGTAAATGAACATACTTCTGTTTCATCGTGATGTATTTATATTATTGTTGAAATTATGTTTGTGGAATTTGCTATGCATAGAATTGAATTGTTAGTCCGACTTTGCCTTACACCGTGGAGAAGCCGACCACGTGTCAAGCAAGACCAGGTTTGACGCCATGTTGTATACCTGACGGCACCACTGTTGATTAACCTATATGTATGCTTGCAGACTAGTGGCTATACCAGTGAATGTTTATAATATTATTAATTCTTTATGTGTATAGTTAGCCACGATTTATATTTATGTATGTATAGGAAATTAGAGTGGAGATTCCAGTGGACCACCGACTTAGCAGAATGTTCGTCGCTTATGTATAGAGATGTGGAGCTATCACTGAGGGCTACTTTTGGCTTTCAGTGAGACGCTCTGCACAGACTTATTATTCAGGGTTGTGCAGAATTTCGTCTCATATGTTACAGACGAGCAGGCGGGATATCGTGAGCCCAACTCAGCACAGAACAGAACCTAATCTACGATTTGAGTTGGCTGCCAAAGCATCTACAGCATCGAGCGCAGATAGCCCACCCGTCTAACACAAGCAACGACAACACAGAGTGTCGTAGAAGCTACCTCAACGCAGCACTTCAACCACGAAACCAATCAGTTAAGTGCCCAGGAAACAGTGCACTAAAACTGTATCAAAAGGACCACAGTAGTCCACTCTTCATGAACGCTAGTAGCCAGTGCCCGATGAAGAAAAAGTAGCTGCCTAGATTATCAGCGAGCGAACCATTCGCATTGACAATTGAACTTTTAAGTTAGATTCGTACTTCGAAGATCGTGTATAGAGTAGAAGAAACAAATGTGTGATTTTAACTGTTATCAAGTGGCTGGACTACATATGATTCATAGCCGTGTGAAAGCTAGTGTGACAGTGATCTTTTACCATTTTTCTATCTATCTCTGTACCCCAGCCTTAACACAGACCGAGCTAAACAAATAAATGTATTAAAGTAATTCACCGGGTGACTCACTAGCGGTTCCCATAGAATAAGACGTGAGGGTTACAGCATTCCATTGTGCAGAGCCCAGCAACAATAAAACCCCCGTCACACCTATTAGTGCCAAAACCTGATAATTACAAATATCATGTGATAATATATATACAGGAAGTCCTCTCCAGGATCGCACAAACAACTGCTGCCCTGACAAGGTTGAAGCCCATTTGGAAAGACAGGACCATCAGTCTACATTCCAAAGTAAGACTGCTGCGCTCCCTTGTCATCTCCATCTTCCTATATGCTTGCGAAGCATGGACCCTCACAGCAGATCTCCAACGAAGAATACAAAGCATGGAGATGAGGTGCTACAGAAGACTTCTGGGCATTTCCTATACCCAACACATCACCAACGACGAAGTCCGACAGACCATCACACAAGCCATTGGACAACACGATGACCTGCTAACAGTGGTGAAGAAACGGAAACTCCGATGGTATGGTCACGTTACCAGATCATCAGGCCTTGCAAAGACTATTCTGCAAGGCACAGTGCAAGGAGGTAGAAGAAGAGGGAGACCGAAAAAGAGGTGGGAGGACAATATTCGAGAATGGACTGGTTTGACACTGAGCGAAGCCATCAGGGCTGCTGAGGACAGAGAAAGATGGAGTATGCTGGTTAAACGATCATCTGTGGTGCCCCTACGACCTTCGGGTTACGGGACAGGATAGGATAGGATAGGATAGGATATATATATATAAATTGCTTAGCCGGAAGTCCTTCTTCGCCTCTACTGTAAAGTTTGTCCGGTATGGATGCTGATCTGGGCAGGTGCTGGGCGCTGCGGATCGGCCTGCTGTGCGCTCAAAACCCGCGAAATCGTTATAGCCGACATTTCCTTACCGAACGTTTAACCGTTTCTAAGATAAATAAATAAACAAAATGTCCACAAACTGCAATAGCCTCATTTCGCGCCCTTCCGATTCAACCCGTGTCAAGAACGTGCCGTTCCGTAATACCGCAAATTTTGTTTTATTTCCATTCAAAACACTTTTGCACTCATGTCACCAATCTTACAGCTGAAGGTTACCTGTTCACTTTCTTTTTCATCCATACTTATATGCGCACAAAAATTCATTCGCAAACAATCTTGCAAGAATCCCATTCAAGTGTAAAATATTGCAATTATTTCAGCGTATTGCTATTGGTCAATTCTCACCTTTATATGTGCTGCACTAAAACTGTCCAACTCACCAAAGTTAGAGGGAGAGGATGCCTTTGTACCCTGGCAGTACATTACGATTAATTTCAGTGCATCGCATGCTCATGTAACCAAGCTTACCCCTTCAAACGACCAGTCCCATGAAGCTTATTCATATGTGCATTATACTTTTTTTTATTCCTATGTGCAGCGCTTAGGCCAAAGAAAAAAAATTGTCCGTTTACGGTCACCTGACCGACCCTGTACATTTTGCACCAACCCTATTTTTTTTCCCCCAAAAACATAAAAATAAAATAATAAATGAAGATACTTTTAGAAGCCAAGGCAAAATCGTCCAAATGAAACTTGCAGACAACAGTTGTCTCTCTGTCTACATTTTAAACAGCCACCTGTGTACCCTGGCTTGCCAGGGTACAAAACCACTAGTTACAAAATAATATGAACGAAATATTTACAATTAACACATAAAAATTGTAATTATCAAGTGAAATTACAACTTTCGGTTTTGGCCCATTTTCAGATGGATTGCTAAAGCCAAAACTAAAAATTAAATATGATCACGCGAAGATGTTTGTAATTTTTCAATAAAAATTGTAATTATCTCTTGATAATTGTAATTTTCCTATGATATTTGTAATTATGTAATGATATTGGTAATTATCAGGTTTTGGCGCTATGAAGGTATGGTAAATACTGATCATTACCGATATCTCTCAAAATTACAGAGAACACGTGTTAATTTCAATTCTCTCGTGATAATGGTAACTCTCGCTTTTAACGCTAGTAGTCCGTCATATTTTTATATAAAAAAATCCTCAGCAGTTCCTGATATTCAGATTGAATGTAGATTGGATGGTATGCTTGAAATTAGTCAACCTCCGCCACAGGCGCTCGTTTTGGGATGTTAGAAAAGCATAGCACACTAGTTACACTATTTTTATGCGCTATGCTTTTCTTGAATTTGCTTTGTTTGTAATCACATATTATAGTCCATCTGGGCGTAACGTCGGCTCCACACGAAGTGTAACTTGTAACTTGTAGCTTGGGTTAGCTCGTAACTCCCGAAGAAGCGTTTTAATGAACAAAGCTTACATGCATAGAGATTGTAACACACACACACAAAATCTGAGGCCAGGTTTATGAACGGGTATAAGGAACAGATAGTAAAGTTACACCTCTAAAGAGACCAACTGTGACCACACCATCTCGACAGATCCTTTTAACATTCACAGTGAGTGTTGTCCCACTGACAAAAATAAGCTTACAACAAAACATAACTTTTTCGAAAGTGGTCTTTTTTTTTAAATGAATATATTATGTAATGTTGTGCCTATTAATAGCATCGGTTATCCAATATTCTTGAGCTAAAAATAGCATACCCCGTTGCCGCCAGAAGTAAGCGAAGCCTTCGGATTGGGTCCTTCTAAGTTATGTAGGTCTACACATTTAGATGTGTAATTCTTCTTGTCCCCTATACGCTATGTGTCCGGGGACGTTAATTTACCTAATGCAAAAAATGTGGAATTCTCCTACCCGTTTATTAAACTTGCCGCTGGTCGGTTTGATATCTTCAACCATTTTACGAGGAGCCTTAATAATGAGCGAACTCACCGAGCTTTTCTACTTACTGTAAGTTTAAAGTTCATTTAGCTCTCTTCAAAGATAGACTTTCATCACTGAGGTGCATTATGTCCGTTGCTCTTTATTAACCACGTACTTCGTGAATCCATTTTTTTCCCCCTGCTAAATGTCAACCGTTGACATTGAAATTGTGTAGCAGTCTAACAGAGGCTGCTGGCTGTGTGAAGAGTCAGAAATTAGTACATCCCCAATTTCCAGGACGGCAGTGAGGTAAAGGGTCGGCGTGCCAGTTTTTCATACTCGATGCTAGCCCGTTACCGTTCACTGGCTCGAGTCGAAATACACGACGAATGGGAGAGATAAGGCGCATAAAAACGAGGATGCCATTGTTTTCTGCGTACGTGAAGTCACACTTGCAACTAAAAGCACATTCCTCTCTTCCCCTCACCTTACACCCCTCTATCTCCCCCTCTCTCTCCCTTTGTAATTCCTCCCTCTCCAGGGCTGAGATTTAGCAAGCCAGGCTAAGGAGCCAGCCGGGCTCCTAACCTGGGAAGTTGAAGTTGCCAAAATATTTCTCAGGTTGCCAGACCCCTTGATTGAAAGCACGGTCATTTTTTTTTAAACTGTATAACTATTGCAGCTAATAAACAAGATAAATTTCAACATTAACACCGTTTCATTTTTTAAAACAAGCACTGTATAATTTATTCATCATCGACACCCTCGTCCTCAATGTTCCAAAACTTGAAGAAGCTTGGGTGTGCCTTCTTCAGCTGTTTTTTTTTCTTCTTCGAACTTTATTTTTTTTGCTGGAGGCTCCGAGACACCGCTTAAAAAGCGCCACATCGTTCGAGATTGACAAAAGACTGAGAATGGGGAATATCGAAAGTACGGCAAGTCTCGCGTGACTCATCAAGGAAGTCAGAGACTCGTTCCGATACACGCAAGGAAGCAAGAAGGCTAGGATCTCGCAGGGCAGTAGCGTTTCGCGGCGAGAGAAAGAAGAAAGTCTCGCGAGAAAAGGCTATTTTTACTTCGCAAATCCCTCGCTTTGCTAGCGTTACCTAACTTCCAAGCATGCATCGGAACGGGTCTCCGGTGCTGACTGCAGAAGCGGTTGGCGCGTGTTTTGTTTTACATTGCAAGTCAAAAGTCCGTGTACAGGTACAGAATCTCTACCACTGGCGGTATTTTCAAGTCGCCAGCCGGGCGAATGGTACCCCAAATCGAGCTCGCCACACACTATTTTTAGGGGCCATTGGCGAGTTGGCGAAAGTTAAAGCTCAGCCCTGCCTCTCTCACGTTTATAATTTAACTGATCATGACACTGCCTTAACGCTTTGGCTTAATACATTTACAAACATATGTAATAAGCATGCCCCAGGGAGAATGAAGAGAGTCAGACACATTGTAAAACCTAAATGGCTTGATCATGAGTTACAAGATGCCATTAATAATCGAGATTATTTAAAATCGACTGGCAAAGAAAATGAGTACAAAGAACAAATAAATGAAGTAAATTCAATGAAAGGATTAAAACAGAGAAAGTGTTTTCATGACATTGCTATATCAAAACAAATTCAAAGAGCATAGGGAAATCAATAAATGAACTCACAAGTAATAAACATACAAATATTTCAAGTTGTATTGACATATCCGCTAATGATTTAAACCAAAATTTTTTCTAAAATAGCTGAAAAGGTTACTTTAAATGATAAATCAAAATTAAAGGATTTGAAAATTCAATAAAAGACTCCTGTATGTCAAAACAAATTTTATCTCAATCAAGTATGCTTCCGGTTACGGTACCTGAAGTTTTCACGCACTCACACATTTAAAGCAAACAGGAATCCGGTCCAGAGATAAGATGGATGGCCGAATTCTTAAGTTGTCTGCAGGAAAGTTTAAACCAGTTGACTGAATAGACGGAGCTAAATCATACTAGGGAGACCGAAAAAGAGGTGGGTGTTACACACGATGTTGTTTTTTCTTTATCAGTAGTTGATTCAGCCCCAATGCTGAAGTACTGATGAGTGTAGCTCAGATTCGTTTATCCACGCAACCCGTTCAATCAGCATACAAGTCACAGAGTCGACGTATGAAGTTTTTCACTTTTATTCAGCACACATCAACAACTGCATACAATCGCTCAATCGCTTTTCCACTCTCAACTTTTTACTTTCCAACTCACTATCAACAACAACCCTTTTGAAACAGTGCGGCACTTATATAGTCTCTTCATACTCCCGAACAATTTAGAACACGGTAGAATGACGCAATACCACCAATCAAACTAAAGATCGTCATCACTGACTTACGTCATACATTTTTCTAAACATTCCAGGAACGTTCTCAAACTTCGATATTTATCAGGGAAGTTTCTATCGACAGTAAACACTCAAATCTAGAGAATTCTCCAATAATATCGACCAACGAAAATCACCAACGTTATACAAAGTCTCTCCTAACAACAACGCAAACTCAAATCAAAGGTAAACAAACTCTATTATTGAATACTTTGCAAATCGAAACGGTTAGATCTATCGTGCGCGTTTCAGACATGCTATCGTTCGCGTTTCAACGTAACAGTGGGAGGACAACATTCGAGAATGGACTGGTTTGACACTGAGCGAAACAATCAAGGTTGCTGAGGACAAGGAAAGATGGAGTACGCTGGTTAAACGATCATCTGTGGTGCCCCTACGACCTTCGAGTTACGGGATTGGATAGGATAGGAAATCATACGTCAATTAACCCCCACCAAATGCATAATAATACCAAGTAGACAAAAGGACGGAAAATATAACCGCAACATTTCGGGATTTAACGGTTAGTAATAAAATTGTTGAAAAAGTCAGCCATAATAAAGTGTTGGGAGTCGACATTGAAAACAACCTGTCTTGGTCAAATCACATTGAAAAACTTTCCAAAACAGTGTCCAAAAAATTATATCTTCTAACTAGAAAATCAGTCCTAAATTTTGATGCAAGGAAGTTTTTCTTCAATGCACATATACATGTATATTCAGTCAGCCATGGCTTATGGGATTCAGCCAGTGATAATACAATTAAACCATTTATTTGATTACACAAACGTGTTCTTAAAGTAGTCCTATTAAAGAAAACAACCCTTTCTGGGACTACATAAAATTAGGGATTGGCTTATAATAAGTTTCATTCATACACACAATTATCACTGAATATGTACCACTACCAGAAACCATATGCTCAAAATTCACTTTGAGAACTTCACGCTAAGTCATGAGATTGAACACTTCTCTTCCTCGGATTGATCTGTTTACGTCTATTTTAATTTATTCAGGTAGCAGTCTCTAGAACTCTCCATCCCAAACTTCCTGAGACAAACTACCCACATGAATGCTTTCGAGAGCAAACATGCTTTCCCTCTTATGAAGTCAAAATAATCGGTTTTTTTATTGTACATGTAAGAAAACAAGAATGTGGTTCTACAAACTCAATTATTTTCTTTGCTATTGATGATCTTATGCAATATATATTGTTTCGTTTAAATATCTTGAAAATAATGCATATGTGCTAGTTAATGTGTATAATGTCCTCTAAGCTCTGTTGATTACAAAGCAATTGAGTGCAATAAATGTTAAATATAAAGATAAAATTTATGTGCCACTCCAACCCCTATTCCTTGCAATGCTTGTCATGTACATTATCTGTGGTCTTACTCAAGTTTATCTATAAACATGTAATCGTTTTAATAGGTGGTTTTGTGTGTGTGTGTGTGTGTGTGGGTGTGGGTGTGTGTGCGTGTGTGTGTGTGTGTGTGTGTGTGTGTAGTTTTAGTACACTAGTCTCTCTTTAAGGCGAGGGCCAGATGTAAACAAGCAGACCACAGCTTATTTTATTACCTTCGTTAAGAATTATCTAATCTTATGTTATCTTATGTTATCTTATGTTATCTTATGTTATCTTATCTCGCTCTCATTTTTTTAAATGAAGAAAAAAAAGTGATGTAGATTGTTTTACGTTGACCACGTCTGAAAATTTTGAAGAGAAATTTTTAAAAATAAAGTTTAATGTTTTAGAACTGGCTCTAAAGCTCTTTCTACGTGTGTGTGCGTGCTGCAGATCATCAGATCGTATTACATTTCCAACGCATGCGCAAATATATAGCAGAACACCAACACCTCGCGCAAAATGTCTGACTGGATAGAATTGAGTTCACAGGGGTGAAAATAAGTCCTCGATAGCGAAGAGGTACTGGATGCTCGATAGCGCATCGGGTACTTCCTATGCATCTCTATGATGACGATGATGATGACGACGACAATGATAAACAATCGCTGTCTCACGACTTTGCACTGCCCATGCTGACCCTGCTCCCATTGAGGACATCATCGTGTGTAATTTGTTGTATTGTCCAAAAGTTAAGCTGCCTGAAAGTGTACCTCATAGAGCTCTGCAGTCTGGCAAACACTAGCAGTTCATGTGTCCGTGCAATTTGTGAGCTCAAAAATACAACACGAACCTCCAAGGGACAATATTAGTGTAGAATTTGTCATTGGAGTGCAGCATTGCGAATGTATTACTTCCTAAATAGATTTCGTTGTACGAAACGTTTATGGTATTTGTTGTTGATCAGGATTTTTCTGTTGACATAGCGGGCAAAATTCGGGTTTGCTTTCTCAGCCTTAGTGCGGTGCCACCGTGGACTATGGGCAATATGTCGTCGTTCTTGCGGGGTGTGATTGTGTATCAGGCACCCACCCAACCTTCTTTGACTCGAGAGTCAGGATCTTTAAAGTCTGTGCGATGGAATTGCAGGTGGTGTGTGCAGACTATATTTCGGTTCTTACTCTCATTCAAAACATGAATAACAGTAAAGAATGTCTTATATGAGTGAGACTTTGTTACAAAAAAAATTTTTTTTTTGCTTACTTCATACAAGTGTTACCTAAAAAAATTGTTTTTAATGGATATAATATGCATGATATTTTAGTAACATTTAATTTGTGTTATAACTGTAGTGATGATTCAAAGATTGACCAATTTTTTTAATAATTAAGCGTCTTGCAGATGAAATGAAGTTTTAACTTCAGAGCTTTTTTTTCTTATTCTGAAAGTGTGCGAGGAAAACAAACTTGATGGACCTATCTACATAGAAAATCATACCAGCTTTCAGTGCAGCGTGCACTTTATACACACATATTTAGCGGGGTTCTAAAACGTTTACAATTACAAAAAAAATTGCATAAAGATTGGAAACAGATACACCAGTGGCAGGAATGAATTATTTCCAGTACACTCTCTTTTGGTACCTTATTTTCGTCATTCTGGCTACCTCCCACGCACAACCAATCAGGAACATTTATGACCCTAGTAACGGTTGCCAGGAAGACATAGAAACTGCGGAGCTGTGCATGGAAGCTTCCGGTTCCGGCTCTGACAACATAGTATGGGATGGTACCCAGAAGTTTGTCTGTCGGAAGTCGAGGTTGGTGACCTGGGTTCCTGACAGCTCAGTGGATGAGGAAGCAGCTTTCGTCATGGTGCAAGGTTGTTCCAGCTCAAAAGCGGAATATGTGGGAAACCGCCCCACTCTAAACAAGTAGGTTTGCATCTGAATTTATTTAGCTTATTGTATTCTATAGTCCCACTGGTTAAAACCAAGAGCAGTTTTTACATTGATTTCTTAAAAAACACAGTATACACAGGCATACACATTACAACGAAGAAGAAAAAGAAGAAGACGACGAAGAAGACACCACGAACTAAGACATTACGTTACGTCTGATGACATAGGTAAACTTTACAATATATTTATTTAAAGTTTTCGGTGATGTCATTTCTTTAGAAAATTTATCTCCAACACCTAATCATTACCTTAACGCAAGTTTTCACTACAGTGGTATCCTTTTTGCCTTCAAATGCAAATGGCTCCATGTGCATTGTTTCATTACATTGCAGCAACATGCATATAACAAATACCTATAACACTATTTCTTTCTCCTCCATCAGATGCGAAAGTGAGCCTAACATGAAAGTGAACGTCAACGAGCTGTCGCTACTGCTGCCTGTGACGTCGTTGAGCACCAACGTCACGTACTTCAACATCTACTGTTTCCGGTGCTCACGTGACCCCGGGCCGGAAGTGACGTGGGCGATCAACGTCAGCTGTTCAGAGTGGGTGGGTGAACTGCAAGAGTTGAGCAGCGAGGAGGAAATTCTGCAGTCGGCTTTGGAATCCAAAGTTTGCTCCCTGCGGCTCCAGGTTAGCTGAATCATTATCTTGATTTATTTATTTAGTTCATTCTTTGCTGGCGATAGATTATGTCCCTTTTAATTTTTCTTATTCCTCATTGGTTCTTTCTATGTTTCTAGCTTGCTTCTTCGCCTCAACTTTCAACCCCACTCTCCCCGTCTCCTCTCTCTCTCTCTCTCTCTCTCTCTCTCTCTCTCTCTCTCTCTCTCTCTCTCTCTCTCTCTCTCTCTCTCTCTCTCTCTCTCTCTCTCTCTGTCGCTGTGTGTTTGCGTGTGAGTGTGTACAGGGCCGGATCCAGGGTGGGTGGGTGGGGGGGTTACCTGGGTTCCGGAACCCCCACCCCCTCCAAAGTATTAAAAAAAAGATTTTATTTAATGCAAAGAGTTTCAATTTTTAAAAAAATTGTTTTTAAAACATTGCAGTTTTTAGTCACTTTTGGTCCAAAGTACAAAGAGTTATTTATAGACAATACAACGGAAATCCATTTCAAAGGATCCGTTGAAAAGTCCAAAGCGTTTTCCCGTTGAAACGACCAAGTAACCCAACCCCTAAGCCTAAATTAGTAAATGCAGGCATATTTTCCTGGTCTGGCCGCAAGCCTCTTCCAGCACCTTCACCTTGATACTGCCCTAATCTCCCAAAAACGACTTTTTAGAAATATTAATTAAGATGCTAAGTTGATAATTATGAACACAGCGTTCGTTGCCTGGTGTGGTGAAGTTAGCAAATTGGCAAATGCTTTGACAACTGATGTTATTGTTCCTCGTCAAGCATCCCGATAGACTCTCCGTGACAACCAACGTGCGGCCACTCCAGAAGAATATTTCAAGATTAGCATTGCCATTCCTTTCTTGGAACACCTGCCAACCGAATTGGACTCGAGGTTCAAAAATGCTGACCTAGCAGTTGATGGTCTCTGTCTGGTGCCAAGCACTTTAATAGACAACCAGGATGGTTTCATGCAGGTTCCAGAAGGGGTGAAGACACTGGCAATGTTGTGGGAGTCTGGCCTACCACAGTACCAGACAACGCTACCTTTCATGCAGAATACCAACGGTGGGTTTGCAAATGGCGAAGTGCTGCTGAGAATGCGACAGCTATCATCCCAACCACGGCATCAGAAGCACTGAAACATTGTGACAGGGATTTTCATCCCAACCTGTTCATCATGCTAAAGTACCTTTGCACCCTGCCTGTCACTACTGCCGAGTGTGAGCGTTCAAACAGTCAGTTGCGCAACCTGAAAAACTACCTGCGCTCCACAATGGCGCAACAGAGGCTCAATGGACTTGCTTTACTGAAAGTGCACAGGGATGTTGATATTGACTTCAAAGAGGCAGTGAACTGTTTAGTAGGAAGATACAATTCACAAATGGTACTAATGCCGAGGAACCTAGTGCAGCAAGACTGAAAATGAAAGCATGGCTGTGATGTTCATAAACTACAAGGTAAAGCTTTATACCGTTAACGATCGACAAAAAGTAGTGAATAATAATAGTATACAAAACATCTCTGCTAATAAATAAATGTGTGTGTGTGTGTGTTGTTGTTTTTTTAAAAGGAGGGGCAGAGGATTATTTTTGTACCCTAGAGTTTGTCAGTTCAAGTGTTAAAAGAGCTCAAAGTCCCCGACCATCGCAAATGGCTTTTTCAAGGTTCAGATTGCACCAGATTGCACCATTTTGCATCCTTGAAAAAAAAAATTTCCCGGGAGGGGGGGGGGGGGGGGCATGCCCCTGGACCCCCCTAGAAGGCTCGGCGCTTCGCGCCTTCGCTGAATCTGTAACCCCCCCCCCTTCGACTTTTCCCAGGTCCGGCCCTGGTGTATGTGTGTGTGGTTGCGTGTGTGTCGGTGTGTGCAAGTGTGTGATCCCCTTTCCCTTCATTTTCCCATTGTGTGTGTGTCTGTGTGTGTGAACGCATGCGCGTTGTGTGTGTGTAAATGCACGCGCGTTGGGTGTGTGTGCGCGTGTGTTTTGTTTTTAATATGTGTTTGAATTGTTTGTTTTTCTTCTTTCGCTGAAAGTGTTTCCTTCCTGATTCATTGTTTGCCTGCCTGCTCTTCTTCTTAGTTTAATTTTAATTAGTTTTAACGTAATTTTAATAAGAGAAAGAAAAATGAAGAGAGAGAGAGAGAGAGAGAGAGAGAGAGAGAGAGAGAGAGAGGGAAGGAAGAAGAAGAAGAAGAAGAAGAAGAAGAAGAAATAAAAAGGAGAGAAGAAGTACAAGAAAAAGAATAAAGAAGGGGCTGAAAAATTAGTGAAATAAAGAAAGAAGGAAAGAACGAAAGATGGAAAGGCAGTTATAGATGATAAAGATGACTTAGTCGAAAAGACATACGTGCACTATATATAATACGACAGTTACAAGTGTAGATTTGATTTACCAAAAAAACCCAACTTGAACATTAAATTAAGTGAAATTAGATACGATGATGAATATTTTATCTGTAGGCAGAATCGTAAAAAAGGGTAATTTCTTAAAACATGGATAGAATTTTTTACAAAATCATTTATTGTTGTAGTACTATCAAGAACGTCTTCAGGTAGAAACTACATAATACAAAATAACGACATTGTTCGGTGTTTTGGAACCAGGCGTAGTCTCAGTCTCGAGATAATTTCAGTCTGAAAAATAGAAAAACCGGTCCAACAGTTCATGAATAAGCCAATCAATCAATGCATTAATAAACCAATGTTAAAACTCGGCAATAGACACTTTCTCCATTAGGAATCTATAGAGATTGGTCCCCGCCTGCAGCCGTATTCTCCAATCAGCTCGTTGGGTGCTATAATAATGTGGCTTTCTTAGCTTTGGCCTAATCCTGCAAACATAGTAGTCTACCATAATATTCCATGCTAGAACTGCCAGCGGAATTTGTAAAGCATTAACTTTAACTTTAAAGCATTCGCCAATAACTACATGTAGGCCTACAACATGTAATTTCTAGGTCTATCCCTTGTATAGGCATTTTGGGTTAGGTGGCTTTATGAAGTTAAGGTAAAGAAGTTCATGACCCAATATCTACACCATCTACTGCCTTTGTAGTCGAAGTAGAATGGACCCTTTAAATATTTTCCAAATACCTACGACAAAAATTCTGTTGATTTCGGTACAACTTACCCGTGAGGTTAACCGATGAAACCGCCGTAACCGTAACCGAAACCTTTTCTGATGAAGCCACCGCCCAATCCGCCGAGTCCGATGCCTCCGAATCCGATGCCTCCGAGTCCGTAGCCTCCGAAGCCGCCGAATCCGATGCCTCCGAGTCCGCCGATGCCTCCCAATCCGAAGCCTCCATAGCCCAGACCAATGGGGAAACCACCGTATCCTCCGTAACCACCGTAACCACCGTATCCACCGAAGAAGCTGGCAGATGACATGGAGGCCATCACCACCAGAAGGGCGAGAACTGCGACTTTGTTCATGTTGATAGTCTGCAATTAGAGGCACAACATATTCGTATTATTTTCTACATGATAATGCAGATGAAAATGATGATGATAATAATAATGATGATGATGACTACAATGTTGATGATGATGATGATGATGATGATGATGATGATGATGATGATGATGATGATGATGATGATGATGATGGTGGATTCTATCGTTGTATGCATGCAAAATTTACGTCCTATTTGGCAGAGGAGTTAAATAATCTTCGGTAGTAACAAATCTTCTGTTAACTTCTTATCTTCCGCATTATGAGGTAAACATTACAATTTACCAAAGTTATCAAGAAGAAAGGCAGTCTATTGCTCAGAAATGCTAACTCACAACAGCCTTAAAATGAAAATTATACAGAAGAAATGAGACTAAGGGTAAAAAAACCCACCAAAGCACACTCTAGCTTTACAATTAAAATAAGTTGGCATGATAAGAAGTACTAATAAGAAAGCAAAATCCTAATCTAGATGGAGTCCCAAAAACTAGTTAGAAGAAATCAGATTTTAGCTACGAAATTTAAAAGCAAGAACATAGTTTTAGATATAGAAGAATAACAGACTTAAAGCTAACACTGCCAGAAAATTTTTTAAATGTTTGGCTTTTACAAGCAGTCAGAAAGCAAAAACACAATTAATCTATTAAATTGGTAATTATAAAGAAGAAAGGCAGACTTATGCAAACATGACACAAACTCCAGATCCATTGAAAATTGGTAGAATAACGGCATACTAACGCTCAGAAGAAGAAGAAAAAAACGCATTCTAGCTTTAAACTGAAAATTATATACAATAAAATTAGACTTGCGCTGACTATGAAAACAGCTTAGACTGGAAGTTATTTAGTAAAATGTCATGCTAACGCTGAAAAAAATAATGAATAGTTTATATAGCCTAAACAAAATGGTAATATACACACTCTAACTTCAGACTAAAAGTTAACATAGAAGAAAGGCATTCTAAAACTCAGAAATCCCTATCTTTAAAACTGAAATTAGATACTTAAAATGAAAATAGTTTAAATAGACTACAAAATAGTAATAAGCGTTCACAGCAAAAACACTAACTTTAGACTGAACGTTAACATAGGAGAAAGGCATTCTGAATCTCAGGAAACACGAACTTTAAAACTGACATTAGATACAAGAAATGCAGACTTAATGCTAAACTAAATCTCAGAGAAAATTAGCTTTAAAACTGACATTTGATACATGAAATGCAGACTTAATGCTCAGAAAACAAGAACGTACTATAGCTATAAAAAAAAGAAGAAACTAGAAGACACTTTTACTCACGTTATGAGGTCGGACTGTCCTTCCTTCTGGTCTGTGATGATGTTGCAGTCTGGTGTTGGTGACTGAGTGACGGTCTTGTTCCAAAATCTCCCTTTTTATCCAGAGCAAGACCGGGAAGTTTTTCCCAGCACCCTCCCCCCCCCCCCCCCCCCCATCAAAATTCAATGGGACCTACACTGATCAATCATAAAAGTTTGGCAACTTTGATACGTTTATTTGCTTTTCAATTACACCAGATATTAAGAGTTTGATTTTAAACGTCCACAGTGCCTCAGGGTATGGCGCCTTAACTGTGTGCGTAGATCTGAATGACTAAATTAAGCAACCGAGACGCTTTGATTGAACTATTTATTATTTGGAGTGACAGAAGGACAGTATTGATGATGTAGAATTACGCGTTAATTAAACATAATTGTGTGGACAAAAACGGAGAAAAGCAAGGATTCTGTCGTGTTCCTACAAACAGATCTAGGGTTCGAACATGCCTAGTGTATACTCTGCGTGTGTTTGTGCATGTGTGCGTGTGTGTGTGTGTGTGTGTGTGTGTGTGTGTGTTTTAGAAACCCCCTTCGGCTGGCTCGCCTCATACATATTACTCGTAAAGGTGTAGCACTAATTCCATATCCTATGCTATCCTATCCCGAAACTCGAATGTCGTTGGGGCACAACAGATAATCGTTTAACCAGCGTACTCTATCTTTCGCTGTCCTCAGCAACCCTCATGGTTTCATTGTGTCAAGCCAGTCCATTCTCCAATATTGTCCTCCCACCTCTTTTTCTGTCTCTCTCTTCTTCTGCCTCTTTGGATCGTGCCTTGCAGGATGGTTTTTGCAAGGCCTGATGCTCTGGTGACGTGGCCATACCATCGGAGTTTCCGTTTCTTCACCATTGTGAACATGCCATCGTGTTGTCCAATGGCTTGTGTGATGGTCTGTCGGACTTCGTCGTTGGGCATAACAAATGCCCAGAAGTGTTCTGTTGCACCTCATCTCCATGCTTTGTATTCTTCGTTGAAGATCTGCTATGAGGGTTTATGTTTCACAAGCGTATAGGAAGATGGAGATGACAAGGTAGCGCAGCAGCCTTACCTTGGAGTGTAGACTGATGGTCCTGTCTTTCCAAATGGGCTTCAACCTTGTCAGGGCAGCAGTTGTTTGTGCGATCCTGAAGATGACTTCCTGTCGGGACCCATTGTCTGATACAATGGCTCCTAAATATTTGAAACTATGCACTGTGATGAGGGATTGGCCTTGGACTTTGATGTTCGTGTTGGTGCGAATGGTGTTGTTGGTCATCATTTTGGTCTTCTCTGCACTTATTTCCATTCCAAATATAATATAATATTCCCTGAATGTGTGAATAGACAATAAATGAAATATTGATTGATTCCATTCCAGAGGCTCTGGAGGTGTGTCAAGCCTCTGTACAAGTTGTTCAAGTTTTTGTTCCTCTCCAGCCAATCCATCAATGTCATCCGCAAAACGGAGGTTGGAGATTGTTCTACCCCTCTATGCTGACTGTGCACTAATTACCTCACAATTAATCCATCCACCCAGAAAGCAATAAACGTTGATTAAGTAAGCTTAGTCAATAAAATAAGTTAGAACCACTACGTCTTACATCATTTTCCGCTCAATCTCTGACCCTCATGATGAGAATGGGATTTTTTTGTCAAACGTTTTCTAGATAGTATGATCATAGAAGAGTTTAGTAATATATATTATTGAATTGAAAGGTCTCCGATAAGCGTATAAACAACTTTAAAAGTCACTGGGATCCCAGGGGACATAACTGGGTTCCACTAGCAATTATATCTTATTCAACTATTGTGCGTCGATTGATACAGTAGGCACAGGGTTCTCTCCCCTGGCTAATCTACTTAGCCTAAGCTGTCAGTGTATCGTCAAGCCTCGTTGACGTTTTGTGTATACGCCTTTTAGAGCCATTCTAAGGGTGCTTAGCCAGTATTACCTTTTTTTTAAAGAACGCTCGCGTACAACGATTTGATTCCGATTTTCCAATAGACACTACAAATGAATGAATATCTATCTATCTATCTATCTATCTATCTATCTATCTATCTATCTATCTATCTATCTATCTATCTATCTATCTATCTATCTATCTATCTATCTATCTATCTATCTATCTATCTATCTATCTATCTATCTATCTATCTATCTATCTATCTATCTATCTATCTATCTATCTATCTATCTATCTATCTATCTATCTATCTATCTATCTATCTATCTATCTATCTATCTATCTATCTATCTATCTATCTATCTATCTATCTATCTATCTATCTATCTATCTATCTATCTATCTATCTAATCAATCAATCAATCAATCAATCAATCAATCAATCAATCTATCAATCTATCAATCTATCTATCTATCTATCTATCTATCTATCTATCTATCTAATCTATCTAATCTATCTATCTCTCTCTCTCTCTCTCTATCTATCTATCTATCTATCTATCTATCTATCTATCTATCTATCTATCTATCTATCTATCTATCTATCTATCTATCTATCTATCTATCTATCTATCTATCTGTATATATAAAATCAGATTTTAGGATTTAGTTCCCCGAGCTGTAAACTCGGAAACTACCGTTTTTTGGCGTTGACCGTCCGTACGGCATCCGAAGGTTACTTTTGTGCACTGTTCTCTGAAACTAACGGCATTTTATCATGCGTAAATGACCAAGGGTGTTTGTTCCTATGTTTTTGACAATGAGTTCACTTGAGACAATGCATTTTCCTCACAATCAAAGATGAAATAGTCAGTGTTAATAGTTGCTGAAACGAACCCCAAAAGCTTTTAAGTTTAGACCTCTGTTCCTTGTCATGTAAACACGATTTTTCCTGCTGTGCTATTTTTAGAATCCAGCTTGCTGCAATCAACAGAAACACAAACCAATGTGAAAGTGATTGTATTTTGGGCTAATTTTTGTTTTGTTTACGGTGGGGCAAAGCTCACTGTGAATTTGAAAGGGATATGTGACGCTGACATCCGTGATCTTGGGGCCCTTTAATTTAAGGTAGGACGGGTCTGGTGAGGGCGTGGAATCTACACATCGCTACTCGCAACTCCAATCTTCCCACGCCATCCCTTTCCAGTCCTCTCTGACCTTTATCATTATTTTATTTTATTTTTACCTTTTTAATTATTTTTTTTATTAATTTATTTAATTTTTATTGTTATTATTGTATTATTATTTTTAAAATTTTATGGTATCTCTTTTATTTTATTTTATTCTCGAGTCTGGTCCTGATTTGGCTCGGAAGAGTCCGCTGGACCTAAAGCAACAACCATGTAATGCAATGTAATCTCGAGTCCGAGAGATATTGCTTGCATTTATACTTTGATTTTTGACTCATAAATGTTTTTTTTTTTTTTAAATTTTGGGCTATAATTATTCTTTACCTATAAGGGCTGAAAATTTCGCGTACATTTCTCAAAGAAAGAGCGGTGCCACACAGGACGATGGGGAATACAACCTATTAGTCTACATGCTGAGTGTATGTATGTTTCTGGCCTTCGTCGGTGTAAGACATGAGCGTCAGGATCTGCAAATGTTCGTGCGATATATATGCGTGCACAGACTAGACCATGGTCCATATTCTCGTAGGTGTGTATTTGTGTGTGTGTGTGTGTGTTTCGTGTGCGTTGTGCGCGCGCGCGTGTGTGTGTGAGAGAGAGAGAAAGAGAGAGAGAAAGTGTTCATTCATTTTAAAGTTCTTACACCACTTAAACTGCAGCTCGTTAATAATCATGTGAACGATACCAGGGGTGACCCCGTACAGTAGCTAATCAAAATTTGAAAATAATTTGCGCATTTGACAAGATTGCGTGCTACGCCAATCTGTGACCGCAAGCTGTGTGTGTGTGTGTGTGTGTGTGTGTGTGTGTGTGTGTGTGTTTGTTTGCGTGCTTTAGGTTTATAATTGTGTATTTAGCACTAATTACCTCACACTTCATCCATCCAACCAGAAAGCAGTCACATTTGATTAAGTAATCAATACACTAATTAGATTCTTACCGCTACGTCGCTTTTCTCTTCCTCACGTTTACTTCCTGCAGTGCTCATCACTGTTCATATAAATAATATTTAAACTATAGTTAAAAGTCAGAGGTTTAGGAGTGAGGGGGGAGGGGTAGGGGTGGAGGTGAGGAGTGTAAAGAGGTAGGTGAGAGAGGGGGAAGGAATAATGGACGGGAAAGAGGAGAAATTGGGGATGTGGATGGAGGAGGATGGGGGGGGGGGGGAAGGGGCTTCGAGGCTCCTTGAGTGCAATGAGGTCCGATTCTCCTCCCACTTCCCTTCCACACCACGGGATAAAAGAGTAGATTTCATGCAGGCCTAATTATTCCATCTGCAGTGTTCCGCTTCTTCACCTTTCACCTCGGCGACAGGTTACAAATAAACCTCGTTGTAGAGTTTCTTTAAAAGTACGAGTAACTGCTGGAGAGAAAAAAAAATACGCGTGCTAGTCGATCGGGATTGGTCCACGGCGTTACAAAGCGTGCAGACACGCAGTAATTGTGCTTCTTGACCTAGTGGGTTTTATCATGCCTTCCAACTAGCTCAATGAGCAGCTCTTTTACAGCCGGAAAGTGTGCGCAATATTCTAGACATTTTTTTCTGTGCCTGTACCTGTTAACCTCTGTGTGTGTGAGTGTGTGTGTGTGTGTGTGTGTGTGTGTGTGTGTGTGTGTGTTATGTGTGCATATATGTGTTTTAGACAACCCATGTTGTTTTAGATAGTGAAAGAGTTAATTGGTTTTAAAATGATTACACCACTTAAACCGAAGCTCGTTAATAATCATGCCAATGAAACTAGTTTAATAGGGATAATGCCGTACACCAAAGCTAATCATAATCTGAAAATAAAGCGCGCCTTTTGACAAGATTATATGTAACGCCAAATTATGACTGCAGGCAATATGTTAGCATCTTATATAAACCGTTTTTAAAACGCTAATTGAATAACATAATACATCGCGATTAAACTTCAAGGAAGGTGTTATCAATAACAGGGCATTAATTTGTCATTTAAATATCAAGGTTTCATTCAGCCAGATTACTCTGTAACGTGTTCATTAATTATAGTTAGCAAATCACTGTCATACTTAAAAAAGAACTGGTGTTAACACAAGATCTTATTCAGTGTTAGGAATTAAAACCGCGAGGCAGTTTGAGGTGTTTTAATCAAACCATTTTATTTTCTTTCTTTCTTCCATCTTCCTTTTCTTTCCTTCCTCCCGCTTTTTCTTTCTTTCTTTCTTAATTTTTTTCTTCCTGTGTGCGCTATATAGGCTTAAATCGAATTATTATTCTTATTCTTATTCTTATTCTTATTATTATTATTATTATTATTATTATTATTATTATTATTATTATTATTATTATTATTATTATTATTATTATTATTATTATTATTTTTATTATTATTATTATTATTATTATTATTATTATTATTATTATTATTATTATTATTATTATTATTATTATTATTATTATTATTATTATTTTTATTTTTATTTTTATTATTATTTTTTTTTATTTTTTATTTTTATTATTATTATTATTATTATTATTATTATTATTATTATTATTATTATTATTATTATTATTATTATTATTATTACATTCTTCCTTCCTACCGTTCTTTCTGTCATTCTTTCTTTCCTTTCTTCTTTCTTCCTCTATCTCCTTCATTGTTTCTTCCTCCATCTATTTATTTGCTTCGTCCTCCATCTCTTTGTTTCGTTTTCCCACTTTCTATTTTTCTTTCTTTCTTTCTTTCTTTCTTTCTTTCTTTCTTTCTTTCTTTCTTTCTTTCTTTCTTTCTTTCTTTCTTTCTTTCTTTCTTTCTTTCTTTCTTTCTTTCCTTCTTAATCTGTCTCTTTCTTTCTTATTCTGTCTCTTTCTTTCTTTCTTCTTCTGTCTCTTTCTTTCTTTCTTCCACTCTCTTCTTCTTAGTTTCTTCCTTCATCTCTTTCTTTGTTTTTTTTTCCTCCAAGTAAGCTAACAGTCCAAATCTGCAATTTGATATATTGCTATCAATTTTCTTTCAGCCTCAAAAAGGCGTAATTCCAGAGGAATGTATTCGTGAATCGCTCACCTTCACCAAAACACCATTCACAAGGTAAAAGAAATTATTAAAATAAAATAAAAAATCTGTTCTTCTTACTTTTTTTTTTAAAACATGTTTTCATTATCTGTCTTTATTTCTTTCTCCCTCTTTTCCCGTTTTTTATTTACAAATTTTAATGTACTTTTTTTTAATCTCTTTATATATATATATATAAAGCTATATACGCGCATTTACACTAATCCCCAATCAGGCTCAAAGCGAATGTATGTATTTGTTTCCATATTTACACTGTCAGGGCCCTATAAAATGTAGGCTCAAAACGCGGCGATCTCTACCCACATACATGCTGACATGTTTCACCCACTTTCTCTCTCTCACACACACACACACATCTATCACTCAAACATGTGGTGTAAATGCAGGAAAAATCGCTATTAAAAGACGGAAATGAAATCGAATTTTTATTGTTGGAATCTTAGATTGACTGCATCCAGTAGCATTGTTGAAGGGAAGGAGTAAACAGGAGTACCGGTAGAAAACCCCCGGTGAACTCAATAGTCTCGTACCTAGCCACACAAGTTCGCCTCTTGCGGGAATCGAACCCGCATCCTTCAGCATAGGAAACCGGCGACTAACCTTTTCTGCCGCGAGGCCTTCCTTCCTTCCTGGAAAGTTGCGTTCCTACTCGAATAAAAAGATTGCCAATGCTGTTGCAGTATTCATGATCTTGTCAAGGTTAGATTATGCAAATAACTGTCTATGGGGGTCTTCCTCCGTGCCAGCTGCAGAGACTTCGAAAAGTGCAAACTACTGCAGCCCGTATTGTGTCAAAGCAAAGACATCAGACCACATTACACCAGTCTTAAGAGACTTGCTCTGGTTTCCAGTGGCGAAAAGAATAGACCCCAAGGTATTATTTTTGGCATATGCTTGCATTGATGGCACTGCGCCTGCCTACGTACAAGAGCTCGTCTCTTGGTGTGCTCCCTCTCATGGACTATGCTCGGCCTCACAGTTCCGGCCTGGGGTGGCTAGTGTTGAAAGGCACAGGGAAAAAAATCCTTGGGGCTAGATCATTTGAATGTGCTGCACCTTGTCTGTGAAATGATCTTCCTCAGTCTCTGCGGGCACGTGACACAAAGGAGTCATTCAAGCAGCGGTTAAAGACTTACCTGTTTTGAACTTAGACAAAGGGGCCGGGTAGCTCAGTTGGTAAGAGCGTCTTGCTAGTAACCGAAAGGTCGCTGGTTCGAATCCCGGATTGGTCAACGTGTGATCATATTATTTTCCCCTTTACCAACAACTGGCCCGCTGGTGTCAGTATAAATCGGTCCAGTAGTCACCTATATGCGAAAGTGTCGTGTGACTATAATCTACAAACAAACAAACAAACAAACAAACTTAGACAATGTTCTGGCACTTTCCACCCTATATTTTGTCTGTCATTTGACTCAACTGTGACTGAGTACCTACTCTCTTAAGGGTGGGGAAGGTAAAGCAGCGAGGGAGAGAGATGGGCATCACCCTCATTACGCTGGCCCAAGATAAGTGTGATCTCCAACATCACGCTCCCCTACGGCCACAAGGCTATGGGACTACCTTTACCTTTACCTTTTTATTTTGTCTGTATTTATCCCGTGTTTTTCTATGCGGCCTGAGCATGTTGCGACAGCATGGATTATCAGCGCTTTGCAAGTGACTATCAAATCAAATCACTACTACTACTACTACTACTACTACTACTACTACTACTACTACTACTACTACTACTACTACTACTACTACTACTACTACTACTACTACTACTACTACTACTACTACTACTACTACTACTACTGCTACTACTACTACTACTACTACTTACTAAGAATATTTCGGTGGGAACTTTATTTCCTAAGGACAAATCAGTTCAAAAAGGTTGTTCGCTACACCTTCTAATGCTAATATGAATGAGATCCTGTTCAGCTGTTAGGGACACAGAACATTCATATCGTCAAACGTATGTTTTGCTTATTGTTATTTTCAAAATAAAAAGTGTTCCTATTAACATTTTGTTGCTATAGTGTAAACGGTGAGTCCAACGACTGGTCTCAACCTCACCGATTGTGGGATCCGGTGTCGATGCTGCTTACCTTCCGGGGCGACCAGACGCCTTCTGGTAGTAACCGGAAACAGACGATCCTGGGCAATTCTTCAACTGGCGGGCAGTGTGACGGCGTTTACCTCAGAAGTCCCTGGATGGTGAGTTACGTTTTAAATCTTTAATTGATCTTTGGTAATTTTCTTTTCAAAACGTAGTTTGTTTGTTTTTTGCAACCAACTAATGTTTTTTTAAAATTTTATTGTTATTTTCTTAAAATGTGTAAATGCTGGGCTCTTTGGATTGCATTAACCACCAGTGTCGTTTTGTCACTGTATTAGTATTCATCGCCATCATTGTTGTCGTCGTCGTCGTCGTCGTGATGATGACAATGATCATCATCATCGTTGTAGTCGTCGCCATCATCATTGACATTGTCGTCGGCATTAGTCATTGTTGTTACAATAGAGGCTAATATTTTGCTCTTCGCTGTCAACGACGATTTTGCTAATATGCATGACGTTGAAAACGAATGATCTATTTCAAATGTATGGATTTATGAAAGTTTTGTTTTCATTATTATTATTATTATTATTATTATTATTATTATTATTATTATTATTATTATTATTATTATTATTATTATTATTATAGGACGGGTGTTTCTTTTCGATCATTTTTCTTTCAATTTAAATTATATCTTTCTCTCTTTTTTGCTCAATAGAAAATTGTTTACTCTTTAAAGCAAATACATTCTTTGTTCCCAGGAACAATGTGTGACAGAACGGTGCGCAAAAGGAAAACGTCTCGAAGAAGACGCTTCTGATAAAAAGGATTGGGAATCGAACCCATCCCAAACCCGCCGCAAAGTTTGTCGGCCTGTCATTGGCCCCTTTCGCGGGCTTCACTATTCTGTCACCTTCCTCACCTCAGTCTACGTTCGTCGTGATGACGTCAAAGGCGAGTTGACGTCACAGTCACTGTCGTCATTGTGTTCTTTGGAAGAGCTGATCAAAGAGGGCGTGAGCGATTACCTGGACGATCTGCATACTGAGGTCTACAACATGACTGGCTGGGTGTTGAACAGGAACTCGTCGTTGTTTAGTTTTCTTCTTCGTCCCGATCAATCATTGTCCTCGACCGTCGCCTCTCCAGGAAGTTATGGCGACGACGTGTACTTCGATGACATCATGCACAATGACGAGGTTGACGACTACCATTCAGAGACGTCCCTGAGTTCCAGCGGGCTTCACTCCTCGTCTGGCGGTTCCAGCGATGATGACAATGTCGACGGGGACAGTGGAGATGCTTCCAACGACATTGAGGTCCTTATCGGTCGCGCCATCGTCTGGTTTGACTATGTGGTGACCTCAGACTCAGAACGCTATGACGTAGAAGAATCAGCACTGCGCATGTCAAATGAAGACTGGCACGTGTTGTGCGGGAATACGCACGCACGTCTTGCTCCTTCCTTACTGAACAGAGCGGATATTTTGCCTCATCTCGACTTAGAAAAAGGACCTGCATTTGCGGATCCCGTCATACCAGACAGTCATCAAAGTTCTTGGAATTCACGACAACCGCCTGATGGCATTCCCGTTTCACGCTTCCTCTTGTGCCCTTTTTTGACTTTCTCCAGTGAAGAATATTCCTTAGTGTCCGTTACTGGCAAAAACCGAGGTCAAAGATTAATGTCCTTGACCTTGTGGAACGTGACAGAGCTTGTATCGAACGAAGATATGGAAATCCACAAATCAAAGGACCAGACAAGCCTGAAATTGTGCCGCAGTGCATTTGAGAAACATTTCGGAGATACGTTAAGACGTGTGACCGATTCGATCCCTGAAACTTCTGATAATAAAGAATACGCCGTGCCGCAGTCAACGTGGGTGGTAGTAGAACATTACATATCGCTGGCGTGCGTAACTCTGTCGATGGTGTGTCTTATCATCACACTACTGACGTACGTCTTCTTCCGCAGCCTAAGAACTGTGCCAGGGCAAAACACCATGGCTTTGTGCATCAACCTGTTCTTCGCGCAGGCGTTGCTGCAGTTCGGTATAGAATTGAGTCAGCTCGGACCTTACTGCGTGGCTCTAGGAATGCTGATCCATTACTTCTGGCTGGCCAGCGTCCTGTGGACAAATGTGTGTTCTTTCCACATGCACGGAGTGTTCACCACTAGGGGAGCCAGTGTCAGGCTCGCTGCCAGGCAGACAGACTGCTGTGGGAAGCGAGTCGCTATCTACGCCTTATACGCGCAAGGCGTACCACTGATTATCGTCGGAGCGACTGTAGCTGGTTCCATTCTCATGTCAGAAGGACGAGCGGTGGGGTACGGAGGTGACATATGTTACTTGTCGTCTTCTTTTCTCGTGGGTGTGGCTTTTGCTGTGCCTTTAGCCTTAGTGTTGCTGCTCAATCTCATCCTGTTTCTGGGAGCCGTCCGTCGTATTGCTATGACCGAGAACCTTACACTCCTTCGTCCGCACAACCACAACGGTAACGCCGTTACCAGCAGAACACCAAGTCCTGATTACAGTTCCACTTCCAACAGCGCCAGCAGTACCAGTAGCAGTAGAGGTCCCAGTTACCGCAGCAATAGCAACTCTAACACTCGTAATATCAACAACACCAACGACCCCGACAACAACCGCGGAAGCAACGAGCGAGTCAGTTGTACTACTTCTAATAGCAACAGCTACCAACGTAATGGCCTCCCTTCTACCCACGGTAACAACGAGCATCGTCAAAACAGTGATAGCAGAAACAGCAGCAATGGTTACCCCCAGAACGATCTTAACGATCACAGCTCCATTAGCAATACCTTATGCAACACGAACAACTTTACCAACAATGTCTACGACCCTGGCCAATCCAGCAACATCAACAGCAACTCTGACGGCAGTCGCCAAAACATACACAGTTACAGTTATCGCAGCAATACGGCTAACAATAGAAGCAACAACAGTATCCAGAGCTCCAGGCCTCGACATAGCACATCACGACGTTCTAGGGCTTCAACGTTACCAAGCTCTACCAATAACAACAGTACGCAACGATCGAGCACTACAAACAACGACAGCAGCACTACGCAACGATATTCCTGTACTAGAAATTCATCCAGCAACAATACCCCTGCAGTTTCTCAGCGGTATGTCGCTCATCTTCCTCCGCCATTCCCGTCAGGCTGGCGCAGAAACCTAAACGCTGTTATCCGACTCTCGTCTCTAACCGGGCTGTTCTGGACTCTGGGCCTTCTTGCGGGACTGCTGGACCTGCGGCTGCTGCGGCTGCTGGCTGTCGTGGTCAACGGTTCCCAAGGCGTCCTCATTGCAGCGTCCTTCCTGTCTTCGCGTCAGGTGGCTAGCCTCTATGCTCATGTGAGTGTTACGTTTAGCAGTTATGTGTTAAATTAGACACTTAAGTAGATCTGTAGGTATAAAGTAACTGAACTGGTTTACAATCCTGTACATTATGTATTATGTCTAAATATGCGCCAGTGTCTCAGCAGCTCTTTGAAACAAAAATGTGTGCTTCCCTGTGAAAGGACAGCAGGTTACAATACTGTATCTGAGACAGTTTGTCAACTCATATGTAGTCAGCGCACTGAGCACTTCTTCTAACCTTAATTATGTATGTTGCAATCTGTGTCACCAAATTTTAAGATCAGTATTGTCATGAATTGAGCTGCATGACTTTAGATTTCTTTTAGTGTTTTTTTTTTTTGGGTGGGGAGGGGGGGTGTTGAGGAGGTGGGAGTAGATGTCAATTTTTAGCCCCGTTTATAAAGTTCATTGTTTAACCAGAAGTGTGGTTGCTTATGTCTGGCTGTAATTTAAAATAGGCTTGCTGGAAGAGAAGGCAAAGGGAGCATTCACAACAAGCGTCTTCTTCACGACCCTTCCCCTCTTCATCCATTGTCGTTGCTGCCACTGATGCCGAAGCTAGCCTTGATGGGGATGGTGGCGATGACGAAGGCAACAGCAGTAACAACAACATCAACCGCAACTTGACCATCACCGTGACCTTAAATGGATCGTCTACGTCTGTCAACGTTATATCCGGTTCTGCAACTCCCGTGGATCCGAATGACCTACTGCTGATAACGTCTGAGCTTTAGTATTAACACGCCACTTGCCGACACATTCGGCGTAACCATTCAGTGACGGAAGTGTCGCGCGCTATCAAAAATCAGATCTAGTTAGGAACCTCATCAGCGCGAAAGGTGTCGCTCTTTGCTTTGCCAACGTAAAATAGTGAGTATCTCCTCCATGCTTAGGGGCTATGCAATGTCGTTATTTATCGTTCTGTACTACCAACAGTACTTGCATTAGGTAACCCTTAATTGGTCTTTTGATGCCTAGAACCGAAAAGGCTTAAGCCCGGCGAGCACAAACAAAATCGTTTTGATTTATCCCCACTGATTAATAAACGCAGATTCGTGCGCCATTGCTTGCAAACACGCTCACACCCACTCCTCCACCCCCTACCCCCCACCCCCACAAACACACACACACGCACACGGTGCAGTATACATAATGTATTCCACCAAGTGACATTACACAAGTAATTTGTTCTTATGTTGGTAAATACAAGCACAACCTTTGGCTAAAACACTTGCAGTGACGCATTATAAAACTTAAATGACTTTCGCGTGCATACAAACATACCGCCCCTCCCTCCCTCCCCCCCCCCCCCCCCTTACGCGCGCACGCACGCACTCACACATAAATGTATTCACACATAAACAACAAATGAAAATCATAAATATCGCAAGCTTTGATGTTTATTGATTGAAAGTCAAGAACAGTCAGTTCAATGAACATAAAGAATCTTGAGTTTACACCAACAACCTCCACAAGAACAACAACGCACTTTAAACTCCTGTCATTCCCATCATCATAACATTATTGCCATTTTTTTTAATAACCGAAAAATATTGCCATTCGTCTTTTTATCGCATTATTGCCTTAAAAAAATATCTTTTTGCCACAACATTATTGCCACTGCATTTCATCAGTCTAGAAGTATAGAGCCAGCAGAATTATATCATGCTTATCAATACCAATAATATTAAAATACAAAACAATTATTGATAGTAAAATGTTGATAAGCAGAAAGAGGTATAACCAGTCAGTGAGCAAATTCTACATACAAGCGTCAATAAATTCAGGTACCATGTTTATTTTAATGAGCACTTAATCATTTTTCATGTTCATGTATAGTTTGCTGGTAAAGCAATTTATAAACTGTTCATATTAATGTGTTAGACTATGTACATATTGTAAACTTTCTGTACACTGTCTTTAAGCCGTGAGCAAGGTCAAAAGTCATGTCCCTCCTATCGTACTACTACGAGCAGGTCAAAGGTCACGCCAGACTTCAATCATGCTGTGAAAATACATTCTAAGCTGTAATTATTGAATTATGTACAGAAGATAGACAACATTGGGTATAAACAACGTATTCACGCGTACATTTTATTTCTAATCTTCGGATGAGAGTATAAACCGAGGTTTAGTCTGCGCACGTACGCGTTACATTACATGATTTGTTGCTTTAGGTCCAGCGGACTCTTCCGAGCCAACTCAGGACTAGTATAGCCGAATCAGGACCACAAAATCAAGACCACAACTTCGCTGAAAGAGGACTCGCCCCTGATCAGCATAAAAGATCTGCCGAAACAACCCTAGTGGCAACACTGAAGCCACTCCACCAGTCGGTCACTTTACAATAAAGACATCCCACGCAGGGGACGCTGAGGCTATACTCTAATTTATCGAACCCCTGTTTACAAAAACAAAATAGAATATAAACATCATTATAAAACATCAACAAAACACATACATATAAAATGCCTCCATTGCCAAATAATTACATCATAGGAAGCCCCAGTGACCACCTGGCAGAATGCGTCCAATATTTCCAAGCTGATCCAACACAAATGAGGAGTTTTGTCCCGGAAGAGTTTTCAAGAAAAACGGTAGGTGACTGGTCTAGCGAAGAAGAAGATAGTAAAGTAGATTGATAGAACAGAGTAGAAATGAGAAAGAACAAAGGAGAAAGACAGCGACAGTGGTAATTGAAAGCACTAAATTCCCAGAAAGTGGGAATACTATTTATACTGAAACCCCCGGCACCCCCACGGGGGAGACGTACGCGTTCCTTCGCATGGGCTTTAAAGATCCTGGAGAACGATCATGTCCTAAGACAGGTGAAAACTGGCTACACAAATACGCCCAGCACGCACTAGGTCCTTTCTCCCCATCCCCGGTCGCCCAGGATAGTGCTCAGTCGTCTGGGCGTCTTACTACGCGCCCAAAGGTTGCAAGTGGGCGGCTCGACGGCTTGAGTTAGACCCTGTATCGATTGGCGCCTTTAGCAGCTCTTGAGCTGGAAAAGCCCTCTATAAGAACGATTAAATAAATAAACAATACAAATAAATAATTAAATAAATAAATAAATAAATAATTGTCCTTTCGTTTAACAGCAGCAACAGCGAATTTCACATGTCAGTTTTAGTCCGAGTTTAATTATGAAAGATGTGCAAAGATTGAAGAAAGTTTTCGTTACATTTTATTTTTCACTAGTGGGATCATTGATGTACGAATATTTCCGAGAAACAGTACTATAAAACGGTAACATTATTGTTGAACTGAGAGTCTGTTTCCATACCAAGATAAAGCCAAGGTGAGAGCTAGTTAGTTAGTTAGTTAGTTTTTCATTGCTTACAGGGTTCAGCGGACTGTAAAGAGCCGAATCAGGACCACAACTTGTTTGAAAGAGGACTTACAATTGATCCGTATAAAACATCTGCTGAAACAACCCCATGGGGCCGGGTAGCTCAGTTGGTAGAGCGGCTTAAAAGTAACCGAAAAGTACCTGGTTCGAATCCTGGATTGGCCAATGTGTGACCATATCCTTTTTCCCCTTACCATCAACTGGTTCGCTGGTGTCAGAATAATGTGACCAGTAGTCGCCTATACGCTCAGGTGTCGTGTGACTATAATCTTAATAAAATACCCTTAACCTAGTGGTAATATTGAAGACAATCCATCAGCCGGTCACTTTACAATAAAGGCATCCTTACGCAGGGGACGCTGGGGCTATACTCTAATTTATTGAACCCCCGTTTACAAAAATAAAATATAAACATCATTATAAAATATTAACAAAACACATACATAGAAAATGCTCACATTGCTAAATAATATCATAGGAAACCGCAGTGACCATTTGGCAGAAAGCGTCCAATATTCCCAAGCTAACCCAACAGACCTCATACACAAATGTTTTGGAAGAGTTTCAAGAAAGAAAAAAGGTAGATGTTTCGTCTAGCGAAGAAGATAGTATAGTACATTGATAGAACAGAGTAGGAATGAGAAAGAACAAAGACAGCAGACAGTGGGAATTTAAAGCACTAAATTTCCAGAAAGTGGGGATACTATTTATACAGAAACCCCCGGCACCCCCACTGGGGGCACGGAGGGGGGGAGGAGGGGGGGTTAGGTCAAGATGAGAGCACTACATTAACCCTGAACCAATATTTAATATTGGGCTCGTGTATGTACACATAAATTCGCCGGAAGAAGCATTTCAGCTCCCCAATATGTACATTTACAATAAGAACAAAAGACAATAAAAATATTTAACAACTATTTGTGATTGACAAAATAATGTGGTAAACATTCTTGTACAACACAGTTTGCAAACAGAATACTTGTGTACATCACAGGTTTAATCATATTTTCATCACAACGATTTATGCGAATACTTTGACTATGTGCGTTTGAACATCAGTTTTGTTGTCGATGGGCCGGGAAAAAGTGTCTTTTTGTTTTATTTTATTTATTTTTATTTATTTTGTAGATTAAAAAAGTAATGTGCATTTGGGAATTAAAAAAACATAAGCACGTTGAATTTTAAAAAAATTTGGTGAGAAATATAATATCGGTGAAGAAAGCACATTAAAATGAACATTTTGTTTGAGAAAAATAATCTGCAAACCATACAAAATGAACATTTTCTATGGGAAGCATAATCTGACAAAGCACATTACAGGAACGTTTTGTTTGAGAAACGTAATTTGCCAAAACACATTAAAGGAACATTTTGAAACGTAATCTGCCCAAGCACACGGAGAGCACATTTTGTATGAAAGTAGAGTTTCAGCAAAAGCACAATAAATGCACATTTAGAAGAAAAAAATTGTGAAAAACATAACTTCTGCGAAAGCGTACCAAATACACATTTTGAATAAGGAACATGAAATCCGCGAAAGCACATGGCGAATAAGAAGACTGAGCAGCAGTTTAGGAAATACTATCACGTAAGTCTACACTGTACAGTATATGAACGGAGATACAATGTATCATTTACGATGTCGGTTCTAGTTATAGTAAAGCTCTTCAATACATCCTAATCATGTTAGAAATGAAAACACATGTGCAATTACATGGGCAGGAATAAAAATACGTAGTTTTCACATACACACACACAGGATAGACACGAAATTATTTTATTGTCATGTGAACACACCCCAGGAATGCATTGGGTCAACGCCGCAGCACATTAGAAAAGTAAACTTACACACAAAACTGTGTGAAAGACAGCAACAGTGGGAATTCAAAGCACTAAATTTCCAGAAAGTGGAGGTACTATTTATACTGAAATCCCCGGCACCCCCATGGGGGGTTACGGCTGTCAGAGTACTAGGCAAAAACCAAAGCAACTGTTACTTTTACTTTGATGTACAATGTATACTTGTCTTTCTCGGGTACACTGGCTAATGTAATGTCAAAAACAAAAGGTTTGGCTGTAAAAATCTTACTAGCACACTCTTTACACATTCAAGAAAAGGATAGGTGACTGGTCTAGCGAAAATGAAGATAGTATAGTAGATTGATAGAACAGTGTAGAAATGAGAAAGAACAGAGAAAGACAGCGACAGTGGGAATTTAAAGCACTAAATTTCAAGAATGTGGGGATACTATTTATACAGAAACCCCCGGCACTCCCACGTGGTATGAGGGGTGGCCGATAGAGGGTGGAGGGGGGTGCAAAACATGGACCCTCAACAATTACAACAAAGGGTACAAAGCATGGAGATGAGGTTCCATAGCACACTTCTGGGCATTTCCTATTCCCAGCACATCACCAACGACGAAGTCTGACAGACCATCACGCATGCCATTGAACAACACAATAACATGCTCACAATGGTGAAGAAACAGAAATTCCGGAGGTACGGCCACGTCACCAGAGCATCAGGACTTGCAAAGACCATCCTGCAAAGCACGGTGCAAGAAGGCAGAAGAAAAGGGAGACAGAAAAAGGGGTGGAAAGACAACATTCGAGAATGGACTGGCTTGACACACTGAGTGAAGCCATGAGGGCTGCTGAGGACAGAGAAAGATGGAGAACGCTGGTTAAAAGATCATCTGTGGTGCCTCAACGACTTTCGAGCTACGGGATAGGAGAGGAGAGGATAGGATAGTAGGCAGCACTAAAAGAAGGGACGTGTAGTGGTCGATAGAGGAATAAAAATAATTACTATGAATACTTTGAATACATACATGAACATAGCAAAGCAAGTTGCAAGCAATGTAACTTGATTAGAGACGTGTTCTTAAGCCCTATTAAGAATCCCACAGCGTGGCCGGCACTAGCCGAAGCTTGCATTCGCCTCCCTCTCGACTAATTTACAAGTCTCAGCTAAACAGTGTGATCAAGAAATCACAATCGTGTACGTGGTTCAACCGGGTTAAATAATGACTTCGGGAATTTGGAAAACAACAGAGTAGAGATAGGAGAAAGGAGAGGCCGCCATTACATGATGAAAGGAGGTATACGGGAGTGATGGGGCTGCGGTGGTGGATGGGAGTGTACTCCCCTTTCTCCTATCACTAAAGTACCAACAAAGAAAACTAAATAAAACGAACAGCATACACCCCGCAAACCACAACACCAAAATCACAAACCGAATAATCGGCAACAATTGTAAAACAAAAGAAGGAATGTAAGCCTACGCTAGCGAGTGTGAGGGGAAAAAAACTACCCCAAAACACAAAAATCGTGATTTTATTTTAACATTCGCTTCACCTTATCCAAATGTTATATTTTCACCTAGTGCCTGCTATAATCATTACCATCATCATTATTATCATCATCGTCGTCATCGCCGCCTTCATCATCAAAATCATCATCATTATCATAATCATGGTCATCAATATCATCATCATCATCATCATCATAATCATTATCATCACCAACGTCAATATCATTATTAACATCTTGAGCATCAGCAGAAAACAAATAACAAAAGAAACAGCAGCAGCGGCTGAGTAACAAAAAAGGCCAAGTATCTAAACTGAACAATGTATGCCAATGGTTATGCTTTATTATGTATAATTATGCTCTGTACGTCGTTATTTATATTACCAAACTTTGAAAACAAGACACAAATCCACACAACTTGACAGCATTTATCACTTTCAATGATAGCAATGATAATGTTTACATTTTCCATGACACCTTTAACACTTTCAGGAGCCATTACGCCAAATATCAAAACAGGGAACGCATCCAGCGAACAGTTAATCTCAAGGCACCATAGAACGCAGTTAAAGAATGTGTTCAGCTTGGCATTTGTCAAATTACATGGTACAATTACAATGAGGAAACAGTTAAAGCGAAACAGACATTTAAAAACATATCTCTAATGTACAACTATCGCATTTCACAATTGTATGAAACGAAAATCATATGTGTCATGGCAAATCTATACGAACACAAAAGTATTATGCCTTATTTGTAGTAGCAAGGTAATTAATGCCAACAGACAAAAGCTAGTACATAAACAATATGCATTTGCTAGAAAAATATCGAAGAGCTATCCCCAAATATTCCCGTAAAATATTAATCTGTTAACTGTTCAATGAAGATCGATTATTTCAAGTCCATTTCATAAGCTTATATTCAAATACTGCTTATTTCCAAGCTGCAAGCCATGTAGTGATCCGGGTTTATTGTTTCCTTTATTGAAAAAGATAATGGGCTATTATATTTGTAATAATCGGATATATTCGATTTATATTCGAAGTCCGAAGACGCCGAAGATTTACGTGGTCTCCACTGCACTTAAAACAGAATCCTATCTTGATCACTTGGCAAGAATATGCGTTATTTAAAACGTCCTCTTTTTGTTCTCTCGTGTTTAATTGCATGTTCTTAATTGTAAAGTGCAGTGAGCCTGACATAGCTCGGGAAACTGCGCTATATAAATCCACGTTATTATTATGATTATGGTTTTGATTATGATTATGATTATTATTATTATTATTACTTAAATGTAAGACAGTCACATATATTGGCAATTTTTCGTGTTATCCTACGTGATGCGTTTCAATATCGTTCACAACAAATGTTCGGTTACATATCACATTGAAGAAAATCCACAAACATGCACAATTTTAGCTCAGTCGTCAGAGCGCTCGACTTGTGTACGCGCGTCTCGGGCGACGTGGGTTCGAATCCTGACTTCAGCAAACTATTTTGTGATTGCTGGATAGTAGTGGCCAACGCTTTGAGAAGCTCTCTGAGCTTATAAGTGCGCTATATAAGAGTAATCTCTATCTATACTTCTTTAGTCTTGCAATACTGTAAAAAAAAACCCAACAACAACAAAAAAACGTTCGCCTCTCTTCTCTAATAGTCACAGCAAATAAACTTTAAGACAACTTGCGGTGAATATGTATCGGGTCATATACGCTATCTTCATGAACTCTTTCAATACAGTATGTATGTATCGGGTCATATACGCTATCTTCATGAACTCTTTCAATACAGTATGTAGTACTATGCCCTCAGTTCTCAATATCACAAACACATATAAATGCCATGTTAAGGTACTTCACAAAACAGGCACATGCACATTTCGTTTCACGTATCTTCCACGACTTTTTCAATGCTGCCAAACGTGTGGACATGTCAACACTTAAATCCTTTGAAAGGATTTTTTTCCAAGACCAGGTTTTAACTTCGATATTTATAACCGTTTTATCGCACAAAAACATTCCCAAGGTATCTTTTGTGGGTTTTTAAAAATAGATGCGTGCCCAATGAACACAGGTGTCTGTTCCACAAGATAGCACAATGGGCTGAGAAACATTCGTTCAATCTCCTCGCCTAAATCAAGTACCACGTTCAATGTACATCTCCCATAGGTACATTCAGCATTGAGAGTCCATTTACTTTGTTTCATGCACTCTTAAATCACGTCCCAAAACATGAAACAAGAGGCAACCAGTTTCAGTTCAGAGTGTTTCTGACTTGGGTCACACAAGAAACAATTTAAAAAAAAACAACACACTTTCGCGTTTTGTTTCGTGTTTCAAACCACACATTTATCTACTTTGTTTCAGTGGTCCTGATTCGGCTGGTTGCAGTCCGCTGGACCATATAAACATTGATTATCTAATCTACTGTGTTGCCTTTTCCGCATGCACATTCAGCATTAGTATTTATACCAGCAGGATTCACAGTGCTGCGCCACGGTTGCACAACACTTGGAACCTGGAAAAGGGGTTTTAAGTCGAGATGCTTCAGTTTGAAAACAATAAGTAATACAACCGACATTAGACAGTGTGTTAGAATAATGCTTTCACTCATTGTCTTCTCAGTCTGTGTACAGTATACAATACAACACGAAACAGTGCGTGCAGTATAGAAGCCGTTGTGCGATCGCGGGCCTGAGTGTGCCTCTAGTTTTAGGCAGCCATCATGCTTTGTCATCACATCTCAACCGAGCTCCTCGAAGGCCGTCAGCCTAGGCTATTTCCAACCAATGACTAATCACAAGCATAATTATCAGTATTATTTACACAGCAAACACACGACATAAGTTATAGTACCACTGTTGAATTCCGCATCCGCACGCCGTGTTTTCATAACGAAACCTAAAGTAGAGGTCCAGAAAGCGAGGTGCAGTTTTGTTTAAATATATTCAGAAAACCAGGTTACATTTCACCACAACTGTAAGCCACCAAGCACAAGCCAAGGCATTCCACTGAAAATCACAAAGCGCAAGCCAAGCTACCTCAAACAGAGCAAGATGGCAAGCCATATAAAATGTATTTCCAGAAAATCACATCTATTTACAAAGCGTGTTGAGTTGTGGTCCGTTTTGTTTACAAACACACACACACACACAAACACACACAAACAAAAAACGATCCCACCGTCTTCACAATTCGATAATAATAATAATAATAATAACTGTAAAATTCTAAATGAAAACCTTTAACAAAACACACACAATTACAAAAAAAGATACTACTACTGCTACAAAAAAATAATAATTGAAGACAAGACCAAACAGAAAAAACAAAACAAACAAAAAACACGAATATATTCATATAAATGTTTTAAATATAAAAAATACACACACCCACCCCCCCCCCCCCACACACACAAAACAACAAAGAAAATTACATTTGCTTCAGCAGAGAAGGGAAGCCCTAACATTGTGGATGCAATTCCCTGATCCATGACCCTAGCCCCAGCTCTCTTAATATATACGTACGGGTAATATGAACTATAAATTTTGCTGAGTGCACAAGCCATAATTTGGCAATACGTTTCTCGCCAAGAAGGGCATCAGCGGCCTTTACTTTTGAGGTAGAGCACATACGATAGCACGGGAGGCTGGCCACTACCGAAGGTACTGTTCCTAGGAAGTTTTGTCAACTTTCGTTCAGTGGTTCTTGAGAAATGGCATCTAACTGACCGACCGACCGATAGACAGACATTTGGCTCGATCGTTCCGATTCCCCCCGATTATTTCAAAGTATTTCCAGACAAAGCTGGAAATAATTGTAAAAAAAACAAAGCTCAGACCACGCATTTCAATTGAAGTCACAAAGCACAGGCCCAAGAGTCAGTCCTGGGATCGTACGAACAAGATGCTTGCAACATAGGAGGCTGACCACGGGGTTCGATCTCGCCAATCTCCAAGCCCTCGGCGTGAACGTCCGTCAAACTTCGCGAATACCTCTTGTGCCTGGCACCCAGCCGTCTACTGGGAGAGCCGGCCGAACCTTTGCAAGGGGCCACGCCACCCGCACCTCCACTCCTGCTGCGAGAAAAGAGGCTGAGGATGCCGTAAGTCAAGGACGGCGCGTGGTGCACTTTGACCCCCTCGCCCATGCTGCGGCCGGAGGAGACGGAGATGTCGCTGAGGTTGTCCGGAGAGTCGCAGTCACAGGTCAGCTCAGTGGAAGAACTGCCGCTGGCTGAACGAGGCGTAGTGGGCAGATGGTGGCCAGTCTGCTCCAGCTCATGTTGCTGCTGTTGTTGCTCTGCCAATTGTTGATCGCCTGCACAATCCGTGTTATTCCTTGCGATGTTTCCTTCCGTTCCGTCGCTGTTGCCGAGGTGTCGCTCTTGACTAGCAGCGATTTCGATGCTTTCATTGCTTTTTATGTTTCTGCCGTCTGCCGGTGTCACAAAACTCGTAACGACATTGTCTGTTGTGCTTTCAGCAGTAGCGCTAGTATTGCATGTTATAGAGGAAAGATGTGGAGAGGAGCTCTCCCTAGCGCCGCATTTTAAACAAGGCGTGTTCTTATTACCACAACAGAGACACATATGAGGAGAAATTCGAGGTTTCATTTCAATCGTGACTCTATTTGCTGCATCCCCTTTTGTAAGTCTCTGCTTGTGATAAGCACTGTTCGTCGACTTTCCTGCTTGACACGAGCCTTCGTTCATCCAGAGGATAGCTTCCCGCCTAGACCTTTCTTCGTCGTCTTCCTCGTGTTTTCCGCTAGCGACGGAGTCCTTATTACCTTCTGTTCCCGATTTCAAACCTTCTCTTCCTCGTGTTCCTCGGTGGATGCCTCCTCTTGCTCCACCAAGAGAGGGCAGGGTGGAGGAGGTTTCTGTGTCTGAAGAAGGCGCCTGAAGCGTGACGGACTGCGCCATACGTAGCGTCAAGTTGCGATCAGAACTGTTGTTGTGGAACAGCTGACACACGTGGACGTCTGCCGCCGCTTTGACAGAGAGACTGCCGCTGCAGTTGCTGTTGCTATTCCTACCGCTTTTGTTGCAGTTTACACCAAGGCTCGTGCTATTACCACCACTGCAGTTACCGACATTTCTACCGCTATAGTTCCCGCCACTCACAGTATTGCCATTTTCGCTGCTGTTGTCGATGAAAGGACAGTCGTCGTCGTCATCGTCGTCGTCATCGTCGTCGTCGTCATCAATGTGATCATCGTCCATGCGATTAGAGAATAGAGGTCTGCGGGGTGGTGTGATGTGGCCTTGGTCCAGCAGAACTGTTGAACCCCCAGCCGTTGATGTTGTGCTGTAACAGAGGCAAACAACACTTTAAAATAATAATCTATATTCTAGCAAAACGTGACTGTTTTGTTTTAAACTCCGTCACGATATGTCTGTCTGTCCTGTCTGTCTGTCGGTCTCGCTCCTTTCACTCCTTTCTTTCTACCCCGCCCTCCCGCCCAACCCCCTTACCCCCCCAAAAAATCCTACCCTTCAACCAGCAAGCATCACCGACAATTGCTATGAATAACATTAACATCTGTGAATAAATACTGCACACACGCGCCCCCCTCCCACCAACCCCTCCTCACACACAACACACAGAACACGCACACCACACACCACGCACACACCCTCGAAAGAACAAGCGTTTCTCTTTTTTCTTCTCATTATGAAATTATTATTGTCTTTTCTTTCATGCAGTTGTAACTTGTTTTATGTTAAGGGAATGTTTTAAAATAAGGAAGAAAGAAAACAACCCCACATGAATGTGTAAGCTTGAAGAAAAAAGAAGCTAGTTTATACGAGATACTAGAACAAGTCAATGTAAAGTTGAAAACAAAATAATGCATTTTATCGGGCACAACTAACCACAAATACAAAACAATACTTCGCCACAGAAAGGGTCTCAGTAATAGACTATATCAAAGGAGGATTTAAAGCATTAAATACAGACTTTCTGTAATACGTAATTTGTTTGTTTATTTGTTTACTTGCTTACTTATTAATTTGTTATTTATTACCTGCATTCGGAGGAATCTTGTTTGTAGTAGTCTTCACTGACTGCTACATTGAGGTCAATGTATGACTGAGATTTCTCCAGTGATGTTTCAAACGTGTTCCTGAGCTCGGTGAAGGTAGGCCTGTCTTCAGGCTGAGGGTGCCAGCACGACAGCATCATCTTGTAGCTGCAATCAGGTACGATCCCGTCAACTCCAACACAAAAATAAACAACTCAACTCAACTCAACACAGCACAACACAACGCACCACAACACAGCTCTACCACACAACAGAACTCAAGTCAGAACTACACCATACGCGTCAGAACCACACGACACCACTCATGTCTGTACAACACAACACAACACTCATGTCAGTACCACACAACATCACACTTATATCAGTACGACATAACACCACACTCATGTCTGTACAACACAACACCACTCATGTCAGTACAACACAGCACAACACTCATGCCAGTACCACACAACACCGCCACACTCATGTCAGTAACACATAACATCACTCATGTCAGTACCACACAACACAGCACATGTCAGTACCACACAACATCACACTCATGTCAATACCACACAACATCACACTCATGTCAATACCACACAACATCACACTCATGTCAGTACGACATAACACCACACTCATGCCAGTACAACACAACACCACTCATGTCAGTACAACACAACGCCGCCACACTCATATCAGTAACACATAACATCCCTCATGTCAGTACCACACAACGCAGCACATGTCAGTACCACAAAACGCAACTCATGTCAGTACCACACAACATAACTCATGTCAGTACGGCATAACACCACTCATGTCAGTACCACACATCAAAAACTCATGTCAGTACGACATAACACCAATCATGTCAGTAGCACACAACATAACTCATGTCAATACTACACAACACCACTCATGTCAGTACCACACAACACATGTAAGTACCACACAACACATGCAAGTACCACACGACACATGTCAGCACCACACCACTCATGTCAGTACCATACAACAAATGTCAGTACTATACAACACATGTCTATACCACATGTCAATACTATACATGTCAGTACCACACAACACACGTCAATAGCCACACAACACATGACAGTACCACACAACACATGTCAGCACTAAACAACACTTCCCATTACTACACATATCAGTAACCACACAAAACATGTCAGTACTACACAACACATGTTAAATACCACATCACTCCTGTCAGCACAACACGACACATGTAATTGTTGAAATAATAAAGTAACCATATTCGTAGTCACAGCTCAAGCCACGACCACACAACACAACTCAATTCAGTGTCACACAACGCAACACAACCCTCCCAACCCAACATAACCCATCCCAACCCAAGCTAACCTTTACCAACGTAATGTTTTCACGTACAATACACGAAGATGAAAATGTGCTTGGTAACGGCCAGAAAAAGCAATAAATAGTTCGGTCAGTGAGCGAGACTAGTCACTCAATGACTCAATCAAGCCAGTCAGTGTTTGAGGAAAGTCAGCAAATTAACCAGCGATCTTTCCTGGATTTTTTTTTTTTTTTTGGGTTGGACAAACAATGAGACCGTTTTAACCAAGTTTTGGCCCCAAGGATCGAGGGAGGAGCGACGGCCGGGGAGGGGAGGGGGTAGAGAGAGAGATGAAGGTGGGGAAAGAGGGAGGAAGAAGAAAGAGGTAGGGGGAGAGGAAGGTGGAGAAGGAAGGGGTTTTAGCTTTTCAAATTATCCAGTCTTACAGACAAGAAGCAAAACTTGAACAATGTAAAACCAACTTAAAATCTTAGAACACGTTTCCGTGCTAATGATAGGTATACTTACATCTCCAAGCTGCAGTTGTCAGGTTTCTCCATGCGGTATCCTTCTTTCAGAAGGCGAAAGAGATCCTTGTTGGGGATCCCCGGATACGGACATCCACCCAGCGTTACGATCTCCCATAGCACGATTCCGAACGCCCACCTGTGGAACCATTCCAAAGAAACTGTTCAGATATAGTTTCATCACCCATCAATCATCATCATCATCATCATCATCATCATCATCATCATCATCATCATCATCATCATCATCATCATTGTTATCATCATTAACACCATCATCATTTTTCTTCGTAGCCGTTGTCATCTCCTTTCTTTGTCATTATCCTCTTCTTATAAATATTATTTTTGTTAGTCTCAGCAGGCAATACCTATGTAAACCCCCAAACAAACCTTCATTTTCTCATGAAACAACACAACAAGAAAAGACGATAATTCCAGTGTGTACTCACACGTCGCTCTTTATGGTGAAAACCTGGTCGAAAATGGACTCGATCGCCATCCACTTGTAAGGTAGCCTTCGGGCCGAGGTGGGCTTGTACATACTGGTCTCGTACACATCACGGGCCAGCCCGAAGTCGGAGATTTTGAGCTGCCTGTGGCTGTACAACAGAATGTTCCGAGCCGCCAAGTCACGATGTATAAACTTTCGTTCCGCCAGGAACTCCTGCAGATGAAGAAGGAATTGGAGAACGGTGGGGCATGATATTTTTACGCAATATGTCCATTTACCCTTTAACCTTTAACAGCGTGTGCAAAGCAGGAATTTTTCAGGTACCTGAGGAAACCCTCTCGCTACTTCCCGCTAAAGTGTAGGCCTAGTTTGTTCGTGTGCAAGCAGTCTTTTGAGAATGTAATTCTTCCCCACCCACCCCTCCCCCGCACCCGAAATAATTTACATTAAAGACAAAATGCAAGACAAAATCTCAATTTATAGACATTCGTACAAAACACTATCGCGGCTTTTGAGTTCTGGATGTAACAAAACATCTTTCCAAAATATTATAGTTTTACTGACCAACTTATTCCTACAGAGCGCACTACTAACCATGCCTTTGGCAATTTGTCTGGCAAAAGACAGCAGCTTGGTCTGTGAAATGGCCTCCTGGTCTTCCGACAGCAGCGCATCTGTCAACACAGGTTTAACAAAATAAATTAATGTTGATCGCCAAATTTTCTCACGTTAAGTTAGAATGAGGCTTGGCCAGCAAGTTAATGCATATTTTGTTAGTAGAATTATTGTCTTGTTACAAGAGCACGTAATGTATTCCCAATATTCGCAAACAATTATTACGTTCCAACTATCTGTGTTTCGTTCCCAACTTACTACTATGTTTGTTTTAATGTCTTTTTCACCGAAATGATAAGACTAAAATATATATATTAAAAAAAAACTACTACTACTACTACTACTACTACTATACTACTACTACTACCACCAGGGGCAGATTTTGGGGGTTTGCACTTGTGTACGTGCACCCCCCCCCCCCCTAGCGATTAAAAAAAAGTAGGGAGAAAAGGAGAAGAAAGAGAAAAAAAAAAATCCACTAATTCTCACTCACCACACAATTTCATGTACCTCCAAATTAGTTTTTTTAACAATTATTTTTTATTTTTTAATTCATTAGATCTGCAGGTATTTTTTGTTTATGCATCAAGTCAGTTTTGAATAAAACTGATGCGAGTGGCTATTTCTTGTTTTATTTGTAGTAACCTTACCTGTCTTTTGCATAAATCTGTATGCCATTTGTTCTGCTATTGTAAATTGTATCATCAGAGTTTGTCAGAAGAGTGTGTGTGGGAGGAGGGGGAGGTGGGGGGGGGGGGTCTAAAAGAGGACATCTCCTTTTTTTGTCATTATCCTCTTCTTATAAATATTATTTGTGTTAGTCTCAGCAGGCAATACCTAAGTCATTCCCAAAACAAACCTTCATTTTCTCTCTTGCGTGAAACAACACAACAAGAAAAGACGAGTGGCTATTTCTTGTTTTATTTGCAGTAACCTTACCTGCCTTTTTATAAACCTTTATGCCAATTGTTCTGCTGTTGTACATTTTATCATCAGAGTTTGCAGAGGAGTATGTGTGTGGGAGGGGATAGGGGGGTAGGGGCGAGGCTAAAAGAGGACTTTTAGCACAAAACAATACTGTTAAGTTTTCATTCCTCAAAATAATGCCCAGAATGCACCAGCTTGCACAGATTTTAACCATTATTTTAACATTTTTACGAGGGGGGTGGGGGGTAGGGGGGAATGGGAAGGGGGGAGGGGGCCATGCCCCCGGACCCTTAGTTTACTCGCCTGCTTCGCAGGCTCACGCTTGTGGCTTCGCCACTTCGCATTAATGGTTTCGGGAAAGAGTGCACATTCCTCAACAATGGCAAAATCCGCCCCTGACTACTATACTACTACTACTACTATATTACTACTACTATTACTACTACTACTACTACTACTATACTACTACTACTATACTACTACTACTACTACTACTACTACTACTACTACTACTGCTACTACTACTAGCTATTGGTCCACATCTAATTACTTCACCAAGCATGTAGGCCTATTCGTGGCAACACATAGTGCGCTCACCCAATCCTAAAATAAAATAGAGCATCATTTTTCTCAAATATTTCCTTCATCACCCAAACGTAATCAAGATGCATCAAATTATGAATCCTAGGAGTATGAGTAAACTAATCAACTTAAGTAAATTTATCAGCGTAATTTTACTTGTCGATGTATTAAATTAATGATTTTTTTAACAGTAATTATGTCCTTGCGTGTAATGAGGGGTTGTTGTAATGCATATATACTGTATTTATTGTTAATATTAAGTTTAGATATTTCTCCGTAATTTCTCTGCATTTATTGTTATAATTAAGTTTAGATATTTCTCCGTAAAAATAGACATTTATAGTACTTATGTTATTATTTGTTAATAAAAATAATAATACTACATGTATTCTTCTGTATCAGTGTATGTTGAATTGATGCTTCACACTATTGCTGTTTTGAATAGTTACTTTGGTACATAAGCATAGCCATCTCTTTGTATGAATGAACTTTAGAAAATTATGTCTCAACGTCGTTTGAACGGCATTGTATTGTTATTACTCTTTTGAATTGCTGTAAATGTTCCTTTCACTTCTTGCGGCCACATTGTATAATATTTTGTTTTACATTGTATAATATTTTTTGAGGGCATTGTGGAGTGTGTGTTGTTGCATTTTGTTTGTGCGTATGTTTTGTTTTGTGTTGTTGTTTTTCCTTTATTGTGATTGCCTGTTGTGGTACGATTGAGGAAACAATGCATACCGTTGGGGATTTCCATGTACATGTATATGTATACCCCACCCTCATTTAGCCCTCTTCTTTGGCTACAACGCTCTCCTGGGCATATAGCCTTTTTTTTTATATGCGTAATGTTTAATTATGCGTCCCGAAATAGAAGGACACAAAAAGGGACGAAGGACCAAAGCTAATCGTGTTTATATTGGACTAACGAAGGCGCATTATATATAGGTCCATGGTCGGACTTACTGTTGTCGCTGTTTTCAGTGCAGGCGTAATCGGGTTCGCGGCAAAGGTCGACTCCACCCACCGCACCGACCGACTGCTCTTCTTCCGTCAACATCAATCGAGAAGTTTCTGTACAGTAAATAAAAGGAATTTGAAATATGAGGTCAAATAACAAAACAAAACAACAAACAACAACAAATGAACCCAACAATACACACAAAAATAAACAAGTTGACAAGCCATTCAAAATGCATTATATTTCCAGACACTTGGCACACATAGCTGAAAGTCAATGACTTAATTAATAATGATAATAATTAATAATGTTAAATTTCATGGCGATGTTGAAACTCAGCTTTATCTTGCTGCAATGCTAACATTTCATACCAATAAACCTTATAGGCAAATAGCAGCACATCAATAATAATAATAATAATAATAATAATAATAATAATAATAATAATAATAATAATAATAATAATAATAATAATAATAATACAGGAAGCAATCACGCACTTTTTCTTCGATCAAACTAGTACTCAAAGCGCAGCGGCGATCTGAAGTCAGAACAGAAATCAATTTTTATTCCTGAAAATTTTCGATTGACTGCGTTCGATATCATTATTGAAGGGAGGGAGTAAACCAGAGTACCCGGAGAAAACCCTCGGCATCCTGAGTCTCGTACCTAAGTCACGAAAGTTCGTCCCACGTGGGGTCCCAACCCGCGACCTCCGGCATAAAAAACCAGCTCACGATCAACCGGGCTACCAACCAAGCCACCCTGAATCAACGTCATGCTGGTGGCTGCTCAACATAAAAAGAAGAAGAACCTACAAAGAACACCGTTCCACTAGCCTTACCTCTGAGCCTGTAAGCAGTGGAGGCCCTGGACACCTTGCTGACGTAGCTGATGCCGCTGTCCCCAGATTGTCCATCTCGACGTCCAGAACCGCTGGACGAGGTCTCCCCGCTGTTCCTCTTGCCCACCTCCGCGGGCTGTGGAGAAATGCATCACTGTATATTTCGTCATAATTAAGGCAATTTAGAAAAAGCCTACAGTGTCTGCGCAGAGCGAGTGAGTGTTTTTATTTATTTGCCACTTACCCGTTTAGGAATGGGGTCTTCAAAGACAGAGTGAGTGAATGCGTATATGCACAGACTAGACCTCGGTTTATATTCCCACCACCACCGCCGCCATCATCATCATCATCATCATCATCATCATCATCATCATCATCATCATCATCATCATCATCATCATCAATCATCAATCATCATCATCATCATCATTCGATAATCAATTAATCGATAAACCAATCAATCCATCCATCATCATCATCGTCGTCGTCGTCATCATAATGTTGATCATCTCACAAAGTAATGGCCTTGGCAACCGCAAAATGGCAGAGGACGCTGAAAAGATTTATTGATATCAACGAAGGATTTGGCACCATGACAGAGTTAGTCGGCGGAAAGCTGGTGAAGAACTCGGCACTGAGGCTGGTGAAGAACTCGGCACTGAGACTGGTGAAGAACTCAGCACTGAGGCCGCACATGCGACACCAAGGACTATGGTAAGTCAAAGCAAGGCAAGGCAAGTATGAAGTAAAAGCTGAACACTCCCACGAGAGTACACACCTTTCTCCTGTTGTTCCGGAGGTAGGTGCGGAGGTCCCCGAGAGGGCAGTAGTGCATGACAAGGCAAGGGCGATTGCTGCACGTCACGCAGGCCAAGATGGACACGATGTTGGGATGCTGGCCCAGCTGCTTCATAGCATCGATTTCCAACAGCAAGTTTCTCCGCTCGTCCGGCGTGGCTCGGTCTGTACCAATAGGGTAGAACGTTTTGAGCGTCTTCATTAGTTTATACACTACACTTCAAAACACATCTATAATGACCTAGAAGAAGGAATTGATTCAGGAACAGAAGTTACAATTAATAACCACCCGCAGTAAGCGTGGTCTAGTTGCGAGGACATTAGGAGGTATTTAATGGTAGGAAGCTATCAAAGAATAATCTACCAATAAAGTCAAATCAAATCTATCAATTATGCCACTAAAGCATGCTCAATTAAGGCGAAACTTGTATCAACAGAGAACTATGCACCGAAAGGTGACAACTTTATTTTTCACGAAGCTCTTACTGACAGCATCACCATAAGGCAGCACGGGCATACAAAGAACGCATACAGGTTTGATTACGTACAATGCTATATTTACCTGCGCATACCCACACCCACACACCTCCAAAGCCCAATAGTTCTCTAGTTAGTCTCAGGTCTTCTTATTACAATTTTCGTCTTTTTATATATATTTTTTTAATAACAACAAAAATCTTACTGTGCATTATATCTTAAAAAAACCACATTAATCTTCCAATCCAATTACCTTTGAGCATTTTCACTGCCACTATAGTCGTTCCAGAGGACTTCCCTAAAAGAGGAGCCAGCGCAAAGTCCAGCTCCGCTTTGAAAACCTTGCCGAACGCGCCTTCGCCAATCGTCTCCAGGAAATTCAAGGCCGCGACGTCCATTTCGTATTCATCCGCCACCAGTAGCTGCACTTCTTCTTTCTCTGCCGCGTACTCGTAAATAGGATTGATCTCCTTTATAAACAAGCCAAAAAAAGATAGTGCGATAGATATAGACGTTAATAGGACCAGTAAGGGTCAGTATTCAGGCCTGTATTACATCCAAATGGTAAAGATTCCAACCGTATATGAAAACAGGGCTGCTGAGGACAGAGAAAGATGGAGTATGCTGGTTAAACGATCATCTGTGGTGCCCCTACGACCTCCGGGTTACGGGACAGAATAGAATAGATGAAAACCCGCGAGTTCCATTACCCGTGTAACTTTATGAAGGGCGCGCGCGTGCGCGTTTACACACACACAAAGTCAGTCAGACAGACAGACAGACACACACACACACACCTACTACCCCCACACACACCTACACACACACATCTCTCTCTCTCTCTCTCTCTCTCTCTCTCTCTCTCTCTCTATATATATATATATATATATATCATTACCTCGGTGATACTGCGCTTTCAAAGATTTCATAAATCTGCGGTCAATATCATTGAACCACTGCGATAATATGGAATCGTAAAATTCATACCTATATTACGCATAAAACTCTAAAAACTCAGTTTTTCACCTTCCTTTACAATCATTTAGAAATGTCCACTATTTCTTTCATAGGCAGAAAGCGCCTGATCATAATGTAATAGCAGGGTTGATAGTCTTTACTTTTTTTCTTTAAAGAAATAAATTTTCTTTAATTTGGGTAAAACGTTAAAGAAATACATTCTCTTAATTTTTTTCAAAAATTAAATAAATAAATTTTCGTTAATTTTTTTTTAAAGAAATAAATTTGCGTTAAATACATGAAGGATTATTTATTGCTCAGCTCAGACCCCAAAAAAGTGGTATGCAGTTAAAACAAATTACATACAACTTGTTTTATAACCCATGTAATCTATGAACACATAAAAAAAAAATCAAGAACAAATAATGCGATTTTATTTGTTATTTTATTAACAACAAGAATAGAGATATTAGACTAATTTTTTTCTAATCTGTCCTTGCAACACTCATTCACACCCCTTCCAACCATTTTAACCCACGCACACCAACGAGACAAAGAAATTAAGCTAAGCATTCAAATACAGCAGCTAGAATAAAAAGAATCTCTCACATACACATTATGCTTATAATATACACATGTTTACAGAAATTCCCCAAAATTCTCCATTACAGATTTTGGGTTGCATTTTAAATGTGTACATAATTTCTCAAACAGGCATACACAATCAAGACAAAAATACCCATGCTTTGGACTGATGCAGGGTAGGCTAGCAGCAATGTCTACATAGGCTAATCCAAACCGCCTCAAACTGGCTGCAACTGGGTCAAACCGGCTTTGCGCATGTTGTTTTTCGTGGCGGAAAATCAAACTGAAGTAACGAAATTTTTAAACAAAAAAATCGATAATCGTTACTTTTATTTTTTAGTTCGTTGAATTTTCTTTAACATTTTAAAAACATTAACGCGTTAAATTTTCTTCAACCAAAAATTTAATTCGCTAAATCGTTAAATCTTCCAACCCTGTGTAATAGACATAACAATGAGCAGAATCGTCATTGACAACTGTCCTGAATGTTACATTCCAACATTTTATCTAAATCAACTGGTGTTATGCATTATTTATCCTTTTTTTTCTTCTTCAAAACTCGTCCAATTACAAAACCAGCTATTTATATCGGTGTTTATTTTTTAAATATATTTTTTAAAATTATAATTATTTTTATTTTATTTTTATTTTTTGGGTGTACCGGGAAATAACTTAAACATACCTCTCTACGAGACTCAGAGAGTAGCCGCCCTTTCTGTGAGGCGATGCGCCATCGATACAGCAGACATACCAGCACGGCTACCACTCCTAAAGACGCCGGTGCTGCTGTAGCGTACAGGACAGCTTTGTCCTCCATATCTGCACATGAACATGGATTGTTCTTATGTTGTAGGGTGTGGGTGATGTGAGATGATGGCTATGACACATTCACTCCAAGGGTTCACTTGATCAACGGGAACGCCGGACAATGGGAAACGTTTCAAGACTTTACTGACGCAAAGGGTCAAAAGAACCAAACCCAACCGTTGAACCCTGAAAACAAAATAAAATCTATAACTATCTAAATCTGAAAAGTATTTGTTAAGTAAGTAAAAGAATTGTTAAACTGCTTCACAAAAATTATGTTCAAAATCCCTAAGCTTATATTCATACAAAACTTAATGAGTAAATTGAGCAGGAATACGTTAAGCAAAAGATAAGTTGACTTTCGTTTCCAAACATGATAACAAAAAGGTAAACAAAGTAATTTGCAAATTCATAACAAGACTATAACAATTCCCAAAGCGATCGGAATATTTACAGATCAAATTAAATATGAAAATAGGTATTACTCCTCTGTTAATCAATTACAAAAAGATTAAGTAAACCTATAAAGATCCTGACATCGTTTATCCAAATATACAAGATAACAAAGGCTAGGTCTTGACGAAAAGTATCATCAAATATTTCTAAAAATATAATTATTTCAAGAAGAGTATCTTTAATTCAATAAACAAGATTAGAATAATATTAACAAGAATAAACGACAAATAAAATAAATTATAAATATCTTAATCTCTATCCCTATCATCATCATTAAACAAAATATGTACATACCACTTCAGTGTGAGGTAGGTCACAGAAGGGTTCAAGCTCAGCACAATATAAAATGTCTTTTCACAAAATAGAAATACTCCTAAAAACTGCTAACACTAATGCTGTGCAACAACGCTAGGCTATTGCTTCTTTGACGTCTAAATAAAGAGTGACACAATATAAAATGAAATCTTCTACATAGAGCGAGAATGAGAGAAGTGTAAGGATTAAGGGAGGGGGGGGGAGGTGCACTAACGACAATAAGCAGAGGTATTCTCGCGCAATTTCCGGTCTTGTCATCATACGCTAATCATTGACACCTTGCTTGTTTAGTCTACGGGCTGGACAGTCCCAGCTTGTAACAACAATGAGCGCTGTGCTGGTATGTACCAGCGCACAAGGAAATAAATGTTTTACATTGAAAATAAACCTATTACATTCACCCCCCTCTTCGTTAAATGTTGTCCCCAACATTGCATGTGAACATCAAAAAAAAAATTGTTCAAAACAATATCGAAAGAATAAACAAAAATATTGAAGCTGGCTAAATAAACAATTAATGAGGGAGTATTGATTCTAATGTCTTTGCGAGCAGACAATCAGGTTTGACTGAAACAGTTCCATTCATAACTAGACTAACTAGCAATTTTAGTCTCTGCTCTGTCTCTTCACTGGGACTTGACCCGCGAGCTTGGCTGGTCAAGGCAAACTGGCCGTATGTCCACCGGTCTGGCGGATGTCGAGGTCTAGATGATCTTTTCGGCGCAGGCCGTTCCTCCCGATGGTCTTCTGGAACAGATGCCTGGTCATCATCATCAGCGTCGTGGGCTCCATCCTCTTCATGCACCGAGGGTTGATGATCGTCACCATCTGTAGAGTCCACTTCACTGCCAGCCACAGACGCCACTGGATCGTCATCCTGACGCTGCGCTGCTTCATCTTTAGACAGCTGGGCCCTTTCTCCTTCTGCAGTGAGTGTCACTGCCATCTCCTCCTCTCTGCCAGGTCCAGGAGTCTGTCCGACGACTGCAATGGTACCATATTCTTCTTCTTCGTCGTCGTCGTCGCCGCCGTTTGCTTCGCCGATAGAGGGAGCTGGTGCTGCTTCCTCTGGAACCGTTGGCTTCTTCCTTCTTGATGGTTTGGGTGGTGGTTGTCGTCGCTGCTGGTCTGGCTCTGTGCTCACATTGACAGGTACTTCTGTCTTCTCTGCGGGGACACTTCCAATCGGCAGGAGGTGGTTCCTATGGAGCGTCTTCTTCACCTTCCTGTCAGTTTCTTGAGCCACCACGTAAACGGGAATGTCTGAGTTGGGTTGCGACTCAACGATGTAAACATCCTGCTGCCAACGGTCCGAGAGCTTGTGCTTGCCTTCAAAGGCTAGGATCCGCACCAACACTCTGTCGCCATCCTGCAGGACTGCACCTCGGGACTTAACATCGTATGCAGTCTTCTGCCGCTGTCTTGCATCGTCGGCTGCTTTGGTCGCAACCTGATAGGCATCCTGCAACCTTCCTTTCAACTCTCGGGCGTAGGCTGTCTGGTCTCTGGAGTCAGTCGTACGGTTGATGCCGAAGACGAGGTCAACTGGCAAGCGTGGTTGACGGCCAAACATCAAGTAGTACGGTGAGAAGTTCGTACTGTCGTGCTTGGTACAGTTGTAGGCGTGGACCAAGGAAGCCACGTACTTGAGCCAGTGCGTCTTTTGTTCCGGCTCCAAAGTTCCCAGCATGGACAACAGTGTGCGGTTAAACCTCTCGGTCATCCCGTTGCCCATGGGGTGGTATGGAGTGGTTCTGGACTTCTCAATGCCAGCTACGCTGCACAGCTCTTTGATGACCCTGCTCTCAAAGTTCGCTCCCTGGTCCGAATGGAGTCTCTTCGGGAAGCCGTAGTGAACTATGAAGTGGTTGAAGAGGGCTTCAGCTGTTGTTCTCGCCGTCTGGTTCTTTGTCGGAATCGCCTGGGCGTAGCGAGTAAAGTGATCAGTGATGACCAAGATGTGTTGGAACCCACCAGACGATGACTCGACAGTGAGGAAGTCCATGCAGACCAGCTCAAGAGGTTGTGTTGTGGTGATGCTGACCAAGGGTGCCGTGTTGGTGGCGTGCTTCCGCCGAAGACAACGGTTGCAGTGCTTACACCACAGCTCCACCTGCTTCGCCATGCCAGGCCACCAGAATCTCTCTCGCACCAGCGCCATCGTCCTGTCTCTGCCCGGGTGTCCTACATCGTCATGGAGACCTCTCAAGGCGCGCTTGACGAAAGCTGCTGGTAGAACAAGCTGTGACTGCTTCTCGCCATCTGCCGTAACTTCTTTGTAGAGGACGCCGCGGCGAAAGCAGAGGTTGTCGAAGTTCTTGGCCATGGCAAAGTGCTCAGGGGTGCTGGGGTAGTCTTGACTGCGTGGTCGCGTCCTGTTTCGGAGAAACGTTATCCATTGGCCAAGAACTGGGTCGTTGTTCTGAGCTCTCCTCCAGTCTGTCACGGAAAACTCTGCAATGTCCTTCTCATCTGGGTCGACCAAAACGTCGATGGCAGCTGTGGACAGGCACAGGGTCTCAACCGCTGGACACGTCATCGCTCCGCAGATGGTGTGTACAGACTCCGTCGCGATCTCTTCCTCGAGAGGTGCTTCAGGGCTGTGTGGAAGTCGGGACAAGGTATCAGCATCTGTGTTCTTGTGCCCAGGCTTGTAACGGATGGAGAAGTCGAAAGCCGCTAGTGCTGCCAGCCATCGATGACCTGTAGCATCCAACTTAGCCGTGGACAAGACATACGTGAGTGGATTGTTGTCCGTGAAGACTGTGAACTTGGACCCGTACAGATAGTCCTTGAACTTGTCGGTGACAGCCCATTTCAACGCCAGGAATTCCAGCTTGTGCGCAGGATAGTTTCGCTCTGCTTTTCCCAAGGCTCTGCTTGCGTATGCGATCACTCGCTTCAGACCCCCGCTCTCTTGGTAGAGCACAGCTCCAAGTGCCGTCCGCGAAGCATCAGTGTTCAACTCGAAAGGCTTCGTGTAGTCCGCATACCCGAGAACAGGAGGCGTGGACAAGGCAGTTTTGAGTCGTTGGAAAGCCTGGTCTTGTTCTTCACCCCATGTCCAATGCATCTGCTTGTGGGTAGCCTTTCGTCCGCGTTGCTTATTCGCTGGTGCTGGCATAAGAGATGTCAATGGTGCGGCTATCTTAGCAAAGTCCTTGACAAACTTGCGGTAGTATCCTGCAAAGCCGAGAAAGCGTCTAACCTCTTCTGGCGACGTGGGAGTGGGCCAGCTTCGTATCGCTTCTGTCTTGGCAGGATCAGCGCCAACGCCGTCTCGTGACACGGTGTGGCCGACGTACACAACTCTCTCTCTGAAGAAGTGACACTTCTTGGGATTCAAGGTCAAGCCAGCTTCTCTGATGCGCTGAAAGACTTTCTGGAGTCGCTCGACGTGTTCTTCATACGTCCGGGAGAAAATGATGACATCATCCAGGTAAATCAGGCAAATCTTCAGATGGTAATCGCCCAGGACCTCTTCCATCATCCGTTGGTAGGTAGCAGGGCTGTTCGTAAGTCCAAACGGTAGACGATTGTACTCAAAAAATCCAAGGGGTCCAACGGTGAAAGCGGTTCTCTCCTTGTGATTCTCATCAATCTCAATCTGGTAATACCCGGACTTCATGTCGAGTACACTGAAGTACTGTGATCCAGACAAGCAGTCCAAGATTTCTTCAAGGCGTGGTAGTGCATAGGAGTCCTTCACGGTTCTAGCGTTGAGTTGTCGAAAGTCTGTACAAAGGCGCAGACGTCCATCTTTACGACGTGCCAAAACAATGTTCGATGACCATGGGCTGTGAGATCTCCGTATCACGCCGCTGGCTAACAGAAGTTGCAGATGAGACCTGACTTCGTCTAGCATCGATGGCGGGATCATTCGATGACGCTGTTTGAAGGGCTTTTCATCGTACAAGTTGATCTGGTGACGGACCTTGTGGTAGAACCCGACGTCTTCTTCGTTCTTAGAAAAGATATCTTCAAAGTCGAGGATCAAGTTCTTGCCCGTGGCGATTTGCTGCGGCGACAGAATGTCCGTGTCAAATGCTGGGATCTGCGACCAAACTGAGTCAGCTTCACCTTCGGGAATAGCATCAAGGGAGGTAATAGTGACGGGCTGGCCTTCACACAGGACAGTTCTGGGGTCAAGGCGGACTGTATGGGTGGAAATGTTGGACTATCTAAATCTGAAAAGTATTTGTTAAGTAAGTAAAAGAATTGTTAAACTGCTTCACAAAAATTATGTTCAAAATCCCTAAGCTTATATTCATACAAAACTTAATGAGTAAATTGAGCAGGAATACGTTAAGCAAAAGATAAGTTGACTTTCGTTTCCAAACATGATAACAAAAAGGTAAACAAAGTAATTTGCAAATTCATAACAAGACTATAACAATTCCCAAAGCGATCGGAATATTTACAGATCAAATTAAATATGAAAATAGGTATTACTCCTCTGTTAATCAATTACAAAAAGATTAAGTAAACCTATAAAGATCCTGACATCGTTTATCCAAATATACAAGATAACAAAGGCTAGGTCTTGACGAAAAGTATCATCAAATATTTCTAAAAATATAATTATTTCAAGAAGAGTATCTTTAATTCAATAAACAAGATTAGAATAATATTAACAAGAATAAACGACAAATAAAATAAATTATAAATATCTTAATCTCTATCCCTATCATCATCATTAAACAAAATATGTACATACCACTTCAGTGTGAGGTAGGTCACAGAAGGGTTCAAGCTCAGCACAATATAAAATGTCTTTTCACAAAATAGAAATACTCCTAAAAACTGCTAACACTAATGCTGTGCAACAACGCTAGGCTATTGCTTCTTTGACGTCTAAATAAAGAGTGACACAATATAAAATGAAATCTTCTACAAGCTGGGACTGTCCAGCCCGTAGACTAAACAAGCAAGGTGTCAATGATTAGCGTATGATGACAAGACCGGAAATTGCGCGAGAATACCTCTGCTTATTGTCGTTAGTGCACCTCCCCCCCCCTCCCTTAATCCTTACACTTCTCTCATTCTCGCTCTATGTAGAAGATTTCATTTTATATTGTGTCACTCTTTATTTAGACGTCAAAGAAGCAATAGCCTAGCGTTGTTGCACAGCATTAGTGTTAGCAGTTTTTAGGAGTATTTCTATTTTGTGAAAAGACATTTTATATTGTGCTGAGCTTGAACCCTTCTGTGACCTACCTCACACTGAAGTGGTATGTACATATTTTGTTTAATGATGATGATAGGGATAGAGATTAAGATATTTATAATTTATTTTATTTGTCGTTTATTCTTGTTAATATTATTCTAATCTTGTTTATTGAATTAAAGATACTCTTCTTGAAATAATTATATTTTTAGAAATATTTGATGATACTTTTCGTCAAGACCTAGCCTTTGTTATCTTGTATATTTGGATAAACGATGTCAGGATCTTTATAGGTTTACTTAATCTTTTTGTAATTGATTAACAGAGGAGTAATACCTATTTTCATATTTAATTTGATCTGTAAATATTCCGATCGCTTTGGGAATTGTTATAGTCTTGTTATGAATTTGCAAATTACTTTGTTTACCTTTTTGTTATCATGTTTGGAAACGAAAGTCAACTTATCTTTTGCTTAACGTATTCCTGCTCAATTTACTCATTAAGTTTTGTATGAATATAAGCTTAGGGATTTTGAACATAATTTTTGTGAAGCAGTTTAACAATTCTTTTACTTACTTAACAAATACTTTTCAGATTTAGATAGTTATAGATTTTATTTTGTTTTCAGGGTTCAACGGTTGGGTTTTGTTCTTTTGACCCTTTGCGTCAGTAAAGTCTTGAAACGTTTCCCATTGTCTGGCGTTCCCGTTGATCAAGTGAACCTTTGGAGTGAATGTGTCATATCCATCATCTCACATCACCCACACCCTACAACACTTACATAACGCCATTATAGCTGATCAATGAATGAACTGGAACCACTTTTTTAAATTTTGTAATTGAAGTCTGGACCGAACCCAGGTCGCCCAAATCGCATATACATATAGGACCTGCCACTTTAACTACTGAGTTATCCCTGACCCCAAACATTTGAATACAAACATGTGTACATCTTATAATAATAATATACTATTATATAATAATAATAATAATAATAATAATAATAATAATAATAATAATAATAATAATAATAATAATAATAATATAAATAATAATAATAATAATAATAATAATAATAATAATAATAATAATAACAATAGTAATAGTAATAATAATGATGAACCCAGGGAGAAAAAAAACCTGAGTACCCGTAGAAAGCCCCTCTACCCCCTCCCCCCACCATTCGTGTTTTGAACCCCGTCCTTCAAAAGGCAAAAGATAAATCAATTTTTATATTTGAAATTTAAACTGACTGCATCCAATTCCATTATGAAAGGGATGGAGGAAACCAGAGTATCCGGAGAAAACCCCATGTGACCTAAGAAGTCTCGTACCTAAATCACTAAAAGTGTGTCCCCTGCGGGGATCCTGCGTCCTTCAGAAGGCGGAAGAGAAATTAATTTTTATTTTTAACATTGAAACTGACTGCATTATGGAAGGAAGGAAGGAAACCGGAGCCCCCGGAGAACAACCCCCGTGGCCTGAAAATTCTCGTACCTACAAAGGGCGTAACTCTAACAATGTAACTCTAACAGTGTTATGTATTAGTCTAAGGAAGACAATTCGTTTATTGTTAGAGTTACGCCCTTGCTTGAGAGGGAATAAAACATGGCTGAAGTTCTCAAGCAAGGGCGTAACTCTAACAATAAACGAATTGTCTTCCTTAGACTAATACATAACAGTTACAAAAGCTCATCCCCTGCAAGGTTGGACCCCGCGACCTTCGGCATTGGAACCAGCACCCTTTCAGCTGGTCCTACCAGGCCACACCTAGTACCAGGCCACATATAGTACAAGATTTTCACCCGAGAAGAAGAAGAAGAAGAAGAAGAAGAAGAAGAAGAAGAAGAAGAAGAAGAAACATTACGACGACGACGACGATGATGATGATGATGATGATGATGATGATGATGATGATGATGACGACGACGAAGACGGCGTTACAAAATATGGTAGAAAGAAATATAGATTGATTATCAATGTTCATAAGGTGATATAACATATGGAAATGACTATATTCATAAACCTGACCTGGTTCGGCTCCTTCGTAGTAATCAGCGTAGCCATTTCCTGGAAGCATAAACCCAAAACGCATAACGACCTTATCATTTAATCAAACAAACCAAGAAAAAACTAAACAAACATCTAAATCACAGAGGACTGTACTGATGTCGGCCAATCTTGTGTTTTATTTATTGTACAACAAGCGCCACAAACAGTACAAAAGCAAACACATTCTAAAAAAAACATACATAGCCGATGTTCCTTGAAGAGCAAACGCAATTATATAACTGCACTACGCAAGTTGTAGGGGAAATGACTATACTACGCAAGTTGCGGGGGAAATGACTACACTATGCAAGTTGCAGGGAAAATGTATCAGTTCCATTCATAAAACCCCATTTTCTAAAATGCAGATGCCATTACCCTTATTCAGTATTCACACTTTTCTGCTATCCTATGCACCAACGGGAATCCCCTCATGTGAAACATACTTCCGGTTTCTTTCTGCGTTGTTGTTGCATCAATTTTTATTCATCAGATTAACATAAGTTGTACAATGGGAAGTTTTACAGTGGGCCACCAGTATCGTACCCTCACATATTTTTTTTGTTTGCTGCAGTTTATTATCCCTTTCTATCGCCAGTGGCGCGCCTAAACCCTACCTACCTAACATTATGTGAATTTTTGAAAAATATTCGGAGAAACATAACGCCCACATGCTGGTTCGAACCCACACCTGTCAGGCGCCATTGGTTTCTGGCTTGTGGAGACGGCAAGTTAGTCCCGCCTTAGCCCACTTGGCCACAACGCTCGCCTAACATAGTCAACTACTTCGTGTTTTGTGAAGGTTGCGACGGCGAAGCTATGGAAAACTACAATAGTCTTCAGGTCCTGTTTCACTTTCTGTCGATGATCGACGCACCTCCGAAGTCGCCACAAATACAGGCCTCTACGATTTTATACTTATCCCACTCGTTTTCTGGCTCTAACAATCGTCGTTTTCGGCAATTTGCCATATTTAAAAGTCACGCATCAAGCTTTGGTTTGATAAAAGCAAAACAAGCCAGGAACTTGGTTTCATTCTAACCTCGTTTTAATTTATAATGGCGATACCCACGAGTTTTTATGAGAGGTGCCGGAAAGTTGTGAATAGGCTGTGGCATTATGTGCACTAGATCAAATTAGTCTATTTTCCTCTCGTATCGCGTACGTGTTTTTAACAGAAATACAGTAGTAACCAAACCAGGGCAATTCTAGCAACAGACCGTTGCAATCATCAAAACCAACGCGCAGTGGACACTATTAGCTTAGTCATTCGGTATTGTGTTAAAATGCGCAGTACAAATCATAAATCTAAATTACATAGAAAGGAGAACAAGGTCAGTTCAAGTTACATGTTTGCATCATTTAGACGTCCGTTTAATTACATGTGTATAGGCCTACCTATAGTGTGTGGTTGTGTTTTTACGATGTGCAATACATGCAAGTCCGTATGTTGAGTTTCACAATGAACCCAAATCAATAAAATGCCAATTGTTGTTGTTGTTGTTGCTGTTGCTGTTGCTGTTGTCATTGTTCAGATCTTCAATCGTCGTCTCTTCTTTTTGTTCTTATTGTTCTTTTTTTCTTCAGATTTCAGATCCTTAATCGTCTCTTCTTCTTCGTCTTCTTTGTTCTTAATATTTCACAATCTATCATTCTTAACAGTGTATAGTCCGCTGGACCTTATAAACATTGAATATCTATCTTTCTATGTATTTAAGGGTGCTTAACTACTGAGGAAATGAAGACTTTAGGCCTGTTTCCGGGCCACTGTTCAACCAGTCGGTAAATGATAAATGTGACAGTGTACTCCTTCGGATGAGATAATAAACCGAGGTCTAGTCTAGGCACGCACGCCTTTCCATCGCACGGACTTTAAAGATCCTGACGCTTATGTGCAAGATGGGTGAGTGCCGGCTAAATAAACAACCAGCAAGCACTAGGGTATGCAACGGCATCTGATATGAGGCGCTGTAGGAAGATGTTGAAGAGTGTTGGAGAGAGTAGGCATCCCTGACGCGCGCACACCGATTGTTGTTCTGAACCAGTTTCCAATGGCGCTGTTGTGAAGGACTGCACTGGTAGCCTTGTCATAAAGGCTTTTGATGACTTCAATAATTTTAGGGCTGATGTTGTACACTCTCAAGGTTGTCCAAAGAGCTGCAGGCCAGACTCGGTCAAACGCCTTCTTGAAGTCTGCGAACACATGATATAGATGTTGGTGCTGTAGGTATTTCTCGCAGATTGTTTTGAGGTTGAAAATCTGTTCAGTGGTACTTCGCCCTGCCATGAATCCTGCTTGTTCTTCAGATATGATCAGTTTAGCTTGGGGTTTCAACCTGTTGAGTATTATTTTCAGGAGGACTTTGCTGGGATGGCTGATGAGGCTGATGGTGCGGTAATTTTCACACTCCTGAAGGTTACCCTTTTTTTGGAAGAGTGATGACAAGCGACTGGGTCTATGGTGTAGGCCACTCCCCACTCTGCCAGACCTTGTTACAGATAATACTGAAGGCGTCAATCACCGCTTCTCCTCCTACTTGAAGCAGTTCCGCGGGTATGTTGTCCACTCCCGCTGACTTCCCCTTCTTCAGCGATTGCACTGCTGCCTCAACTTCTCGGAGAATTGGGAGAATTTCTTCTTCTTTTCTGTTCTCGGGACATGCTAGAACTGATGGATCTCCGTTTGGTGTGTGCTTGCAAAGGTCAGAGCAGTACTCTGTCCATCTATCCAAGACTTCTTGTTCTTCTGTATGGCATATGCCAGACTTGGTTTGGATCGTGGAGACCTTGGACTGTTTAACACTTGTCAGCCGCTTCACAGTCTGGTAGGCATTCTTGCTGTTGTTCTTGTTCAGACTGTTCTCTATTTCCTGGCATTGATCTTCTATTCCAGTTCTCCTTTGCTGTGCGCATGCCTTTTCGGATGTCATTGTTGATTTTTTGGTAGGCATCAGCTCCCTGTGAAGTGTTCTTTTCCTTTTTAATCTCTCTTCGTTTATCACACAGATCCAAAGGTTCAGGTGTGATCCACAGCTTCTTCTTTGGCCGGTGCTTTCCAAGGATCTCCGTGGCGGCATCTGTCACAGCTGAGTTGAAGGTGGTGGTAATGGTGTTGACATCTACTTCACCAGCTCCCAAAATGAGCAGTGGTGCACATTTCCCTCCAATTGTGACCTGAAATATTTCTGCCACCTCCGGGTCTTGCAGTTTGTCCAGGTAGAACGTCAGTCTAGTGCACTTTGCTGTGTTTACTCTCTTCAAGTGGAGCCGGAAAGACATCATCACGAGATCGTGGTCACTTCCGATGTCTGCTCCTGGAAAAGTGCGTATCCTGCCAATGTTGATGCTTGATCTGAAGCGTTTCTTGACCATTATGTAGTCGATCTGGTTGTGATGCTCCCCGCCAGGATTGTGCCATGTCCATCGTCTGGATTCTTTTGTGGAGACCAAGCATGTTTGCCAGAATCAGATTGTTGTATCTGTCAAACTCCAAGAGTCTCAGACCGCTGTCATTTGTCTCGTTGTTGCAGTGGGGTCTAAATGTGTCTCCCCAGTTATGGTGCGCTTCTTGGCCAACCTTGGCATTCCAGTCGCCTTCCACTATGACTGTGTCCTTCTTCGGCACTTGGTCAAGGACAGCCTGTAGATTTTCATAGAAATCCTCCACTTCGCTGCAGGCCGTTGAAAAAAAAAGTTGAAAGTTTCTTGTGTTGAGTAAATAAAATGTTTACGGTTTTAAGTTACCTTTTGGAAAAAATAAAACAAATTTTTTTTTTTGAGTATGTGAAAAAAATTGTTTTGTAATTATAAGTAAAATGTTTTGTTTTGAATAAATCAAACATTTAGTTTGTTTAATTAAGTATAAATTAACAGCTTCTCTTTGGAGTAAATAAAAATATTTTAGTGTTTTATATATTATGTACGTTTAAGCTAAACTTGTGTAGTAGTTGAACTAGATGAATGTTTTAGTGTGCTTGATAAATTATAGTAGAAGTTAAAAGTTTTTTTTGAGTAAATGTTGAGAAACTGTTTTTGAATATGCATGGAAGAAGGCTAAGAAATTGCGTCTCATATCTAAATCTTCATTTTAAAGGAACGTTTACAGTCTTAATTGCAGTAGGCATTCTTCTACTCACCTTGCATTCAAAACTATGCTTGTTTGCAATTGAAATTATTTATTTACATTAGGCCAGATTTCCGAGTTGAACGGTAAGAACATTGTAGGAGAGTTTATTCGTAATTGAAAATTGAGAGGTTGGAAAAAACGTTGTACATATATGTCATTGTGCAGAATGTGTAGTTTCACTTTGTATGTTGTTGTGGGTGTTTTTGTTTTTTTTAAACGAAAATTTTCATTGTTTTGTACACATTTTGTACAATACATAAGCTGATGTTTCTAAATGACTTTCTCCTGCAAAATTTAGTTTTCCAAAGCCACATGGCCCACCGATTAAAAAAAACAACTGTAACATTTATTTTTTGTTTTCCTCATCTGGATATTGATTTTTTGTAAATGCATGATTTTATGAAATTATCATGTTAAAATAAAAACAATTAATGGATTTTGGCTGAATAATATGTTCAACCTGATTTAAAATTTTCGGCAAATTTCACCTTCTGATTCGCATGCACACCAGCAGTGCTAGTCTGTTCTTTGTTTTTTTTTTCATTCTCTTATATTTTTTTAGTTTGTGCAGGAATTTTAAAAAATATTATTTAATTTTACCCCAAATGTGCAAAACCAATTCCTTCATATATACTGGCATGTCGGTATATATCAGAATCTGAATCGTAAGGAATACATGAAGCAATTTTTTTTTCAGGATCATTTGTGGATTAGTAATATTTCATAGAATTGCCTTTGTAAGAATGGTCTTTACATTCATTATTTTTGATGCCTATCATGCTTTTGGAAATTTTTTAGGTGAAACAACGACCGACAAAGGCCACAAGCTTTATTTCAGGGTAGAGATGACAGGCACGAACAAGGCGTTGGATTGTTGGTCCACGAAAACATTCTAGCCACTGTCATGGGTTGCCGCCCAGTCTCCAATAGACTCATTACCATCTGTGTGAGAGCAGCCCCTTTCAACATCACCATCATCCAGTCCTATGCCCCAACATCAGAATACTTCCTATAGATGCGGATAAACAACTTTCCTCAAAACATTATGCTATTACAGCATAACCATTTCCTGGAATGCACGAGTGCAATACTCGAATTGAGGATATGAATATACGGGACCCCTTCTTCCATTTAGCCCCATTTATATCCATCTCCCAAACTCACCCCCTATTAAGGGCGCAGGAATTTCCTGGAGCCTGTAATAGCTGCATCTATCTTAGACGAATATTTGTGACAGTTTTACAGCAGGAGAAGGAGAAAAGGAACAAAAGACAGAAGGAAGGAAAGGAGGAAAGAAGAAAGAAAGCAAGCAAGGAGGAGGAGAAAAACAGAAAGGAAGGCAGGAAGACAGAAAAAGAAGAAGAAGAAGAAGAAGAAGAAGAAGAAGAAGAAGAAGAAGAAGAAGAAGAAGAAGAAGAACAAGAACAAGAAGAACAAGAACAAGAACAAGAAGAACAAGAACAACAAGAACAAGAACAAGATGAACAAGAAAAAGAAGAACAAGAAGATGAACAAGAAGAATAAGAAAACCACCACTACCACTATTAATACTATTACCATTGCCTCCGCCTCCGCCATCACCACCACCACCGCCAACAACAACACCAACAACACAAAAGCAACAACAAGACTATACAATAACAAAAAGACTTTACAACAACAACAACAACAGAGCGCTACATACCCAATGTGATGCTGGCGTCCACCTCCTCACTACGACCACCTTTGGACTGGGCAACGATGGTGACTTTGTAAATGCCGTCCCAGTGGCATTGCTTGATTGTGAAGTTGGTTTGATTCTGACATTTAAACAAACCCAGACGTTAACAAAACACAGGCACACCATGTAATGCCCACGCGTAGATTTAAAACAGGCGAACGGCACTCCCCTCCCCATTCCCCCCCCACTCCCCCCCTAGTCCACCTAGCTTCGAATGGGGACCTTGATCTGTTTAGAGCCGGGAAAGGTAAAAAAAACAAGTGAGAGGAGATAAGCACCGCCCTCATTAAGCTGGCCTAGAGAAAAGGGAGGCCCTAAACGCTTCTCTCCGCAACGACTAAAAGGTTACAGGTAAAATATTTACCTTGACCTTTTAATGAGCACGAGTGGTTAGTTAGTTAGTTATTCATTGTTAGTTAGTTATTCATTGCTTACATGGTCCAGCAAAGTACCAAATCATGACCACAAAATCAAGACCACAACTTGGCTGAAAGAGGACTCACCCCTGATCCGCATAAAAGCTCTGCTGAAACAACCCCAGTGGTAACACTGAAGGCACTCCACCAGCCGGTCACTACAATAAAGGCATCCCACGCAGGGGACGCTGGGGCTATACTCTAATTTATCGAACCCCCGTTTACAAAAACAAAATAGAATACAAACGTCATTACAAATATAAACAAAATACATACATATAAAATGCCTACATTGCTAAAAAATAATATCATAAGAAGCCGTAGTGACCATTTCCCTTGCGCTATGAACTGATATTGTTCATTGGGGAAAAGCGCTATATAAAAATCCTTATTATTATTATTATTATTATTATTATTATTATTATTATTATTATTATTATTATTATTTGGCAGAAAGCGTCCAATATTCCCAAGCTGATACAACAGACCTCAAACACAAAATTAATGAAGAGTTTTGTCCCGGAAGAGTTTTCAAGAAAAAAGGTACGTGACTGGTCTAGCGAAGAAGAAGATTGCATAGTAGATTGATAGAACAGAATAGGAATGAGAAAGAACAAATGCGAAAGACAGCGACAGTGGGAATTTAAAGCACTACATTTTCAGAAAGTGCGGATATTATTTATACAGAAACCCCCGGCACCCCCATGGGGGGAAGCACGCGTTGTTCATACCACTTCAAAAACACAAGAGCATAGTTTGTTCATATTACGTTAGACACGTAAACTGTTCCGCTTGTAAAAGATCTTTTCTATATAGACAGATAGTGTGTAATAAATACCATTTTTTGCATCCATCAATAAAACATATATGCATTCACAACAATAAAACACTCATTCAATAGGCTGCGGAATTATTGGCTTAAAGTCACTTTGAAAACTAAACATGTCCTATTATCTCGGTTCACTTTAAATTGCTGGCTGGATTTTTTCATCTCCCTCTTTCTCTCTTTTTAAGGGAAATATATCCCCCTAGCCCTCCTAGACTTCTAAGCTGGCCTACACAACAGCTATAGTTGACAGCGCGCCGGGTAATTCAAGTTCAAACCAAACTTCACTACATCAACAACCACATGCACACAAAAAAGAACTAATTTTTAGAAAGGCTTACATGTACAAAAGCCTACTCACAGCTGGGATGTAGAAGGTTCCGCGATGCGGCATGATCACATCCGAATTGCTCATGTAAGGGAGTTTCTGGAAGATCAGGGTGTAGTTGGAGATGAAGCTGCGATGTCGCTTGTATTGGGGAGGGTCCCAGCTGGCAAGTATGTCGCACAGCTCCTGGTCAACCGTCTTGTTGACGGTGTAGGGCAGGGTGCTGGACAGCTTCAGGTTGGTGGGTTTCTCTGGTGCTGGACACGCAGGAACATTTATTCATAATTTAGTACACCTGGCCGTTTTAATACAGAGCAATAATCTCTCACAGATCTAGGCGATTCAGAATTTTTTGGGTGGCCTGTTAGCACCGTTTCCTACCCCGAAGGTCGCGGGTTCGCACCCGCATGGGACAAACTTTCGTGACATAGGGACGAGACTTGTCAGGACACCGAGGATTTTCTCCGGGTACTACGGTTTCCTCCCTCTCTTCAATAATCATATTGGTTGCAGTCAATTTAAATTTCAAAAATATAAATTGATTTCTATTCCGCCTTCTATGTAATAGCGTATCTGGAAAGTGGGGAGAGGTCTACACCAAGGACCCAGTCGCTTGTCATCACTCTTCCCAAAAAAGGTAACCTTCAGGAGTGTGAAAATTACCGCACCATTAGCCTCATCAGCCATCCCAGCAAGGTCCTCCTGAAAATAATACTCAACAGGTTGAAACCCCAAGCTGAACAAGTCATAGCTGAAGAACAAGCAGGATTCAGGGCAGTGCGAAGTACCACTGAACAGATTTTCAACCTACAGCACCAAAAACATCTATATCATGTGTTCGTAGACTTCAAAAAGGCGTTTGACCGAGTCTGGCATGCAGCTCTGTGGGCAACCATGAGAGTGTATAACATCATCCCTAAAATTATTGAAGTCATCAAAAGCCTGTATGACAAGGCTACCAGTGCAGTCCTCCACAATAGCGTCATCGGAAACTGGTTCAGAACAACAATCGGTGTGCGTCATGGATACATGCCTACTCTCTCCAACACTCTTCAACATCTTCCTAGAGCGTATCATGTCAGATGCCCTTGCAGATCACGAAGGCACAGTCAGCATAGGGGGTAGAGCAATCTCCAGCCTTCGTTTTGCGGATGACATTGATGGATTGGCTGGAAAGGAAAAAGAACTTGAACAGCTGGTACAGAGGCTTGACACCACCTCCAGAGCCTATGGAATGGAAATAAGTGCAGAGAAGACCAAAATGATGACAAAAAAAAAACCAATGGCATCAACACGGACATCAAAGTCCAAGGCCAATCCATCAACACAGTGCACAGCTTCAAATATTTAGGAGCCATTGTATCAGACAATGGGTCCCGACAGGAAGTCCTCTCCAGGATCGCACAAACAACTGCTGCCCTGGCGAGGTTGAAGCCAATTTGGAAAGACAGGACCATCAGTCTACATTCCAAAGTAAGACTGCTGCGCTCCCTTGTCATCTCCATCTTCAAATATGCTTGCGAAACATGGACCCTCATAACGAAGAATAAAAAAAGCATGGAGATGAGGTGCCACAGAAGACTTCTGGGAATTTCCTATACTCAGCACATCATTAACGACAAAGTCCGACAAACCATCACACAAGCCATTGGACAATACGATGACCTGCTCACAGTGGTGAAAAAACGGAAACTCCGATGGTATGGCCACGTCACCAGATCATCAGGTCTTGCAAAGACCATCTGGCAAAGCACAGTGCAAGGAGGTAGAAGAAGAGGGAGACCGAAAAAGAGGTGGGAGGACAACATTCGAGAATGGACTGGTTTGACACTGAGCGAAACAATCAGGGTTGCTGAGGACAGGGAAAGATCGAGTACGCTGGTTAAACGATCATCTGTGGCGCCCCTACGACCTCCGAGTTACGGGATAGGATAGGATAGGATAGGATTTGAGGGCAGTTTAGGTAATAGGAGCACCGTTCTCAATGAATCATATTTCATTTTATTATTGTAGTCTTTAAAAAAAATCTTCGTGTTTTTTTTCTTCCAATCATTCCTTGCTTTTTGGAAATCCCGCGACGTTGGAAGAAACTCACAGCACTCTTGCTTGTTGTGTCTTGAGTCTACTAAATGTAATGGCCAGCACACTGCAGAGTTGTCTTTCGCTGTTTGTCGTCCTTTTTACTTCAGTGCATTTCTAAATAAAAAGCCCCCACGACATCACCCACCGTATTTAGTACTCCAAATTGATTTTTATTGAATACTTCGCAAGGGATCACCCTGAAATCTCTGTCTTTACTGTCGACCCGTCTTCCGAGAGGTGACATTCAAACAAAACACTCTGGTTGCCACGTCCTTAATATAAAATTCTTCTTTTTCGTCTTCTTCAAGATACAAGATAATTTATTGCCAAGTGAATAATACACAAGGAAAGCATTTGGTCAACGCTGCAGCACCACACACAAAAGCACACATAAAACATGGTGAACAAGTTGACAGCAAAATACAATAAAAGGATAAGAAGATTAAAGTCATGAAACAGATGAACTGTACAAAAGGGCAAATATACTACTCAAAATAATACAAGGGCCACTTGGACATATGGGTCTCTCTTTAAATCAGAAACACGAATTCAATTTATTAGTTCATCATAAAATTTCTGCATCAATAACAAAAAAGATTTTAGACATCAGTCGCTTAAAATTCGAGTAAATTCAATTTAACTGGACATACCCCTCATTTACAAAATCAAAACTTTAGAAACCAAAAATCTATAGTGTCAATATCGGGTGTGGCCACCGTTTGCATCAATGCAGTCTTGGCATCGTTGTCTCATGGACTGTATCAGGTTATGGAGGATGTTTCCTGGGATGGCCAACCACTCTTGCTGGAGAACTTGGGCCAGAACTTCAAGGTTACCTCCTGGAGGGAGGTTTGCCCATATCTGTCGACCCACACCGACTCAACCAAAGCTTTTAGGTTTTGAAGCTAGTTCAGCCAGGCTAGCTATAAATAGCTTTGCCAGTGCTCTTTCTTCCTTTCCTTTCAATGAAAGGGAGGGTGTAGGCAAGCTATAAATAGCCCGCAGCCAGCAAAATGTGGGATAACCTAAGAGTGCTGCTCACATAGGCATTGAGCTGCTGTGGACCCAAGACATCCCACAGATGTTCTATGGGGTTCAAATCGGGTGATCGAGCCGGCCAATCCATCCTTATGACGTGCTGTTGCTGCAGGAAGTCAATGACGATACGCGCTCGGTGGGGTCTGGCATTATCGTCCTGTAGTATGGCACCTTCCCCAATGGCCCGCAGAGCTGGGAGAACCCTAGGTTGTAGGACGTCATCCCTGTAGCCAATACCGTTTAAGTTGCCATGAATTTGGAGCAGGGGTGTTCTGAAGTTTAATGCGAAGCCACACCACATCATGACAGATCCACCACCAAAGCGGTCATGCTCGCGCACCGTCGCATCAACAAAACGCTCCCGTGGACGCCTCCAAACATTCACTCGACGGTCGTTGAAAGACAATGAGAACCGAGACTCGTCTGTAAAGAGCACCCTTGACCAATGTTGCCTAGTCCACACTAAATGACGCCGAGCCCAGGCCAAACGCGCTGCACGGTGAGCTGGGGTGAGCAAAGGCCGTACTGCTGGTCGTCTTGATCGCAGGTTTGCCTCGTGTAGACGGTTACGAATTGTCTGGTCGCTGACGTTAACATTGCTGGCTGCGTGAAGCTGTCATCTGGTGGTGTTTGCTGTAGCGGACCTCATCCTCAGAGCTGACAGGGTGATGAAATGGTCTTGTCTTGCAGTGGTAACGCGGGGGCGTCCGGACCTTCTTGGTTCTTGGACGCTTCCAGTGTTGTTAAAGCGCTCCCGCAGCCTTTGGACAACGGAGTGGGACACTCCTAGCCGCCTGCCAACTTCTCTCACCCCCACCCTTCCTGAAGCCATGCAATAGCTCTGCCTCTATCCGCATCAGTCAATCGTCGCCTTGGGGGCATGGTTAGAAAAGCAGCAAAAGCGCTGCCATTTATACCCAGAAAAAAGCGCCGATTGTTGAACTGAACTCAGAAATGCAAGCCTTTCGCGTGCAACTCACTTTTTAATGTTGAAAAATTTGCTTTATTAGCAAGACAACAGTAAATTAGGGTCATTTAAAAAAAATTGGGTTTGTTTTTCAACTCAGTGCAGAAAGCTCAAAACTCACACATGTGATTACTTGTCAAATAAAGATTGTCTTGAATGTTACTGTACAGGATAAGTTTTGAAATAAGCAATATAAACGATATTATTGATAGCAGCAAAAAATATTTAAACTAAATGAAATATGAGAGTGGCCCTTGAATTATTTTGAGTAGTATATAATATAGTTGTTAGTCAACACACACACATATACACCCTCAAACACACACAAACACACACACCCACACACACACACACATACTTGTATTCATGTTTAAATGGGGTCCTTTGACCTACTTCGCGCCTCTTAGGCGGCGAATTAGGTCAAATTTCTTCAAAAAAGACACCTTTTTGCCAGAAGTTTGACCTAATTCCTCGCTCCTAAGAGACGAAGTAGGTCAAGTTTCTTCAAAAAAGCACCCTTTTCGCAAAAAGTTTGACCTAATTCCTCGCCTATAAGGGACGAAGTAGGTCAAGTTTGTTCAAAAACACAGCTAGGATAAGGAACTTTCCTCGACGATTAGGGTAAGGCAGTGCCTCGACGATTAGGGTAAGGCAGTGCCTCGAAAAGGGTTAGGGTCAGGGCTAGTTGCAGCGCTGCAACTAGCCCTGACCCTTGCAACTAGCCCTGACCCTAACCCTTTTCGAGGCACTGCCTTACCCTAATCGTCGAGGCACTGCCTTACCCTAATCGTCGAGGCACTGCTTACCCTAATCGTCAAGGAAAGTTCCTTATCCTACCCGTCTGGAAGATGCACTACAACTACACCAGGTCAAGTGTACTTGTAGTGCATGTGCACTACAACTACACTTGACCTGGTGTAGTTGTAGTGCACATGCACTACAACTACACTTGGCCAAGTGTACTTTAAGTGCACATGCACTACAACTACACTTCGCGAAGTGTACTTTAAGTGCACATGCACTACAACTGCACTTCCATGCACTACAACTGCACTTGCATGCACTTAAAGAGCACTTGCGCGCACTTTGAAAAAGTGGGGCCCTGGAAAAAAGTGGGGTCCGAGCAAAAGACCCCATTTATGATTAAAAAAACAAAGTCGAGTTCCCACTTTGACATAAATACACGTTCACACACACACACACACTCACCACACACACACCAACACACTCACACAAATTGCTAAATTCTAACCATCCAGTTTTCACTCCCCTCCATTGGACCTCGTGTTACTTTCACATTAGCACGCATGTGCGCTGAGAGTAGGCCTACTTGTCCTGACACAAAGTTACTGGCTCTCACCACAAAACATGGCGTCAACATGTGTTTGAGGCAATGGGCAGAGAACCACGTCTTAAGCTTTTGAAAGAGGTTTCTTCGAAGGGCCAGCTTGTACATTATGTAAAGCCGTCAGACAACATAATAATAACCTAAACTTGCAAATGACCACATAATAACCTAATGTTGCAAATGAACACACATAAAGAAAACATTGATATAAGCAGAACTAATGTAAGAACTGTGATGATATTCTGGGGAAGATACGTTTATCTTACTAGGGGGTAAGACTTAATGATAGATGGGCGATGTGCTACCACTATCGATCGTTCTTTTACCAGAATTCCAAAGTTGTGTGAGAGACAGATCACGGCACTTTGGTCACATAAAATTTATATTTGTTCTCGGGCGTTTTTTAGTATCATTTGGCTCAACTTGAGAACCGTTAATTACTAATCAACAGACTAGATTATTATGTCTCGAGAGAAGAAAACTAATAGCTGCACAACAATACAAATAGAATTACACCAGTCGTATGTATGTAATTTTACTTTTTATATATTCAACACAAACTTTAACATTTCTGCATTAACCGGTAAATTAATAATTAATATAGTTCAAAGTGCTGGGAAAGTTCTTTAGCAGGTTTTCTTCATCCTGTGCTAACTGCGGTTACGATTTTCACTGTTCGTAGTTTACTAAATGTTCTAGTGGTCTTCTAGGTTTCTCGAGGGTAGGACTCAGTTCATTTGCGGGTGACTTAGCTTCTCTGGCGGTGAGAGTGTTTGGGTCCGTCCGAGAAGTCTTGCCTCTCAGGTTGAGCGGGTGAGTCGGGTTGCTCTTGTAGCTGCGGGGTTCGGACGTGGCCAGGTGGAATCTTGGTTGTTCTCCTTTGGTGCCACGGGAGTGAATGTCATGCGTTCGTCTCCACAAACCTTCCCAGAGCTGACCTGTAAAAGTCGGAGCTCTGGCTACAATATTCTCGTTAGATATACGTGTGCGGTCTCCTCTGCAAAGTGTCTATAGCATCAGACACCTGCAAGGTTCCCATATGCACAATTCGATTCGAATCTTAAGGCTAAGATACATCAATCCACATGCATACTGTCTCAGAAACAATAATCGGTTTCTGTAACTATATATATATATATATCAAGAACATATTATTAATACATGGCAATCAATATAAAATAAACCTATACATATCAAAACTACTAGTGTTATCTTACTTGTAGACTCTGGGCCTCATGAAATCGTCTGTTACGTCTCTAGCACTCTCTTGATGAGATGGAGATAGACGGACACTGCAGTTTGTTCCTTTTAGTAGACCCTCGCAGCTGGGCAGTTCGTTTGCGACTGACCAGCTGAGATTTGGTCCCCAAAGATATGCAAGAGTTCCTAGTAGTCTTCTGACCAATCGTTTAGCTCTCGTTTTCGTCAATCTCGCATATACGGGATTATAGTTTTTATTTAGAATATTTTCCACCCTGTCCTAGTTACCAGACACGTATAATTATCCTTGAATAGGAGTGTCAGAGGATAGATGCAATAACGATTACGCGGAGCCTAGGCTACTTAGTGTCTCAGTGACTTTGGTCATAGTGAAGTAGGCTAGTTAACGAAGACGGGGTTACGGTCAGTTTTGGCTCACGTATGCTATTTAGTCTTGGATCGCTAAGTCTGTTAGATGGTATCTGGAGCTGCTGTCGGTGTGACTGTCTCAAGGAAGTTAATTTGACATGTGTGTGCGGCTTTTTAGATAACTGTTGAATTAATGTCCAGTTTTGTTCGATGGTATCTATTTTGCGCTAAGCTAATTTCCTACAGTTTGTCGTCACTATTTCTGCTGTTACAAGAACGTATATCTTTTGTTACCTTTCAAGGATGATAAATATTCGCTTTGCGCTCATTTTAATTAGAGAAATCGCGCTCTATCAAACCTTCTACTCAGACACTTCTTGTGTTTTGGTGGTGCGGTATAACATAGTCACTCAGCAATAAGACTTTGTTTACGTTCTAGGACATTAAACTTGAACATTAAGGACTACTACTACTACTACTACTACTGCTACTGCTACTACTACTACTACTACTACTACTACTACTGAACGAAACATAATTAATACAAGTACAAAGCTTATTTTCATTCATTCAGCTGCCAGCTGGAATTTGTACTCCTACTACCAAAGAGCTTTTTATGAATTAAGCTCTTTGCTACTACTACTATTACTACTTATACTACTACTTATACTACTACTTATACTACTACTGTAGCTACTGCTACTACCACTGCTACTGCTGCTACTAAAACATTATTAATACAAGTACAAAGCTTCTTTTCATCCCCAAGTTAGCTGACAGTTGCAATTTGGGCGGTACAGATAGCGTACAGCATGCGACTAATAGTGGAATACGACACAACCAGCGACCAGTCTAAACAATCGTTGATTAATCATGATATCCCTAATGCACGGGATAGATAAGCACACACACACACCCACACATACTTGCAATTCATCAGAACTGGGTTTATTTAAGAATGTAGGAATCGGAAAGTGATTTTTTGACGGAAAGAACGCAAACTTCTTCTTGTAATGTAAGAATATAAGTCAAAATTGGCTCTTTCCGTCTAGAAAGTTGACCTACTTCGTCTCCTAGAGGCGACGAAATAGGTCGATTTTTCTTCAAAATTTCTCCGAAAATTGACTGTATTTTTTCCGTCCCGGATAGAGCACTCCTGTGTACTTAAAACACTCATGCACTACAACTGCACTCCCTTGCACTAAAAGAGCACTCCCTCGCACTTAGAAAAAAGTGGGTTCCTGGAAAAAAGTGGGTTCCAAGCAAATAAACCCATTTGTTACTAAGAAAGACAAGGTCTGCTACCCATTTGTGCGCTTTTTTGCGTTCACCTACACACACACACACACACACACACACACTCGCACACCCTACCGCCCAAAGGCTTTAAGTGGGTGCCTCGGGCGGCTTGAGTTAAATCCTCTATCGGTCAGCGCCTTGAGCAGCTCTTCAAAGGATAAAAGCGCTATATAAGAACGAATAGATATATTTAAAAAAAAAAATTTGCAGAGGATTAAGACGGGGACGACGATTTCAAAATAATCGAGGAAGTGGCTGGCCGAGAGCCGAAGAGATACTCCTGCTGCTTCGGGATGTTTAATTTAAGGTGGCGGTGGTGTTGTTGGTGGTGGTGGTGGTGGTGGTGACGATGATGGTGGTGATGATGTTGATGATGATGATAATTATGATGATGATGATGATGATGATGATGATGATGATGATGATGATGATGATGATAAATGATGACACTTCTGCTGCAAAATGACGATGTCGACAGTGAAGAAAAGCTACCACCACCATCACCACCTCCACCACACACCTACCACCACCTCCACTTCCCCCACCACGCCAACACTACCACCAACACCAACAACAAAATGAAAGGAAGAAGAAGAGGAAAAACGTACAACACAGGTTGTAATCGTAGTCAGTAGCTTTCAGGCAGCTGGCCATGGTTTGGAGAGTGATGTTAGCCGGTGGGTAGCTAAAGTTTTCAAAGTTCTCATCCGCGGTGTACACTTGAATGGTGTACTTGGAGTTGAAAGCCAGTGCTTTCAATTCGTACTTCAGTTCTCCCCAGTTCTGTGGACAAAACAAATGACTACAAGATGGTAAAGACATTCTCGTGTATTTCGCAGACCCTCGCATACAAGGCAGCTGAAAACCCAGCACCATTTTTGAAAAGTGTTCATTTCGAGAAGTTGTTACCACGACATGAAAACCTGGAACGATTGGCCACTATCCACTATCTGAACCACAGGCAATTGCATCTGGACACGCGAGCGCCTATACCTGGTACGCGTCTTCCTTTGGTTATCTAATATTATAGATAACCAAAGGGAGACGCGTCACAGGCATAGGCGCTCGCGTGTCCAGATACCAGCGCGCCTGTGATCTGAACTATCTGTAAGGTAACATTTAATGATTTATCAAATTCTCTTTCGGCAATTTTAAGACAGGTCTGCAGTGCAAAAAAGTGTTTTTGAAAATGATGGACCTCAGCGAGGTTGAACTTTGAGAAAATAAAAATATGAATAATTCAAAAGGCTGAGCAATAGTTATTAAAGTAGTAAAAATTATCAAATGGGTCAAATCATTCCAAGCGTTTTGAACAAAAACGTAAAATCCCGACCACCAGTGCGAACGACCAACGTATTGCCATGGGAATATTAATTAGAACGAGCTGAAGTATCTGTATACCAAATATCGACAAAATCGGTTCAGTCGTTTTTATAATATGTGTTTACAGGTAATGTTAACAGGTAATGTATCAATGAAGATTCAATCAAATCTGTCCAGTGGTTCTTAAGATATGGCATGCAACGGACCGACAGACAGACCAAAATACTTCGTTCTGGTTCTAGACTATATCAAAGTATTTCCAGATGACTCTGGAAATACAACAACAACAACAATCAGTAGAATTCACAGACGCAAAAGGAAGACATCTTTTCAAGTGCGTGGTCGATAACTGTGCCGTCCTAGTCATAACACATCCACGCCCTCTTCCCTCTCCTCCTCCACCATTCCTCCTCGTCATCTTCATCCTCACCAATCTCGTAATCGTGATCCCCAAATTCATCTTTGTGCCCAATTAAGCTTAATTAGGTTTAGCGCCATTGTTCACTGTCGTAATTACTGTCATCATGAATGTCCCCACAATCAAGAGTTCCAATCACACGATGTATGACAACGGTGCAGGGGTAGGGGAGGGAGAGAGAGAGAGAGAGAGAGAGAGAGAGAGAGAGAGAGAGAGAGAGAGAGAGAGAGGCTCATTAGGACACACAACAGAACGCAAGAGTTCCAATCACGTCACACAATGAATGACAACGATGATGCAGCAGCAGCAGCAGGAGCGAGAGAGAGGGAGAGAGAGAGAGAGAGAGAGAGAGAGAGAGAGAGAGAGAGAGAGAGAGAGAGAGAGAGAGAGAGAGAGAGACTTATCAGGGCGCACAAGAGACGTCAGAAAGTACCATCCTGCTACTAACACTGGAAAAGATAAAGTAGGGGAAGCTACTGCGGGGTGTTGCACTATTCTATAACTCTGTTCCTGGAACCCGGCGTAGTAGCGTGAAGTAGGTATCAATTCAATTCAACCAATTGAAGTAGGCATTTGCAGACTAAGTTTCTCTGTTGGTTTACTTTGAAAACAAACAAAAACAAGAAACAAACTTCAAATCTAATTTCTGTTCTTTCTTCCAATAGCGATGTCCTGGCACGCACACCGCATGTGTGCAGTATGCGAGCGTGAATGTGTGGTAAACAGCTCGCCCCCACTGTGAGTGCAGCACATCATTTGGTGACTGAGGATCGACCCCCCAGCCTCCCCAGACTTGTTCCATAGGCAACTATAGACCATCGGTGACACTAGAGAAATAAACACTGACACGTAAGTACTCACGCACTCTACACACACACACAAAGAACAACAACAACAACAACAACAACAACAACAACAACAACAACAACAACATAATAATAATAATAATAATAATAATAATAATGATAATAATAATAATAATAATAATAATAATAATAATAATAATAATAATAATAATAATAATAAGATGATGATGATGATGATGATGATGATGATGATGATGATGATGATGATGATGATGATGATGATGATGATGATGATGATGATGATAATGATAATGATGATGATGAACATTACTACGAAAAGCATAATTTACCCCTATTTCAAACATCTGGAAAGTACCCGTTGGGGGCATGGAGTATAGTCTGAAGAAGCAGCCACCAACATCTGAAAAAGATGTAGAGTACAACCTTAAGTATAAACAATTTGCAATACAATACAATACAATACAATACAATATAATACAATACAATACAAAGGAATTACAACAAGGTGTATAAATCAAGCGCAGGCATAATGTAAAATATGTTTTCCCAATAAATAGCAAGATTGCAGAAATGAAATATACTAGGATATATATATATAAAAAATCAAGGAAGGAATCGTATTAAAAATAATAAAGCAGAAAAGGTCTTATTTCGCATGCTGGATAACCATCAATCGTCATCGAGAACTTGCGTATTATAATGTAGTAATACTACTGAAAAATACGTCCCACCGCCGTAGCTCAAGTGGTAGAGCGTTCGCCTGGCACACCGATGTTCGAATCCGGCGGTGTGCGAAAATAAATGTGGCAATTTTTCACTGTCCATTTTAGCAGTATGATTGCTCTTATGGTTCAGTGCTGATTCAGGTCCCTACCCCTCTTTCCCTGGGATGGTTATCCCCGTCTGCCATATCGCCAATGGTGGGTGTAGACGTTAAACTTCAATGTTCATTCAATTCAAAAATATGTTAACGGACATAGAGCTACTGTTTGGATCTGAATTGTGATATCGCTACTATTATGTTGCTATTGTGATGTTGCTATTATTATGTTGCTATTATGTTGCTATTGTGATGTTGTTATTATTATGTTGCTTAGTTGTTGGTGATGGTGCTGTTGTTGGTGGTGGTGATATCACGGTAGTGGTAGTGGAAATGGAATTGTTTGGTGTTAGTTTCACTGTGAGTTACCATTTGTGGTTGGTGATGGTTGCGAGACTGGTGGTGTGTGTTTAGTGGTTGCAGCGGTAGCAGGAAGTAGGCTAACAGAAATACCGTTTGGTTGATTAAAGGGACCCAAGCCGAAGTCCCATCGTTATCACCTTAAACAATAAAAAAAAAGAGTGGGTTTTCGTTGCTCAAACCAACTGCTCCCGTTTGAATTTTCAAATTTCAGGTCTGATAAGGAGTTATGTCCCCTGTTGAACCGTACACCAATACACTCTACGCTCTACTAGTTGATATTGTTTATCGCTAGGGCGGTAGCTAGCGGCTACTATTTATAAGCACAGCGCTACGAAATTTATTGATTACTTTACATTACATGATTATTGCTTTAGGTCCAGCGGACTCTTCCGAGCCAAATCAGGACAGGACAACCCCTGATCGGCATAAAAGATTTGCTGAAACAACCCTAGTGGTAAAACTGAAGGTTCTCCACCAGCCAGTCACTTTACAATAAAGACATCCCACGCAGGGGACGCTGAGGCTATACTCTAATTTATCGAACCCCGTTTACAAAAACAAAATAGAATACAAACATCATTATAAATTATCAACAAAACACATAAATATAAAATGCCTACATTGCCAAATAATAACCTCATAGGAAGCCATAGTGACCACCTGGCAGAAAGTGTCCAATATCCCCAAGCTGATCCAACAGACTTCACACACAAATAAGGAGTCTTGTCCCGGAAGAGTTTTTAAGAAGAAAAGGTAGGTGACTGGCCTAGCGAAGAAGGTGATAGTATAGCAGATTGATAGAACAGAACAGGAATGAGAAAGAACAAATGAGAAAGACAGCGACAATGGGAATTTAAAGCACTAAATTTCCAGAAAGTGGAGATACAATTTATACTGAAACCCCCGGTACCCCAACGGGAGGAATTTATTGATAATTTTTTTTATATAACTTTGGATAAAGTTATTTTTTTGTTGCAAGCAATCTTTTTCAGTGGGGCAAAATTCACTGTGAATGTTAAACGGATCTGTCGAAAGGGCGTGGTCAAAGCGGGTCCCTGGAAGAGGAATTAACCCTACTACAAAATTTCGAATAAATGAAGCCGCAGCTTCATCTGTATGACCAAAGATGCTACATTATATAAATTCTTGGTACGACTGAGCAAAAACAACATCACTTGTAATTTTGAATACAATACATTTTTATTTTAGCACGCTGTTCATATCATTTAACTGCATTTAACTTTATTATTATTCGTCTTAAAATGATCAAAAATGTACATGTCACTGTTTGGACGATTCGTGTGCCTTTTTGAACGTTCCTGTTTTATTATCTAAGCCTATGCTATAGTTATCCTCATGCTTATACTGTAATGTCTTCTTTTTTCTTTTTTTTAAATGTACTGTTTTATTATCTACGTTATATTTATCTGTACGTTTATTCTGTAATGCCTTCTTTTAAAAAGTGTTTTTTGCTTGTTATACTTGCGCACGTGTGTGTGTGTGTGCGTGTGTGTATGCATGTGCGTGCGTGTGTGAATGCGTCTGAGCGCTTATAGCAAATTGTTTGAATTTGCGCTTTATAACATAACCTTTTTTTTTTTACTATTATTATTAGAGGAAACACGTGACCTTACTTGAACACAGGAGCTAATCCTCTAAGATTAAAACTTCGCTACTCGGGTTTTCTGAATTCGAAAATAACTTTATACAATAGTTAGCTTGCATGCCAAAACAAAGTTCCTAAACACAAGATGGCAAGCTATTCAAATGTATTTCCAAACACACACACACACACACACACGTACACACATTACACGCACACACACCCACACGAAAACCAGCGTTTTCAAAAAGTGTTCATTTTCGATTAACTATTCTGTTTTCGGTTTTATCTCCAAGTTGGGAAATGAAAACATGGAACAATTGACACTCATTGAGTATGCTAAAATTGATCAAACTCCGCAGCCATTTTGAGATACAGCTCAAAAACATGTTTAGCAAATGATGGACCTCAATGACCTTGACCTTGGAGTGGAGAGTTGGGCAGTAGTTAAAGATGCTGCATAGTTAGTTGTTGTTTTTTTAATCGATCAAGTCGTTTTTGAGAGAATGCAATTTTTTTTAAACGTGTGTTTGAACAGGAAAGTTATATTCGGTCCGATGGAGCGAGAGCGCGACCGACCAACGGATCGCCACTGAATGTTTGGCAATGAGTTGACGTACTCCAGATACCTTGACCTTTGAGATAGGGTAAATGCGATGACACGGCTGGTTTTTAACCCTGCTAATGTTCCTACGAGGTTTGGACAAAATCCCCACAGTAGTTCTTGAGACATGGTGTGCACCTGAACGACCTACCGACCGCCCGACCAACCGACCGACGTGGCAGCCAAACCGACTGACCGTTGGCTAGTTCTGATTCCCGACTATCCTATCCTATCCTGTCCCGTAACCCGGAGGTCGTAGGGGCACCACAGATGATCGTTTAACCAGCATACTCCATCTTTCTCTGTCCTCAGCAGCCCTGATGGCTTCGCTCAGTGTCAAACCAGTCCATTCTCGAATGTTGTCCTCCCACCTCTTTTTCGGTCTCCCTCTTCTTCTACCTCCTTGCACTGTGCCTTGCAGAATAAGATTCCCGACTATTTCAAAGTATTTTCAGATACGTCTGACAATTCAAAATATTCGCGCACATTCATTGTTGCACTGTAGTGTATATCCGTCATCACATAACGCAAGGCCAAAAGATACAGTAGAATTTATTTCTTTATTTTATTTCATTTTATTTCATTTAGTTTATTACAGGTAAATTAATATAGCCCCTATTCACACTTTTCTGCTATCCTATGCACCAACGGGAATCCCCTCTATGAAAAATACTTCCGGTTTTTTTTCTACGCGTGTTTTAGTGAGTTATTTCCAAATATTCAAGAATAATAACATGTGTCACTGGCCACCTGTATCGTACCCTAACATATTTTTATTTTTTTTGCTGCAGTTTATTATCCCTTTCTATCGCCAGTGGCGCGCCTAAACCCTACCTACCTAACATTATTTGTGAATTTTTGAAAAATATTCGGAAAAACATAACGCCCAGATGCTGGCTCGAACCCACACCTGTCAGGCGCCATTGGTTTCTGGCTTGTGGACAAGGCAAGTTAGTCCCGCCTTAGCCCACTTGGCCACAACGCTAGCCTAACAAAGTCAGTTACTTCGTGTTTTGTGAAGGTTGCGACGGCGAAGCAATGGAAAACTACAAGAGTTTTCAGGTCCTGTTTCACTTTCTGTCGATGATCGACGCACCTCCGAAGTCGCCACAAATACAGGCCTCTACGATTGTTTTTTGCATTCTTTCACTGAGCATGTACTTCCTCCACCGTTTTTATACTAATCCCACTCGTTTTCTGGCTCTAACAATCGTCGTTTTCGGCAATTTGCCATATTTAAAAGTCACGCATCAAGCTTTGATAAAACCCAAACAAGCTAAACCGGAACTTGGTTTAATATAACCTTGTTTTAATTTATAATGGCGATACCCACGAGTTTTTATGAGAGGTGCCGGAAAGTTGTGAATATCTAACTATTCCGGGCGAGAGTATAAACTGTGTGGGCACGCATGCAATTCCATCGCACGGAATTTAGAGAGCGTGCTTTGTGCTGGCTGTGAAAAATGCAACCTTCATATTTCCAAACTCGGTAAACATTCATGCACTTTCAACCCCCTTCCTTCTCCCCTGCCACACACAAAAAAAATATTGATCTAAGCTACATTTACCACGTAATCCAAAGATACATTTTCGATGTCAGATGTTTTCATGCTTTGGATGCATTTTAGATTCTCGGTAAATTAATTTGATCTGCGCATGCGCTTCATTCAGCCTGTTGCTTTAAGGGAACCCACTTTCACAACGCCTCCTCGCCAGATCCTTTTAACATGCACAGTGAGTGTTGTTCCACTAAAATAAACACAAAAATTTACCGCCCCCACCCCCTTTAAAAAATATTTCCAAAGTATATGTATTTTTTTAAATGAATTAATTCCGTAGTTTGAGTACCTACAGTGTATTAATAGCAACAGCCGTTGACTAGCCAGCCAACATTCTGGAGCTAAAATTAGCAGCTACCACAGCCGGTAAGAGACAGAACTCTTAAAAACAATTGCTCGTAAACTTTTTGGTTTTATGTTCATTAAAAAAAAAAAGACCCTACCCTAATCCATACACCAAAAAACGTTCACCCCAGCCGTGAGGTTCACTCAGAAATAGGGTAACACGGCTGTACCGTAAAAAAAAATCACTCCCTGTCAGAACCGAAATTTAAAATTCAAACTTTGGCGGTTGGTTTGAGTAACGAAAGCCCACTTTATCACTGTTTAATGTTTAAAAAAAAATAAAATCCCCGAATTTTATGGTAAACACGTTTTTGACAAAAAGTAAACAAAGCCTTTCGAATTTTCTGGAGTTTGAAGTTTCCATTTTTGTTCTGACAGGGAGGGATTTTTTCTCTAGATATAACTGCACACTTTTACGCTCTTCCTAGCTATGATCTTATGCCCCAGCGACAGCGGCAGCTAGCTGTTGCTATTATTAATATGCATGCTGTCATGAACCGAGCAGTTTACCCTGCCCATTGACTATTTAGCCTTGTGTAAGTAATTGTAACAGTAGAGAGTTAGTATAGTACACAGCAGCAAGTAAATTACACAGCAGACCACACACGGCGAGCGAGCCACCCACATCGCAGTGAGTCAGCACTTGAGCTTTGGATCGGACCGTTTTAACCAATCAGCAGCAGGCTAAGTGGGTAGAGCAGTTTTGACTGTGTCAAAACCTAGCACAGCTTAGTCAGTCGTGTGTGAGAAGAGGAAGAAGTAACATCTCCTTAGCTAGCAGAGAACTATCTTCACTCATAGACCAGGAAGCAGGACTTAGAATCTCAGAATTCTATTAAGTCACAACGGGCCTGAACTTGTCAAACAGGTAAATGAACACCCTTCTGTTTCATCGTGATATATTTATATTATTGTTGAAATTATGTTTGTGGAATTTGCTATGCATAAATGTGAATTATTAATCCGAATTTGCCGTACCACGTGGAAGAGCCGACCACGAGCCGAAACACGACCGGTTGCGCCGCCATGTTGTATACCATACGGAACCACTGTTGTTTAACTTATATGTATGTTTGCAGACCAGTGGCTGTACCACTGAATGTTTATAATATTATTAATTCTGTATGTGTATAGTTAGCCACGATTGATATTTATGTATGTATAGGAATTTAGAGTGAGATTACAGCGGACCCCGGAAGTAGCAGAATGTTCGTCGCTTATGTATAGAGATGTGGAGCTATCACTGAGGGCTACTTTGGCTTTCAGTGAGACGCTCTGCACAAACCGATTATTCAGGGTTGTGCAGAATTTCGTCTCTTATATTACAGACGAGCAGGCGAGCTATCCCGAGCTATCCCGAGCTATCCCGAGCTATCCCGAGCTATCCTGTGCACCCCACTCCACAGAAACGACTAGTTGGTTGAGGAGACTCTGCCGCACAAGCCGGCAAGAGCTACCTTGAAAAACACCCTGTCAGACCCCACAGCGTGGCAAGGGAACCCAACTACACAACGACAAAGGTGTACCAGAAGCTACCTCACAGAAGGACTTCGACCGCACCATCAGAAAGTTAAGTGTAATCTCCGAAAGTGCACTTAAACTGATCAATACAGGACCACAGTAGTCCAACTCTTCAGAAACTGTAAAACGGACCACAGTAGTCCAAATCTACATGAAATATACTAGCAAAGTGCCCGAGGAAGAAAATAACAGCTGCCTAGACTATCAGCGATCGAACTATTAGCATTGAAAGAGACTTTTTAAGTTAGATTAGTACTTAGAGAATCTTGTATAGAGTAGAAGAAATAAATGTGTGATTTTAACTGTTATCAAGTGGCTGGACTACATATGATTCATAGCCGTGTGAAAGCTAGTGTGACAGTATTCTTTTACCATTTTTCTATCTATTTCTGTACCCCAACCTTAACACAGAACGAGCTAAACAAATAAATTTATTAAAGTAGTTCATAGGGTGACTTACTAGCAGTTCCCACCGAATAAACGTGAGGGTCCATAATTCCATTGTGCAGAGCCCATAAACCCCACGTGACACATGCACACACAAAAAGTACGGATTTTATCGATTAAAAAAATCTATCCTTAAACGAAAGAGCTTGCTTTTGTTGTAGTAGAAAGGTTATTTTTCAGAGGGTTAGTTAGTTAATTATTCATTGCTTAAAGGGTCCAGCGGACTGCAAAGAGCAGAATCGGGGCCACAAAATCAAGACTACTACTTGGCTGAAAGAGGACTCACTCCTGATCCGTGTAAAAGATCTGCTGAAACAACCCTAGTGGAAACACTGAAGGCACTCCACCAGGCGGTCACTTAACAATAAAGTCATCCCAAGCAGGGTACGCTGAGGCTATACACTAATTTATCGAACCCCCGTTTACATAAATAACATAAAATGCAAACATCATTATAAAATATCAACAAAACACATACTTATAAAATGCCTACATTGCTAAATAATAATATCATAGGAAGCCCTAGTGACCATTTGGCAGAAAGCGTCCAATATTCTCAAGCTGATCCTCCGGAGCCTGTGGAGTGGAGGTGGGTGCACAGAAGACCAAAATGATCACTAACAAAACCGATGGCATCGATACGGACATCAGAGTCCAGGGCCAGCCCCTCAGCACGGTGCATGGCTTCAAATGTTTGGGGGCCACTGAATCAGACAATGGGTCCCGACAAGAAGTCCTCTCCGGGATTGCACAAACAACTGCTGCCTTGGCAAGGTTGAAGCCCATTTGGAAAGATATGACCATCAGTCTACATTCCAAGGTAAGACTGATGCGCTCCCTTGTCATGTCCATCTTCCTATACGCTTGCGAAACATGGACCCTCACAGCAGACCTACAACGAAGAGTACAGGGCATGGAGATGAGGTGCTACAAAAGACTTCTGGGCATTTCCTGTGCCCATCGCATCACCAGCGACGAAGTCCGACGGACCATCACGCGGGCCATTGGACAACATGATGACCTGCTCACAGTGGTGAAGAAACGGAAACTCCGATGGTATGGCCACATCACAAGAGCATCAGGCCTTGCAAAGACCATCCTGCAAGGCACGGTGCAAGGAGGTAGAAGAGGGAGATCGAAAGAGGTGGGATGACAACATTCGAGAATAGACAGCGAGGCCATGAGGGTTGCGGAGGACAGGGAAAGATGGAGTGCGCTTGTTAAACGATCATCTGTGGTGTCTCTACGACATCCGAGTTACGGGATAGGATAGGATAAGAAACAACCCTAGTTGTAACACTAAAGGCACTCCACCAGCCGCTCACTTTACAATAAAGGCATTACACGCAGGGGACGCTGAGGCTATACTCTAATGTTTGAACCCCCGTTTACAAAATCAAAATAGAATACAAACATCATTAAAAAATATAAACAAAATACATACATATAAAATGCCTACATTGCTAAATAATAATATCATAAGAAACCCTAGTGACCATTTGGCAGAAAGCGCCCAATATTCCCAAGCTGATACAACAGACTTCACACACAAATGAAGAGTTTTGTACCGGCCGGTCACTTTACAATAAAGGCATTACACGCAGGGGACGCTGAGGCTATACTCTAATTTATCGAACCCCCGCTTACAAAAAAAACAAAATAGAATACAAACATCATTACAAAATATCAGCAAAACATATACATATAAAATGCCTACATTGCTAAATATCATAGGAAGCCCTAATGATCATTTGGCAGAAAGTGTCAAATATTCCAAAGCTGACCCAACAAACCTCATACACAAATGAGGAGTTTTGGAAGAGGTTCCAAGAAAAAAGGTAGGTTACTGATCTAGCAAAGAAGATAGTATAGTAGATTGATAGAAAAGAGTATGAATGAGAAAGAACAAATAAGAAAGACAGCGACAGTGGGAATTTAAAGCATAAAAATTTCCAGAAAGTCGGAATACTATTTCTAAACACAAAAAAACGGCACCCTCACGTGGGGTTCAACTGAAGCAAGTCTTGTAATTTTATCAAAAATGCATGCTTTCTAGCAGACAGGATTCATCGCTATAAATGTAACCAAATCTAGCTAAAAAAAACAACAACTAAATCCATGTCCATTATGGCTGGTAAATGGGATTTTTAAAAAGTGCACGTTTATCAAATTAACCTGAACTGTTAAGTTACCACCGTCACATTAATTTTAAAACATGTAAAATGACAATATAAACATGATTAACAAATATAAGACGTCGGCCTTTTTAGCACAGTTACAGGTAACAGGCTACTGCACCAAAACACAGTCACGTGGTCGCTGACCTGATTAAGAGCTAGGTTCAATGAAATCTCTCTTTCGGAGAGCATGCATTGTGGATCCCACAAAGATCTGCATTAAGTATAACATCTGTTTAGCTGATTTTGATCTACGTTCCTAAAAAAAATGTCTAAAAAGCATGCATAAATGTGGATCCCACAAAGATCTGCTTTTAAGTATGACGTCTGGAGATTTGTTAATTTTTTTTAAAGGTGACTGGGTTAAAGTGAATGTCGCAATATGCCTGCAAGAAAACTTTCATCCCATTTATCAACCGTCATACTAAGTTTGGTTTAGTTTAAATTTCACGTGACTGCGCGAGTTAAGTTGCCTTTGCGAATTACAACAACAACAACAAAAGAAGAGAAAAAGACAAAGAAACCCATTATATAAAAGAGGTAACAGAAGATCAGCGGCATTTTGTCACCAAATGAATTCCACACAACTACACACACACACACACACACACACACAAAACCACCATCATGTCTGTCATTTGGATTTTTCTGCGAGTTTGAAAGAATTACACGGCTATTTATCAACAGTTGATTCAGCCCCGATGCTTGAATCTTGATAAGTGGAGTACGCTGTTAAACAATCATCAGTGGTGCCCCTAAACAACTTTGAGTTACGGGATAGGATAGGATAGGTAACTCGAATTCGTTTATCCATGCAGCCTGTTCACTCAGCATCAAGGCAGGAGTCGTCGTATAAAGTTTCCAACTTTATTCAGCAAACATCAACAATTGTATACAAGATCGCTTTCCGAAAAAGCACTTAAAAATAATTGAAAATAACTCACAAGCAGGCAATGCATTACTTATATAGCCTATCTGCAAACGAGAAAAAAATTCGAACATTTCAGCATGACGCAATAAACACCCAATCAAAATAAAACTCGTCACCGGACCTCTGCACTGCCTTACGTCATAGAACATTCTTTTAGGTCAGAAGAATCGCTTAGCTATTACGAGACCTACCTGGAAGCTTCGGTCGATAATAAAAAAATAATTCCAGAAAATTTACCACCATATTGACCGACGAAAATTATTAACATCATACACCAATGACATCAACACAGACATCAAAGTCCAAGGCCAATCCCTCAACGCAGTGCATAGCTTCACATATTTATGAGCCATTGTATCAGACAATGGGTCCGACAGGAAGTCCTCTCCAGGATCGCACAAACAACTGCTGCCCTGCCAAGGTTGAAGCCTAGTTGGAAAGACAGGACCATTAGTCTACTCTCCAAGGTAAGACTGATGCGCCCCCTTGTCATATCCATCTTCCTATACGCTTGCGAAACATGGACCCTCACGGCAGACCTACAACGAAGAATATAAAGCATGGAGATGAAGTGCTACAGAAGACTTCAGGCCATTTCCTAAACCCAACACGTCACCAACGACGAAGTGCAACATACCATCACACAAGCCATTGGACAGCACGATGACATGCTCACAGTGGTGAAGAAACGGAAACTCCGATGGCATGGCCACGTCACCAAATCATCAGGCCTTGCAAAGACCATCCTGCAAGGCACATTGCAAAGGGGCAGAAGAAGAGGGAGACCGAAATAGAGGTGGGAAGACAACATTCGAGAATAAACTGGCTTGACACTGAGCGAAGCCATAAGGGTTGCAAAGGGCAGGGAAAAAAGGAGTGCGCTGGTGCCCCAACGACCTTCGAGTTACGGGATAGGACATGATAGTGAAAGAATTAGATAAAATAATGTAATTTGGATCCAACAATAATTGCTGCCTTTAAGTGTACATGGAATTATGTTGTATTGTTTATTTCATGCGACTGCCATGATCAGAAGTCGCAGGTTAAAAATTCATACACTTAGATCTGGCAAACCCACAAGCTTTTTAGATTTCATTTGAATTATTTTTGTCACAGCCACTATGGGGCGCCATGTGTCCATTTATTCTATGTAATCATTCTATACATAGAATAAATTCCATGCACATAGAAAGCATTCTATGCACACAAAAAGCATTCTTTATTTCAAATTGAATTTATTAAAAAGGAAATAAATTATTTAGTCATAGAATAAAATTCTATAATACAGTATAAAATTCAATGCAAAGAAAAAATCCTATATATAAAATAACATTCTATATTAAAGAATGCAATTCTTTATATTGAAAAAAAATTCTATGTACATAATAAAATTCTATGTATAGAATAACATTCTATAATATAGAAATAAAATTCTATATATGTAATAACATTCTATATTATAGAATGCAATTGTATGCTTAGAGTTACGTTCAATAACATAGAGTGAATTTTTTTAACATAGAATGGATTAGGTAACATAGAATAAATTCTATAGCATAGAATGAATTCTATGTGCATAGAATGAATTCTTTAACACAAAATGAATTTTTAACATGGAATAAATTCTATGACATAAAATGAATTCTATGAGCATAAAATAAATTGTATAACATAGAATGAATTCTATATTAAAAAAATGAATTTTATAGTATAGAATGAATTCTATAGCATAGAATGAATTCTGTAACATAGAATAAATTCTTTGACATAGAATTCATTCTATGAAATAGAATTAATTCTATAGGCATAGAATGAATTCTATAACATAGAATGAATTCTATAACATAGAATGAATTCTATGACATAGAATGAATTCTATAACATAGAATGAATTCTATAGCATAGAATGAATTCTATGACATAGAATGAATTCTATAGCATAGAATGAATTCTATGACATAGAATGAATTCTGTAACATAGAATGTATTCTATGTTATAGAATTCATTCTATGTCATAGAATGAATTTCATGTCATAGAAATCATTCTATGTCATAGAATTCATTCTATGTCATAGAATTCATTTTATTTCATAGCATTCATTCTATGTTATAGAATGAAATCAATATATACACTTTTTTTAAAATAGTAAAAACTGGGGCATTGTCAAGGTATTGAGAACATTTTTATGGCATGGGACTGTATTGCAGACAGATACACACACACACACACACGCACACACACACACACACACACACACACACATTCAATTACGTCATGGTGGGCAAAGCCATCGGCTATAATAATAACACGTCATACTGACAGAAATGACAAAATAAATGTACGTCAAAAACAATGAAGTTACAGGTAACAGGCTACGATACGGACAAATTTAAAAAAAAAATTAAAATTAAAATCCCCGAATTTTAGGGTAAACACATTTTTGACAAAAAGTAAACAAAGCCTTTCGAATTTTCTGGAGTTTAAAGTTTGATTTTATTTCTATGTCATAGAATTCATTATATGCTATAGAATTCATTCTATGTTATAGAATTCATTCTATGTCATAGAATTAATTCTATGCCATCTTATTCATTCTATGTTAAACTATTCATTCTATGCCTATAGAATTCATTCTATGTCATAGAATTAATTCTATGTCATAGAATTCATTCTATGCTATAAAATTCATTCTATGCATATAGAATTTCACTCTTTATTATAGAATTCATTCTGTGTTATACAATTTATTCTATGCACATAGAATTCATTTTATGTCATATAATTTATTTTATGTTAAAGAATTCATTCTATGTTATAGAATGAATTCTATGCGTATAGAATTCATTCTATGTCATGCAATTTATTTTATGTTAAAGAATTCATTCTATGTTATAGAATGAATTCTATGCACATAGAATAAATTCAATGTTATAGAATTCATTCTTTGTAATAGAATTCATTCTATGTTATAGAATATAATTCTATGCATACAAGTGCATTCTATAATACAGAATTGTATTACATACATAGAATTTTATTCTCTATTATAAAATGTTATTCTATACATAGAATTTTATTATGGACATAGAATTTTACACTATATTATAGAATGTTATTCTATACAAAGAATTTTATTCTATGACTTACAATATTGGTTTCTTTTTTATAAATGAAATTTCAACTAATGAATGCGTTTTGTGTGCATAGAATGCTTTCTATGTGCATAGAATGTATTCTATGTATAGAATGGTCACATAGAATAAATGGACACATGGCGCCCCATAGCCACAGGCTAGTACTTCGTTGAATCACTGTACTGTCTAACTCTACCTAAAAATAAAACTGCCTGGCGTGTGGGTGTTTGTGTGAGTGTGTGGGTGTGTGCGTGCGTGTAGGTGCGTGGTTGTCACGGTGTGTTGCCATGAATTAAAGTGTTAAATACTAGACTGTGGTTCTACTTTGTGATGTAATACTATGTTAATTCATAATCACTACAGTCATGGTGTCAATAAGTCCTTTGTTCCTTGTTGTAGGTTTATGATTTGTATTTCTTAATCGCAGTACATTAATATCAATTATAATTATCAGTACAACTTATGTTAATCTGATGAATAAAAATTGATCCAACAACAAGTATTTCTTATAGCGCTGTTGTCTCTTTAATTGTTTCTCGTGCCGTTGTCTTGATAATGTGAACGCTGCACACACATTCTCTTGTGTTTTTATTGGTACAATAAAGATTCTGATTCTGAAATTGTGACCGAGTTTTACGTAGTCGTCGCAGGCTTAAAAGTACGCACTTTGGCTGAATTAAAACCAAATTGTATTAACGAGACAAACCAAACAAACCCTTGGAAAACATAGAGAGTATACCAAAGCAAAACTGAAACGAGTGCTAGACTTTTGACAAATTATAACTCTGGAATGTCTCTAGCGAACGGGAATAATGCAAAATATAATAATGATTATTCCAAACGATTACATGCGAAAAAAAAACCATACAACAGAAGCGAAGTGCAAGAAATAAAGAATATAAAGAAATAAAGGAATGGACTAAAACGCATTACAAGGAAATCAGAACAGGCATCCGATAGTAAAATTTACAGAATATAATACTAGCTGTTGGTTTTGGAATGCTTGAGGTACTACAATGTCTAAGAAAAACATTGGCAAACAACAAGGAAACAGCACTGTGATTCTTTCTAGTTTGATCAAGGACGAATCTCACGTCTTGAAAGGTTGGATTTTGTTTTAAATGTAATAGGACTAATATTGGGTTGCATTTAAAATTAATTAATTAATTTAAATTAATGTATTTATTTATTACTATCATTTTTTAATGATATAATTATTATTTGTTTCATTAGTATTTTTAAAATTATATTATTATTTTGTTCCCTTGTTTTATAATCTAAAATCACATAATTTATGAACAGACTTTCAATAAGTTGATTGGATTGAATTGATTTAATATGACTGAGCTAGGTTTAAAGACATGCACATTGATCCCACAGCAAGCAAACTTTAAAGTGTCTCACACCCATAAATCAAAATGCGGGGAAAGTAGGCGGGACCCACCTAAAAAAAAAAAGTCTATTTCTCGCTGAGAGACGAATATGTTGCTTATATATTTATACATGTTTAGGTCCTTCAAAGTTTGTCTCCTCTTTCTGAAAATGCATATTTCGTGCACTAAAAAGCCAAATTTAAACAAAAAATACTTGTTTGTGAGTTTGGCAACCTTGCTCCGCGAACATCCCGTGTGCTATATAACTGCTTTTTGGACGCATCTACTACGTGCAGCAATGTCAGTCTTTATATTTATCTTATTTTAAATAGTATGTGTTTATTTCTCCTTCTAGTGTTAATGATTAATTGTCCTAAATATATATATATATATATCCGTTTAAAGTAAAAACGCGCACGTAACATATTGTATGTGGTTTTTTTTCTCTGGTGGTGTTGTCTAAAATACAAGAAACGAGTGTGCTAGCCGTGAAACATTAGTGTTGTGATGGCAACTAGGTCTTCTACTAGTTCACATACTTCACATTCTCTAGCCCGTTTGTTGGATTTGGCAATTAAGAAGAATTTAGAAGACTTCGCGAGCTTGGCATGAAGTCGGAAGTTTATCAATTATTTATTAATTTTGAAAAATGAGATCGCGAAAAGATCGAACTTACGATCACATGATTTTTACCGGTTTACTTACCGGCTCGGGGTTTCCAAGACAAGACAGCGTGCAGTTGACCGGCACGAACATACTGGCTGTCCACAGTGATGTCTGTAGGGGAGGACAGATTGGTAGAAGCTGAAAACAATATGACCAGAAGCTGTTACAATAAAGAGGCTTACCCAATATAACGTAATACAATGGTCTCTGGTGTGAAGATCTCGTAGTTGTTCAGCGCGCCTGTTAGTACTGTTATAATAATAATACAATCATGCGGAGCGAATACTTCTGTCAAGGGAGATAACAATCGTTATTCTTCGCGCGCATTGCGCATGACTGGTTTCATGGAGTCCTGCGCTTTAAAAGACCACAGTCGTCATCATCATCATCATCATCATCATCATCATCATCATCATCATCATCATCATCATCATCATCATCATCATCTTCATCATCACCATCATCATCATCATCATTGGTATCATCATTATAAAGTTTCCGTCGCGATGTAATGTGCACAGAGACCAAACAAGTGAGAGGCAAGGTCATTAATAATAATAATAATAATAATAATAATAATAATAATAATACAGGATGCTATATACGCGCCTTTCCCCAAATCAGTCAGGCTTAAAGTGAGGCGATCTGTACCAACATACACGCTCACCTGTCTCATCCACCCTCACACACACACACACACACACACACACAACAAATACACATCCAGCACTCAAACAGGTGGTGTAAAGGCAGGGAGATCGCTATTGGAAGACGGAAATAAAATTTTTATTTTGGAAAATTTTGTATTGACTGTCTCCAGTACCATTACGCAAAAAGAAAAAAACAATAAAAGAACAGATCCCAAAAGACTGACAATAAATAATAAGAAGCGTGAACAAAAACCGACTGGAGTATAAGTCATGAGAACAGGATGGGGGTTGTGGAGGGGAGGGGGAAGAATATGGAATAAGAAAGGGGTCTGGGAGAGAGGCCGCCGGAGGCAGCCTCATTTGATCCTATTCCATTCAAAATGAAATACATTATAATGTCCCTTTATTAGAGATCTATATCATGGTATGATAGTTAAAGACATCCACGTAGGAGGTAGTCTAGACCACGGCGCCAAGAATAAATCTTGAACCGTGTCACAATAGGCTAGTTTGAACCCAGCACTAAAGCTTCACGCCTCAAATAGTTCCTCCTGCTTTGGCGTTAATTGTAACTTAAAGTCGATGCCTAGCAGAAGCCAGAAGTCAGATTGTTCTAAGCATAGGTAGGCTAACTCTTCGCTAAGGTAGGCAGTGACCTCATTCTGCTGACCTATATCCGTCACCCCCGCTAGAGGGTGCTAAGGTATTATGGGATTTCGCACGCTTAAGCTGACCACAGGGTTAAGGAAGATCAGTCTTTGTCTAAACCACCCACGAGAAGGATGCACGCTCTGAAAGATCTCTCTCAGCAGACTACGCAGGTGACGAGTGAAATTCATTCATCACAATATAGCCATAGCCTGACATTGTCAAAAATGTAAATGATCGATCTTTTGTTTCACAGCGATTTATTGATATGATTATTGGATTATGCTTGTGAAGTCTTGCCATGTTTTATAATTGTGAATGTTAGAAAAAACTTTGCTTGACCACGTGGCTGACCAGCGACCGGTTTTCGAGACCACTAGGGAGCGCCCATTGACCAACTATTGGTTCTCCTATTTGTATTATTGCAGACCAGTGGCTGTACTGGAGAATGTGTATATTAGTAATTACTTCTCCCTGTGTTTATTTTAGCCATGATGTATATACATGTGTGTGTGTGTATGTATGTATATGTAAGAAGTATGTTGGAGATTCCAGTGGACAACGGATGTAGAAGATTGTTCGTTTCTTATCTGTATAAGTGGACGCGATAACTGGGGGCTGTTTCTGCCATCAGTGAGACGCTCTGCACACCCCTATGTTTTGCAGACGCGCAGGCTTGGTCCGAGGCAGAAGATAGACCACTGAGAGCCAACCCTGACATTCGGTCTGCAGTGGAGCATCGAGCACTGAGCTCAGATAGCCCAATAGTCAACAAACAAGGAGGAGACACCATCACCACACCTCAACGATACAGCTAAGTGACACAGAAAACGTGCACAAACACTGATCTAGAAGGACTGTGCGGTAGTCCACTCTCATGAAAACGAACATTAGGCAAAACCAGAACAAAGCCCAAGGATGACTCAGTAGCAAATATCAAGAACAATAGCAGCATAGACCCATCAAGGAGCGAACTACACGAAGTAAACTTTGGACTGTTCAGTTAACCCTAGTTGTATTACGTTTTGGACATTGAAGTTAATATAGTGTTTAGAATTAGATATAGAGTAGAGGAAATAAATGTGTGATATTTACTATTAACAATTGGCTGGACTACCTATGTTTCATAGCCGTGCGAGAGCTAGTGTGTCAGTGAATCTTTACACTTTTCTCCCTATCATATCTCTGTAATCCCATCGGCACACAGATCGGGCCAAACATATAAATGTATTAAGATTAGTCATAGGGTGATTAAACTAGCCGATCCCCGCAGACGAAAGACGAGTGGGTAATAGCATTCCATTGTACAGAGCCCAGCAACAATAGACCCACCGTCACAAACCGCATACAGGCAGCACCCTACCTCGAACCCATCTTTTCAAAAAGAAATATACTGGAATATAATAAGTATAATATAACATGTGCTGGACTCTAACGGGTGCAAAATTCCTCTTGCGTGCATTTTTAGGAGGCTAGGGTCGTTTTAGGGGTTCACCTGTTACGTTCGAATCCCGTAAACGCAGTGTTTATTTATTACCTTTATTTATTATGTTTTCTTGTAGATTTCTTTGTTAAAAATAAAAATAAATAAATAAATAAATAAATAAATAAATAAATAAATAAACCAATGACAAAACCTTTGACATAAATAAGTTTTGTTTTAGAATCAAAGGTACACTCTAATTACATACGAAGTTTAAAGAAAGCGAAAATCAACAAACAAGCAAACAAACAAACATTCGAGTTAATTCCCTTGTTTGTAAGAGCAAGCAGTTTGAACTGGTGAGCGAATGCGTAGGCTGGTACGTGAACGTACGAAACTGCATAATCCTTTCGGGAACCTTCTTTGAGGCTAATCCATCTGCCCCCGTCGAGAATCGTCTCGGATTGACTTTCAAAGAATGAAACCGGTTAATCAGATGCTTTTAAAAAACAAACTATGAACTAACTTCCTGTCTTGTAAATGTGATGCTTATCGCTTTGTTGGATTCCGATGTATATTATTATTTCTTCTTTTTTTATATATTCCCCCCGTGGGGGTGTCGGGGGTTGCAGTATAAATAGTATACCTACTTTCTGGAAATTTAGTGCTTTAAATTCCCACTGTCGCTGTCTTTCTCCTTTTTTTCTTTCTCATTCCTACTCTGTTCTATCAATCTGCTATACTGTCTTCTTCTTTGTTAGACCAGTCACCTACCTTTTTTCTTGAAAACTCTTCCGGGACAATACTCCTCATTTGTACATGAGGTCTGTTGGATCAGCTTGGGAATATTTGACACTTTCTGCCAAATGGTCACTGGGGCTTCCTATGATGTTATTATTTGGCAATGTAGGCATTTTATATGTATGTGTTTTGTTGATATTGTATAATGATGTTTGTATTCTATTTTGTTTTTGTAAACGGGTGTTCCATAAATTAGAGTATAGCCTCAGCGTCCCTGCGTGGGATGTCTTTATTGTAAAGTGACCGGCTGGTAGATTGTCTTCGGTGTTATCACTAGGGTTGTTTCGGCAGATCTTTTATGCGGATCAGGAGTGAGCCCTCTTTCACTTCTCTGGTCCTGATTTGGCTCGGAAGAGTCCGCTGGACCTAAAGCAATATTCTTCGCGCGCATTGCGCATGACTGGTTTTATGGAGTCCTGCGCTTTAAAAGACCACAGTCGTCATCATCATCATCATCATCATCATCATCATCATCATCATCATCATCATCATCATCATCATCATCATCATCATCATCATCATCATCATCATAAAGTTCCCGTCGCGATGCAATGTGCATAGAGGCCAAACAAGTGAGAGGCAAGGTCATTACGCAAAAGAAGAAACAATAAAACAACAGATCCCAAAAGACTGACAATCTATATATATAAATTGCTTAGCCGGAAGTCCTTCTTCGCCTCTACTGTAAAGTTTGTCCGGTATGGACGCTGATCTGGGCAGGTGCCGGGCGCTGCGGATCGGCCTGTTGTGCGCTCAAAACCCGCCAAATCGTTATAGCCGACATTTCCTTACTGAGCGTTTAACCGTTTGTGAGATAAATAAAAAAAAAAGGTAAAGGTAGTCCCATAGCCTTGTGGCCGTAGGGGAGCGTGATGTTGGAGATCACACTTATCTTGGGCCAGCGTAATGAGGGTGATGCCCAACTCTCTCCCTCGCTGCTTTACCTTCCCCACCCTCAAGAGAGTAGGTACTCAATCACAGTTGAGTCAACTGGGGGCGTTGTTGTTTGTCGCTTCACACCTTAGCGGTCACCCATCCAAGTGCTAACCGCACCGGACGGTGCTTCACTTTCGACACAGTAGCGAGTGCTCCAACCACTGCACTATCCGACACCCCGTGAGATAAATAAATAATCAAAATGTCCACAAACTGCAATAGCCTCATTCCGCGCGCTTCCGATTCAACCCGGCCGTGTCAAGAACGTGCCGTTCTGTAATACCGCAAATTTTGTTTTATTTCCATTCAAAACACTTTTGCACTCATGTCACCAATCTTACAAAATTTTGTGTTTAACTAATTAAATTTGATTAATTAAAAATCCATTCGAGGTTTCAGCATGTTTTCCCATATAGACCAAAAAATTGATGATCTTTATACGAAACTTTGGTGGCTGATTTAGTAAGACATTCGCATACCGTGCAGGAGACCCAAGTTCGAATTTCCCGCGGGCCATATTTTTTCAAAATGTTTTTATAAAAAAAAACTCTACAATATGGATATTTTTCTGTTTAATTTAGGCTTTTTACTTTTAACTTTATTATTATTATTATTATTATTATTATTATTATTTTTATTATTATTATTATTATTATTATTATTATTATTATTATTATTATTATTAAACTAAAAATATTATTATTATTATTATTATTATTATTATTATTATTATTATTATTATTATTATATCTTATATCAAATTTTCTTTTAAAACCTTGGTGTTTTTTATGATTTCTATTATTCTATATTCAATATTATTATTATTATTATTATTATTATTATTATTATTATTATTATTATTATTAGATCTTATATCAAATTTTCTTTTAAAACCTTGGTGTTTTTTTATGATTTCTATTATTCTATATTCAATATTATTATTATTATTATTATTATTATTATTATTATTATTATTATTATTATTATTATTATTATTATTATTACCAAGGATCGGGATGGGGTGGTACGTGTAGGTAAAAGGGGGCTACGGGTATGTTTAAAGGGGCATGGGTAGGCATAACGGGGATACGGGTATATAAGGGGGTATGGTGATGGTCTATTCCTTTCGGCTCCGCGCTCTCGGCTGGAGCGCATCGAGTATCTCTGCTCTTCAGACTGGAGTGCGTCGAGCATTTTTGCTCCGCAAGTCCTCGGCAGGGGGAGCGCTGACTTGGCGGCGGTTTGGCTGCTTCAGGGCGTCTGATCAACGCGGCTGTTGGGCATCAACCCCAGAGAGAGGAGATAAGTCAGCGTGAGCACGAGCTCCGGCATTTACCATTCGCCGAGGTGTTGGGCACCTTTTTCCCTCCATCGCTTGCCTGCATTTTCCACTACGGCGGCCTGCCCATCATGTATGCCTCGCCGATCCGCGTTTTCCACCATTGCGGCGGCTTGAGGCTTGCTTGCCCACACCTGCTCACGGAAGACGATCAGTCCCACAGCTTACGTCGGCCGAGATGATGTCGCCCCTTCGGTTTGGCGTGGGAAACCAAGCCGTCGCGTGCTGACTGATTTCAAAGCCGTCTCACGCCGTGGGAGATTCCGAGTCGACCTTCCACCTCAACTACCAACCTTCATTTTCTTAGCTTCTGGGCTCCGTTCGTCGGCCGCCGGCTGTTCTGCTTGGAAGGGCCCTCCTTGTCAGTCTTCCGTCCGTCCGTACCCACGGCAGCCCTCTCCTTCTTTCACTACTACTGGGCGACGCGTGACCTCCCGTGGGGGGTGGCGCCCCCGGACTACAGGTCTTCACCGCCGGGACTCCGCGCCTGCCTTCTTGCTGCCTTCTGCCCTCACTGTAACAGCGTGCTTCTCTCCACCGGCCCTCCCACTTCACCGCGGCGCCGTTGGTCTCCTGAGAGGGTGGCGCCTCTGGAGCTAAAAGTTGCTTGCAACGCCACGGACCCCTTCGGTCGCCAACGTCCTACTGGGATCACCTGGATTCCACCTCACCTCTACGTCGAGCGATTCTTCGGCCACCCTTTATTGCCAGCGAGTTGGCACTTCAACAAGATCTACTAGTCAACACCATCAACCAGCGATTTACGCAACGTTCTTCTTTGTCTTCTACATCACGGCCGAATAGGCAAACTACTCCTACTGACCATCAACACCTCGTCCCCTTTACGCTCATGTGTCCGGGGACGTAAATCTACTCAACGAACGAACGAACGAACGGTCTATTCCTTTCATCGGGGGCCGGGTAGCTCAGTTGGTAAGAGCGTCTTGCTAGTAACCGAAAGGTCGCTGGTTCGAATCCCGGATTGGTCAACGTGTGATCATATTATTTTCCCCTTTACCAACAACTGGCCCGCTGGTGTCAGTATAAATCGGTCCAGTAGTCACCTATATGCGAAAGTGTCGTGTGACTATAATCTACAAACAACGTCTATTCCTTTCATCCATACCTGCGAAACGATCAACGGGGAAGTATCAAGGAGGGTACAGGTAGGTTACAAGGGGGGTACGGAAGGTATCAAGGGAGTATGGGGAGGTATCAAGTGGGTTCGGGGAGGTATTAAGGGGGTATGGTGAGCCATCATGGGGAGGGGGACGGGGAGATATCAGGGGGGTGGAGGGGTACCCAGGGTACAAAACCACTAGTAAATAATAAGAAGCGTGAACAAAAACCGACTGGAGTATAAGTCATGAGAACAGGATGGGGGTTGTGGAGGGGAGGGGAGAGGATATGGAATAAGAGAGGGGTCGGGGATATAATGTAATTTTTTATAATTATTTATCATTCTTATATAGCGCTTTTTGAGATCAAGAGCTGCTCAAGGCAGTAATTAACTCGTGCCGCCCGATGCGCCCACTGGCTGTCTCAGACGACTGAGCACAATCCTAGGCGACCGGGATGGAGCAGACGGGAAAACTACACACTGAAACAACCCTGTAACCTCACACTAACAGCAACAGTAAGGTGGCCAGTACTCACAGCGAATGTTTATGTCCTAGCCACATGGAATCGAACCCGCAACCTTTGTAACACGAGCTTGCCACTTACCAACTGAGCTATCCCGCGTTTCGACAGGAAGCCGATAATCACGGTCATAGTTCAGAACTGAATCGTGTAATTTAGTCTGATTTTATCTTTTATTAAATGAAATTAATGGGATTAGGAAAATCCAAACTAAACTCGCAACTGAAAAAGTAACATGAACTGAGCTGTGTTACTGTTAATAGAGTGTATGGATCAAGGAAGAATCGAATACGAATCATCAAGTATCATTTCCATGTACTTTTATGCTTCCATAAATACCTTGCTAAAGATTAACGCCGACTTTGCTGCAAATGTGTGTCCAGCATTTGATGGTTTTCTCGCTGTTACAAAACAAAACGAATAAATAAATAAATAAATAAATAAATAAATTGTAACGCTCAGTTGTTAGGCCGGTCATCCGCATGCCTTGATCCACTTCAGGCATGGATCTAGATGATAATTATTATGCTTTCCAGATTTAAAAAATGGAATAAACTTTATCCTTGTACATATTTTAGGATATATGGAGTCAGTTTTGCATGTTCCCCATGCACATGCTATACTATCTGCATTTTTTTTGCACAAGGCAGAATATAGTCGAGTCGCCATCTTTGTTCTACAAACCAAGAGAGGCAACTCTAACTAGCACCGAATAGGCCTATTTAAGGAATAGACCTATTGGTCCCCAGTTTCGCTCTAAGCCTTACAACTAGTCATGTGTATAGTGTCCATGTAACACCATTAATTTTAATTTGCTCAGTAGCCTATTGGTTGTTACTTATTTTCTTATAATGTATGTAAAATCTCCACTCCCCTGCAGTTAGTGAAGGGAAACAACAATGTTGACATAGCGTTGACAGTGGAAGTGCGTAATGTGTATACAGTGAGCCCTTTAAATGTATTAAGGGTGTGTGTGGGATGAGTCGGTGCGTGGATAAGAATGAATGTGCAAGGATTACCATGGTCATGAGAAAGCGTGAATAATTGAGAAAATGGCAGTTATAGTCTTAAGATTTTTTTTAAAATGCATTAAGGTGTTCTAATATCCGCTACCGTTTCTTTATTGTATACATGTACGCTAACCTTTGTGTTGTCTTCTTAATATGTTAACAGTTACTGTGCATCACACACAAATATCCTTGTGCAAATGGGGACAATAAAGATTCGTTATTCGTAAAAGTATTTTTAAAATAAAAATAAAAACACGCAGTAAAAAAAAAAGATGTCCCAATGATGACGTCACTCGTTTGGCATAAGTATGCTTTTAGGCTGAAAATTCACTACCCTTCACCAAAACCGCCATACCTTACTTCGTTGTACTATAGCGCATTTCCGGCTCAAAAGTTGCTCAAGTCGCTGGACATACTTAACATAGGGTAGAAGGGGGAGGCCAGGGGATGAGGATGAAGATGGAGGGAAGGGGAAGAAGGAGGTGTGGGGGAAGGAAATCAAACTCACCCGGAGGTGTAGTGACCGGATCGGAAACCATTGCCCCACGTATAAACCCTGAACTGTGGACTGCCAAAACTTTTATCCTGTAAGTGGCGTTCGGCTCCAAGTTCTGGACCGGAACCACGCTGAAGTTGGTCTGGAGATGAATTAAAATGACGAACTTTTAATTTTGACGGTCTCGCTCTTCAGTTAATTGATACCTTCCAAGATTCCAATACAGCCGCTGAAGGAACCATGTTGGGAGATAAGAGAGAGAGAGAGAGAGAGAGAGAGAGAGAGAGAGAGAGAGAGAGAGAGAGAGAGAGAGAGAGAGAGCCTTTGAGCCGCTGAAGGAACCATGTTGGGAGATAAAAGAGAGAGAGAGAGAGAGAGAGAGAGAGAGAGAGAGAGAGAGAGAGAGAGAGAGAGAGAGAGAGAGAGAGCCTTTGAAACATTTTTGAAACTTTTTTTCATTAGGGATAAAGATTTTTTATTAGGAAGAAAGAGAGAAAGAGATAGAGAGAGACAGAGTTATGCATGAAGCTCGGAAGTTATTATGAACTTCAAAGGATGTAGTTCATCATCATCGTCGTCGTCATCATCATCATCATCATCAACATCATCATCATCACCATCATCATCATCATCATCATCATCATCATCATCATCATCATCATCATCATCATCATCATCATCATCATCATCTTTTCTGTTTCTACGCTATACCACCTTCATACTCACCGGCTGAGAGATCAGAAGCCATTTTGAGTTGTCGTCGCAGGTTACATCGCTCTCGCCACCAACACCACCAACAACAGTGCTCTCCCCCCCACCACAGTGCTTCATCGCCAAAATGAACGTTAGCGGAAGTGACGTAGTCGTACTGGTGACGTCACGCACATTCCATTGGAGGCGCACCTGCGACTTGGGGGAGTGTTGGAAGTCGTCGTGGGAGGCGAGCTGGGTGTAGCAACAGATGATGGTGGGTTTACTCAGAACAGGATTGTGGCCGGTCACTTTGAGCAGATTTATAGCTACTGACGGGTGCCCAGGGCGGTCTTCTGTGAAAACAGAGACGCGAAATGCAGTCTTAAGTTTTATTCAGTTTTATTCATGATGAAAATAAATGGAACAGGGGTCGCCTTTATGATCCCACAGCTCTATGTTAACCAAGCACTTTTTTTTCTCAATTCTCTGTTCTCACGTTTTAAAATTAATGTCCCCACAACTACCACAACGACCATCGCCATTCCCAAACGCTTGTTGAATTTCTTAACATACCTGGAAACGCTTTAATATTGTCGGGAATCAGAACGATTCAAATGTCGAGCCATTTTAACAGATAATTTTACCAACACTCAGCCTTTTGTGGAATTCATCTTCGCATTTTTTGGTTAATTCAAAGGTCAAGGTCGCTGAAGTCAATTATGTTATAAAAAAGATTTGCACTTTATCTCAAAACTGGCTGAAACAATTAGTTTTGTTGCTTCCAGATAGTTCTGATAGTGCCCCAATCAGTCCACGGTTTTAATTAGCCTCTGTAGGATTTCAAGCCCATGAAATTAACGTTATTAAAGGTGCTGAATTGCAGTTATGTGTGTGTACATGTGTGGGTGTCTGGAAATACATTTGAATGACTACACTTGCCATCTTGTTTTCTCTTTCTCAGTCCCTCTCCATACCCGTCCCCTCACACACACACACATATTAGCACACACCACCACTACCACTACAACTGAAAAGCATACCTTTCTCCTCCCAATAGGCTTGCATGAGAAAGTCGCAGCTGGCCTGACAGGCGTATGAAATGTCACCACTCGAGCTTCTCTGAAACACAAATAGATACAATCAATGTTGACTTCCTATCCTATCCTATCCTATCCTATTCCCTAACTCTAAGGTCGTTGGGGCACCACAGATGATCATTTAACCAGCGTACTCCATCTTTCTCTGTCCTCAGCAACCCTCATGGCTTCGCTCAGTGTCAAGCCAGTCCATTCTCGAATGTTGTCCTCCCAAGTCTTTTTTCTGTCTCCCTCTTCTTCTGCCTCATTGCACCGTGTCTTGCAGGATGGTCTTTGTAAGGCCTGATGCTCTGGGACGTGGCCATATCATCGGAATTTAATGTTGACTTATTTGTTGATTTGTGTTTTCGTCTCGGTGGAAAAGACATTACCGACATAATTATCACTTGTCCATTACTTTAAGGGTTTTTTGAAAAGTTTTAACTGAAGGTTCTCCGTCCTCGTTTACAATTCTAAAACGAACTTGCTATCATGCAACCAATCAATCTGTCTTCATTTACCCGTTGATTACTTTACATTGCAAATGAAAAGTTTTAATTCGAGTTTGTTTGTGCCCGTTTTTATCTCCTTATAGAATAATCTTGATTCGCCTGTTTACCAGAAAGGCAACTTACCATGTAATGGTTCACAGACATGTTTAATATCAGGATATAAATGTGTGAACAGACATTAAATTAAAGATTGATTTGGACTGATTTGTTCACAGGCAATGAGTCTCCATCTCCAGGTCTCAGTCTCAGTCTCCAAATGATGACTTTCATCCATACCGTTTTGACTCCACGATCGACGCCATTTATATTACTAATAACGATCTACAAAAGAACAGCTTTCATTCATTCGTATTCCTTCCAGCACAGTTGTGAAGTCGCTTGTGTATGCGTGTAGTGGATGGGTGGGTGGGGCGGGGGGGGGGGGGGAGGAGGAGGAGGGTGTTACACTCGTTGTTGTTGTTTTATCAGTAGCTGATTCAGTCCCGATGCTTGAATCCTGGTAAAGGTAACTCAGATTCGTTTATCCAAGCAACCTGTTCACTCAGCAACAAGGCAGGAGTCGTCGTTTGAAGTTTTCCAACTTTATTCTGCGTACATCAACAACTGCATACAATCGCTCAATCGCTTTTTTACTTTCGCTTTTTTAACTATCAACTCTGCGGCACCTATATAGTCTCTCTATACTCTAGAGAACGTTCGAACATTCCAGCGTGACGCAATTACAGCCAATCACAATAAAATTCGTCATAGGAATTATGCACTGTCTTACGGCATATAACTTTATTTAGGTTCGAAGAATCTCTCAGCTACCAGTAGATCTATCTAGACGCTTCGATCGATAGTAAACAAGCAACCCTAAACAAATTCTCCAATATCGACCAACGAAAATTATCAACATTATACAAAGCTTCTTCCAACTACAACGCAAAATCAAATCAAATGTAAATACACCATGTCATTGCATGCTTTGCAAAACATAACGATTGCATCTATCGTGCGCGTCTCAAACGTAACATAACCCCCTACACAAGAAGAAATGTACTTAACTTCTTTCAACAACGTTGAGACGCAATGAACAAAGTCCAGAATTAAAACGCATTTCAGTCTGTCTAGATATTGTCAATGTTCTCAATTCATCCACACATAGTCAATGTTCTTTCATCCGCAAGGAAACGACACCCTCGTCCGTTACGGTTGTCATCGGCCCAGGGTCAAAGACAGTGATCTCGTAGACTTTCCTAGAGTCAGTGCATCCTCTATTGCTTACTTCTTCCATCGAATGTCCGATGAAGTCGACGTTGTCAGTTCCCAGAATGCACTAGCTGGGTCTCACGGTCAGGTTAGCTTCTGTAAGATGGTGAAACAGTTCCTTCAAGGTCATCAGATGCTCCTTCCAGGTCTGGGTGTGGACTAGCAGGTCGTCCCAGTAATACACGGCGTTGTCCATCCCTTTGAGCATCTTCCTCATCCTCTCTTCAGGGTAGCTCCGCTGTTGACCATGCCAAAGGGCATCCTTAGGCACTCGTACGTCCCATCAGGAGTTATAAAAGCAGTCTTTGGTATGTCTTGTTGACGCACGGGGACCTGCCAATAACCCTTGCTGAGGTCACGTCAATCTTTGAGAAGATTTTACTCCCCGATAATTGGCGGAAGAGGTCTGCTGCAGTAGGCATCGGCTCAGGGTCGAAGACGGTGATCTTGTTAACCTTCCTGTAGTCGACGCATACTCTGTTGCTCCCGTCCTTCTTCTTCACGATCACGACAGGGGACGCGTAGGGGGAATTGGACTCCCTGATGATGCCCATCTTCAGCATCTCATCGATGTCTTTCTTCAAGGATTCACGGGCCTTGAAAGGGATCGGGAAGGGTTTTGGATCGAACGGGGATATCTGAAGTAAGGTGGACTTCATGTTCGACCAAAGTTGTAGAGCCTGGGTTATCACTAAAGTTATGGGGAAACTCGCCCATAGGGTCCTTGAGCTCCATCTTTTGACTTTTCGTCGACAAGCTTAGTCCTAGCATAACATCATCGATGCCTTCTTTGCTGGGGAAGTCTCCCAGTTCCAACAGTTCCTCGCTGTCAAAGCTGTCGTCGATCACAGCTGCTGTTGCTACGTGTACAGTCTCTGATGGCCTTTCCACGTACAGCTTGAGGTTGGCGTGGTATATCTTAGTATGCTGGCCGACCTTCACCTTGTAGTCGTTGATCCCCACCACGGTCTCCACTTCGTACGGGCCTTTCCACTGCATCAGCAACTTATTGTGATCGGTAGGTAGCAGCACCAGCACTTTGTTGCCAGGTTTAAACTTCCTGTTCACAGCCCTACGATCATAGTAGTGCTTTCCACAGTCCTGGGACTTCTTCAGGTTTTCTCTGGCTATCTCGAGAGTCTGCTCCAGCTTCTCCCGTAGCTCCGACACGTACTGGTAGCTGTTCTTCACCTCTGGGATGTCTACTTCCTTCGTCCACAGTTCTCTTAGGATGTGCATCGGCCCTCGGATGGTTCTTCCGTACAACAGCTCGAACGGAGAAAAGCCGGTGGACTCCTGCAGTACTTCTCTGTAGGCGAAAAGTAAGGCGTTGATGGAGTGATGCCATTGTCTGGGCTGCTCGCTGCACAGTTTCTTCAGGGTGGACTTCAGCGTAGCATTAAACTTTACGGCGAGCCCGTTTGCACATTGGATGGTAGGGTGTCGTAGTCAAATGCCAGATGCTCAGCAGTTTCTTGACCTCCTTCATGCATTTAGAGACGAACTGCGTCCCGAGGTCTGTCAGGATTTCTTCAGGCACTCCAAATCTACTGAACATGTCCACCAGCGCCTCTGCCACAGTTTCAGTGTCAATCTTCTTCGGAGGCACGGCTTCCGGGTACCGAGTCGCATAGTCCACTAAGGTCAGTATCCATCGGTGACTTTCTTCACTCGGAGGTTTTATTTCGCCGATTACGTCTAAGGCCACCCTCTTGAAAGGTCGGTCGATCAAAGGCATCCTCTGCATTGACACTTTAGGGACCCTTCCTCGAGGTATGATCTTCTGGCAAATGTCACATGATTGGCAGAAACGGTTGACGTCTGCATGAAGTCCTCGCCAGTAGAATACCGCCTGGATTCTGTCCGACGTCTTCTAGATGCCCAGGTGACCTCCCATGATGGAGTCGTGAGCTCCTTTGATTACTTGGCGCCTTAGGGGTAACGGTACCAAGACTTGACGAAGTGGTTTCCCTCCGTTGACCCTCGGGTGCTGGAAGATTCTGTACAGGATCTTGGCCTTCACCTCAAAATAGACCGTGCCACTGCCCTTGGTTACGTGGTCTTTACGGTTCCAGTACTTGTTTAAAGTACCATCAGCTTCCTGGAATTGGATCAATTTATCTCTGTCCACGATGGCGGCTTTGGAGCTGTCGGCAACATTCAGTGGCGTAGACGTCTTGTCTCTCTTGGCCTGGGCCCTGGTAGTAACAGCACCGACGATCTCGGGTCGGCAGGGCTGAGCCGGAGTAGCCACATTGTCCCGTAGCAGCTCTGTAAGATCTCTATCGGGAAATGGCAAATGATCCTCCTCCGCAACCTCGACGTGTTGAGTTGAAGCAGGACTCTACTTAGGATAAGTGTCGTCGGGTCGTCTCGCGCCGTCGATATTCCCGATCATCAAATCATACAGCGGCTTCTTCAGGCAAACCGCTTCTACTTCGCCTATGTAGAAAGGGGTGCTGACTTGAATCTTTGCAACTGGCGCTTTCACACATGTGCTGTAGGCCATAAGTGTCCATTTTGAATCGCCAGTGAACTGTTCTTTAGCGATTAGATTATCTCTAACGATGACCCCACAGCAGCCTCTTAAGACCGTTACTTCGTGATTTCCGACGCTCGTGGGGCCGGGTAGCTCAGTTGGTAAGAGCGTCTTGCTAGTAACCGAAAAGTCGCTGGTTCGAATCCCGGATTGGTCAACGTGTGATCATATTATTTTCCCCTTTACCAACAACTGGCCCGCTGGTGTCAGTATAAATCGGTCCAGTAGTCACCTATATGCGAAAGTGTCGTGTGACTATAATCTACATACAACAACAACAACAACAACGATTTCCGACGCGTATCTTAGAAACAGGCATGTTCTGGACGGTCACAGCTGCGCTGGCGACGACGGGGATGGATTTTCCGTTGGCAAGGAGAAGTTGGCCATCGGTCATGCACTCTTGCACGTCCGCAGGAGTAGCTGTGCGCTCGGTCTCACTCGGAAGAATGACGCTCCCGCCGCACACTTGATGGTCAGAGCTACTGGTTTGCCGTCGATTGAATAAACGTCTCTGTCGGTTATCCGCCGCTGCGTTGTCCGTATTGCTCTGCTGTCCGCTACTTTTGTTTTGAGGACAGTTGGCAGCTCTGTGGTCTGTAGCGTTGCAGATGAAACAGCCTCTTGAATGCCCTTCCCTGGAAGGTGGCTTGGAGTCCGTCTGTCTCTGGCTCCTCTGACTTCCCTGGATCTGTTTCCATGGTTTCCAGTCTTCTGAAAATGTTTCGTCGCTTTGGGTGGCCCCAGCGTCTTCCCGTGAGCGATGAGATATCTTTCAGCAGCCTCAGTCACATCTTTAAGCGTCTGCAGCTTTTGTAATTCTAAGTGGGTCGCCAGCTCCTTGTGACAGGCATTGAGAAATTGTTCCTTCACGATCCGGTCATGGAGACTTTCGTAAGACTTCCCTTCGCCTGATAATTCCTCCCACTTGTGTATATATGACGACAAGCGCTCAACAAATTGCTGTGGTGTCTCGTCTGACAAAGACCGGCATTCACGGAAGCGTTTACGGTAGCCTTTCTCTGTAAAGCTGTAGGAATGCAATAGGCAGGAATCGTCGTATGAAGTTTTCCAACTTTATTCAGCGTATATCAACAACTGCATACAATCCCTCAATCGCGTTTTTACTTTCACTTTCTTTAACTATCAACTCTGCGGCACTTATATAATCTCTCTATTCTCTAGAGAACTTTCGAACATTCCAGCGTGACGCAATTACAGCCAATCACAATAAAATTCGTCATAGGAATTATGCACTGTCTTACGTCATATAACTATTTTTTTTTTAGGTTCGAAGAATCTCTCAGCTACCAATAGATCTATCTAGACGCTTCGATCGATAGTAAACAAGGAGCCCCAAAACATTCTCCAATAATATCGACCAACGAAAATTATTATCAACATTGTACAAAGCTTCTTCCAACTACAACGCAAAATTAAATCAAAGGTAAATACACTCTGTTATTGCATGCTTTGCAAAACAAAACGATTGGATCTATCGTGCGCGTCTCAAACGTAACAGAGGGAAGAAGAAATAATAAACAATATCGCAGAGAATAGTAATGAATTTTCCTGAGCTGGGAGCGGGCTGCAGAGGTGAGATGGGTAAAGACAGGAGTGTGGTATTCGATTGCAGGTTTATAAGAAAAATTCGATAAAACCGAAACGTAAAAAAGAACTGAAACAATCTTCTCGCTGTTTGTATCTACGACTCACTTTCATGTGGAAATAGAAACCGTCTATCGCGAAATTTTATTTTATTTTTTTATGCTTTGGTATGTGCTATTGAAACTGAATTCGCCCATCTTCGCTTTTTCTGCTGTTGGAAACTGCTGGTCTGTGATGTGATTGTCCATCAGGTGGAATTGTAGCAAAGTGTGTTAAGAATAGCAACTATTTTACCTCCGTATGCTGCAAGCATAACCCGTTCATTCTTTGCCCCTTGTGTCATTTAATATTCTATTGTATTTATTTTCTTAAATAAAAAAAAGGCATACATTGTTAGAACAAATTTAGTTTTCGAACTGGTTACTTTGCAAATTTATATTGTATAGGTATATTTGAATAGGTTTTAAAACATGCTCTTATTTGCATGAGATGCAGAGTGCAATATGAATTTTCCATTGTGGGCAATAAATATTTATGGTCCTTTCTTGACTTGAACAGGAAAAGTTCCCGCGTGCGAACCAACGGTTTGGCATTGAAAGCCTGCCCATATATGAGAATGCAATGCGCTGATAACGATAAACGGTGCATTTCAGAAAACGAGTGTTAAAGAGAAATAAGATGGCGTTTCTATTTTTCACCATCAGTATAAACGGAAAAAACGAAGGCCACGTAGTCTGAAGCTGAGAGACCGCGTGTGTTTTTCTTCTGAAATCTAATTGTGACTCCAAATACTTCTTTTTTTCTCCATCCCGTTTCCCGTCGGCATCCAATGTTACAATGGCTACGGGAGGCTATGTATCAATTTCGACAGATGTCACAGTCCTTGACCATCTTTCGTTTGTGGCTACAACACAGAACACGATGTAATGTTTGGTGGAACTTGATATACACCCTTCTTATTTCGTGTCCATTGAAAGCAGTTTAAAGCCAGAGTTTCAATGACTACCGGGAACAGAGGAGGCGGCTTTTCCGTTACTATCCTATCATATCCTATCATATCCCGTAACTCTGAGGTCGTTGGGGAAACCATAAATGATCGTTTAACCAGCATACTTTATCTTTATCTGTCCTCAGAAACCCTGATAGCTTCGCTCAGTGTCAAGCCAGTCCATTCTCGAATGTTGTCCTCTCACCTCTTTTTCGGCCTCCCTCTTCTTCTACCTCCTTGCACCGTGACTTGCAGGATGGTCTTTGCAAGGTCTGATGATCTGGTGACGTGGCCATACCATCGGAGTTTCCGTTTCTTCACCACTGTGAGCAGGTCATCGTGTTGTCCAATGGCTTGCGTGATTGTCTGTCGGACTTCGTCGTTGTTGATGTGCTGGGCATAGGAAATGCCCAGAAGTCTTCTGTAGCACCTAATCTCCATGCTTTGTATTCTTCGTTGTAGATCTGACGTGAAAGTCCATGTTTCGCAAACGTATAGTGTTAGTGTTGTTGATTTTTTGACGGGGTTGTTCCGATTTGTACGTGCTCGGCGACTGCGACGTTTGGAGCACAGGCGCATTAATTAAGAAAAATGAAACCTCGGCAAGATTTGTGTGGATCCCCCATAGCGTATAGGTAGCGTACATCTGCTGCGCTACCTGTCCGCTATCGGGGATCCACAAAAATCTTTCCGTGGGGTCCATTTTTCTTGGTTAATGCGTCTGTGTTTGAAGCCACATTTCTTGGTAATCTTTTGAGTGATAATGATTTGGTTTATTTTCTCGTGGAAAAAGAAATTGACAACAACAACTAAAACAACAACAAATAAACATTTCAGATCGAATTGACCGAAAGATAGGCCTATGTGTTACACTCGATGTTGTTTTGTAGTTGATTCAGTCCCGATGCTTGAAATCCTGATAGGTGTAACTCAGATTCGTGTATCCACGCAACCCGTTCAATCATCAACAATGCTGGAGTCGTCGTATGAAGTTCTCCACTTTTATTCAGCACACATCAACAACTGCATACAATCGTTCAATCGCTTTTTCCACTCTACAATTCTGAACTATAAACTTTCCATTTTTACAACTTTCTCAACTCTAATACAACAACTCTCTCTACTTTCAACTCTCTCTTACTTTCGTTAATGTCCCCAGACACGTGAGCATATAGGAGACGATCTCTTATTTTGAAACAGTGCGACACTTATATAGTCTCTACATACTCCAGAACAGGCGATAATACCCCCAATGTGACACACCACAACCAATCAAAATTAACTTCGTCATCACTGTCTCACGTCATTCAACCTTATTTGGGATGGAAGCTTCTCTAGTTACCACTAGAATTATCCATGCGCTTCGATCGATAGTAAACAACCAACTCTCGAAAATTCTCAAATAATATCGAACAACTAAAATCACCAACGTTATACAAAGCTTCTTCTAATAACAACGCAAAATCAAATCAAAGGTAAATACACTCTATTATTGCATGCGTTGCAAAATAAAATGAACAGATCTATCGCGCGCGCGCCATTCGGACCGCCGCGCGAGTCTCAACGTAACAATATGATAGCGTGAATTCCAGCGACGAAAGGGTCACTTAAATGCCAAATGAGGTCACACTGAATCGTCCGGACAGACGTGTGGGCGAAAATAAGTTTTCAATATTTCTTTTTTTAATTTTACAACAACGTTATACAAAGCTTCTTTTAATAACAACGCAAAATCAAATCAAAGGTAAATACACTCTATTATTGCATGCGTTGCAAAATAAAACGAACAAATCTATCGCGCGCGCGCCATTCGGACCGCAGCGCGAGTCTCAACGTAACGTAACCCCCCCACTCAAGAAGAAATTTACTTAATTTCTTTCAACAACGTTGAGACGCAATGAACGAACAAAGTCCAAAATTAAAACTTATTTCAGTCTGTCTGAATACTATCAATGTTCTCAGTTCTTGTTGTTGCATCAATTTTTATTCATCAGATTAACATAAGTTGTACTGTTCTCAGTTCATCCAAATCGTCAATGTTCTTTCACCCGCAAGGAAACGACGCCCTCGTCCATTACGGTTGTCATCGGCCCAGGGTCAAAGAGTGATCTCGTGGGCTTTCCTGAAGTCAATGCATCCTCCGTTGTCTCCTTCTTCCATCGAGTGTCCAACGAAGTCGACGTTGTCGGTTCCCAAAATGCACTTGCTGGGTCTCACGGTCAGGTTGGCTTCTGTTAGACAGTGAAACAGCTCCCCCAAGGTCTGCAGATGCCTTTGCAAGGTGTGGGTGTGGACTAGCAGGTCGTCCCAGTAATACACGACGTTGTTCATCCCTCTGAGCATCTTCCTCATTCCTCTCTTCAGGGTAGCTCCGCTGTTGACCATGCCAAAGGGCATCCTTAGGCACTCGTACATCAGGAGTTATAAAAGCAGTCCTTGGTATGTCCTGTTGACCCACGGGGACTTGCCAATAACCCTTGCTGAGGTCAATCTTTGAGAATATTTTACTCCCCGACAATTGGCAAAAGAGGTCTGCTGCAGTAGGCATCGGCTCAGGGTAGAAGACAGTGATTCTGTTAACCTTCCTGTAGTCGATGCATACTCTTTTGCTCCCGTCCTTCTTCTTCACGACCACGACAGGGGATGCGTATGGGGGACTGGACTCCCTGATGATGCCCATCTTCAGCATCTCATCGATGTCTTTTTTCGAGGATTCACGGGCCTTCAAAAGGGATCGGGAAGGGTTTGGATCGAACGGGAATATTTAAAGTGAGGTGGACTTCATGTTCGACCAAAGTTGTAGAGCCAGGGACATCGCTGAAGTTACGGGGAAACTCGCCCATAAGGTCCTTGAGCTCCATCTTTTGACCTGTCGTCAAGCTCGGTCCTAGCTTAACATCATCGATGCCTTCTTTGCTGTGGAAGTCTCCCAGTTCCAACAGTTCCTCGCTGTCAAAGCTGTCGTCGATCTCAGCTGCTGTTGCTGCGTGTACGGTCTCCGATGGCCTTTCCATGTACAGCTTAAGGAGGTTGGCGTGGTATATCTTGGAATGCTGACCGACCTTCACCTTGTAGTCTTTGATCCCCACCACGGTCTCCACTTCGTACGGGCCTTTCCGCTGCATCAGCAACTTATTATGATCAGTAGGTAGCAGCACCAGCACTTTGTTGCCAGGTTTGAACTTCCTGTTCACAGCCCTACGATCATAGTAGTGTTTTCCACAGTCCTGGGACTTCTTCAGGTTTTCTCTGGCTATCTCGAGAGTCTGCTCCAGCTTCTCCCGTAGCTCAAACACGTACTGGTAGCTGGGGTCTCTACTTCCTTCGTCCACAGTTCTTTTAGGATGTGCATCGGCCCTCTGATTGTTCTTCCATACAGCAGCTCGAATGGAGAAAAGCTGGTGGATTCCTGCGGCACTTCTCTGTAGGCGAACAGTAAGGCGTTGATGTAGCGATGCCATTGTCTGGGCTGCTCGCTGCACAGTTTCTTCAGGGTGGACTTCAGCGTAGCATTGAACTTCTCGACCAGCCCGTTGCACATTGGATGGTAGGGTGTCGTAGTTAAATGCCGGATGCTCAGCCATCTGTTGACCTCCTTCATACAGTCAGAGACGAACTGTGTCCCGAGGTCTGTCAGGATCTCTTCAGGCACTCCAAGTCTGCTGAACATGTCCACCAGACCTCTGTAACAGTTTCAGTGTCAATCTTCTTTAGAGGCACTGCCTCTGGGTACCGAGTCGCATAGTCCACTAAAGTCAGTACCCACCGATGACCTTCTTCACTCGGAGGCTTTATTTCGCCGATTAAGTCCAAGGCCACCCTCTTGAAAGGTCGGTTGATCAGAGGCATCCTCTGTATAGGCACTTTCGGGACCCTTCCTCGAGGTATGGTCTTCTGGCAAATGTCACATTATCGGCAGAAACGGCTGACGTCCGCATGATGTTCTGGCCAGTAGAACACTGCCTGGATTGTGTCTGACGTCTTCCTGATGCCTAGGTGACCTCCCATGATGGAGTCGTGAGCTACTTCCATCACTTGGCGCCTTAGGGGTAACGGTACCAAGATTTGACGTAGTGGTTTCCCTCCGTTGACCCTCGGGTGCTGGAAGATTCGGTACAGCATCTTGGCCTTCACCTCAAAATAGACCGTGCCACTGCCGTTGGTCACGTGGGCTTGGCGGTTCCTGTACTTCTTTAAAGTGCTATCAGCTTCCTGGAGCTGGATCAGCTTATCTCTGTCCACGATTGCAGCTTTGGAGTTGTCGGCGACTTTCAGTGTCTCTCTTGGCCTGGGCCCTGGTAGTAACGGCACCGACGATCTCGGGTCGGCAGGGCTGAGCCGGAGTAGCCACATTGTCCCGTAGCAGCTCTGTAAGGTCTCCATCGGGAAACGGCAATGGATCCTCCTCCACAACTTCGACACGTTGGGTTGAGGCAGGACTCCATTCTGAATCGAGGTCGTCGGGTCGTCTCGCGCCGTCGATATTCCCGATCATCAAATCATACAGCGGCCTCTTCAGGCAAACCGCTTCTACTTCGTCTATGTAGAAAGGGGTGCTGACTTGAATCTTTGCAACTGGCGCTTTCACACATTTGCTGTCGGCCATGAGTGTCCATTTAGAATCGCCAGTGAACTGTTCTTTAGCGATTAGGTCTTCTCTGACGATGACCCCACTGCAGCCCGAGTCTCTTAGAACAATCACTTCATGATTTCCGACGCGTCCCTTGGAAACGGGCATGTTCTGTACGGTCACAGCTGCGCTGGCGACGACGGGGAAGGATTTTCCGTTGGCAAGGAGAAGTTGGCCATCAGTCATGCACTCTTGCACGTCCGCGGGAATAGTTGTGCGCTCGGTCTCACTCGGAAGAATGACGTTCCCGCCGCACACTTGATGGTCAGAGCTACTGGTTTGTCGTTGATTGGAGAACCGCCTCTGCCGGTTGCCCGCCGCTGCATTGTCCGTATTGCTCCGCTGTCCGCTACTTTTGTTTTAAGGACAGCTAGCCGCTCTGTGGTCTGTAGCGTTGCAGGTAAAACAGCCTCTTGAATGCCCTTCCCTGGGAAGTGGCGTGGAGTCCGTGTGTCTCTGGCTCGTCTGGCTCCCCTGGATCTGGTTCCCATGGTTTCCAGTCTTCTGAAATGGTTTCGTCGCCTTGGGTGGCCCCCGCGTTTTTCCGTGAGCGAGGAGGTATCTTTCAGCAACCTCGGTCACATCATTAAGCGTCTGCAGCTTCTGTAATTCTAAGTGGGTCGACAGGTCCTTGTGACAGGCATTGAGGAATTGCTCCTTCACGATCAGGTCATGGAGACTATCGTAAGACTTCCCTTTGCCTGATAGTTCCACCCACTTGTGTAAGTATGACGACAGGCGCTCCACAAATTGCGTTGGTGTCTCGTCTGACAAAGGCTGGCATTCACGAAAGCGTTTATGGTAACCCTTCTCTGTAAAGCCGTAGCAATGCAATAGGGCCTCTTTCAAGACGTCGTAGTTTTTGGCGTCATCGTTCGACAGTCTGGTGTAAACTTCGAGTGTTTGCCCCGTCAGAAGTGCACTGAGTCGAATTGCCCAGTCTCGGGGTTGCCAGTTGGAGCTTTCGGCGAACCTTTCGAATCTCGCCAGATAGCTGTCGATCTGGTCTTTCCAGTCGACGAACGCTGGTAATTTTGGAGCCATGTGGTCGCTGATTACTTGTGGCGCATGCTGATTGTTTTGGATACTCGCCAACTCTAGCTGGTACTGACGATCAGCCTCTAGTCGTCTTTCTTCCATCTTGTCACGCCGACGCTGTTCCTCTCTCTCTTCACGCCTGCGTTGTTCTTCTTTTTCTTCCCGTTGACGCTGTTCTTCCTTATCTTCTCGGCGTTGCTGCTCCTCTAATTCTCTTTCTTCTCGGCGTCGCTGCTCCTCTAATTCTCTTTCTTCTTGGCGTCGCTGCTCTTCTCTTTCTAGACTCTTCTGATCTAATTCTATTTCTTCTCGTCGTCGCTGTTCTTCTCTTTCTTCACGCACTATTCTCTCCTGGAATTTGACGTACTCCGTCAGCTGTTTGCCTTTAAGATTCAGTTCAACCCCTTTCTGCCAGAAGTCAGCCATCTTGATGCTTTTCTGGAAAGTTCTTTTCTGGAAAGTTCTTTTCTGGAAAGTTCTTTTCTGGAAAGCTTTTTACTATGCTGCACCTTTCTAGACTGTTCTAGAACAGCACGCTTTCTGCAGTAGCGCTGATGCTTGCTACTAGTCGCTTTCGCTGACGCAGGCCTCGCTGTCCTCGTCGTATGCGACGCTGCACCACGCTGGTCTTGATGTATACGCTCCTGTGCTGAAGTAGACGCGACGTCCGCTCGTCGCTGTCTCTAATACTTGCGATGTAGCTCCGAGACTGTCCCTCGACGTAGTCTTACGGCAGCCACGTAGTACCGGTCTGTTGTTCGCTCACGAAGCAACTCCTCAGCGACTACACGCCCTTGCAGTCAACCCGAATCTATCGGGGATGTAGTCCCAGTATGTTGGCCCCTCCCGACGCAACTCCTTGGCGGCTACCCTCGATGACTGCCTCTCGTAACGTTGACTCGCTTGTTGTAGAAGTTGAACCCTTGGCTATGACGTGGATCCCGGCTTGGCCTCCAAAATGTTACACTCGATGTTGTTTTTATCTCTATCAGTAGTTGATTCAGCCCCGATGCTTGAAATCCTGATAGGTGTAACTCAGATTCGTTTATCCACGCAACCCGTTCAATAATCAACAAGGCTGGAGTCGTCGTATGAAGTTCTCCACTTTTATTCAGCACACATCAACAACTGCATACAATCTTTCAATCGCTTTTTCCACTCTGCAATTCTGAACTATAAACTTTCCACTTTTTACAACTTTCTCAAATCTAATACAACAACTCTCTCTACTTTCAACTCTCTCTTATTTTGAATCAGTGCGACACTTATATAGTCTCTACATACTCCAGAACAGGCGATAATACCCCCAACGTGACACACCACAACCAATCAAAATTAACTTCGTCATCACTGTCTCACGTCATACAACCTTATTTGGGATGGAAGCTTCTATAGTTACCACTAGAATTATCCATACGCTTCGATCGATAGTAAACAACAAACTCTCGAAAATTCTCAAATAATATTGAACAGCTAAAATCACCAACGTTATACAAAGCTTCTTCTAATAACAACGCAAAATCAAATCAAAGGTAAATACACTCTATTATTGCATGCGTTGCAAATTAAAACGAACAGATCTCAACGTAACAATATGATAACACGTGAATTCCAGCGACGAAAGGGTCACTTAAATGCCAAATGAGGTCACACTGAATCGTCCGGACAGACGTGTGGGCGAAAATAAGTTTTCAATATTTCTTTTTTTATTTTTTAAATTATTAGCGATGATCCCAAACGACAATCAAAAGTGATAATAGGGAGACAAAAAATTCAATGACTACACCAATGAACAGATATCGGTGATACATCATGAACTATTATATTACATAAACTAACTGCAGCTAGGCTACTTACACAAAGATCCAGGCAGGTCTCAGCATCGAACTTGGTCGTCGAACACGCTCGAGAACACTGGAACAAACCCCAAGTAACATAGACACCGTATGGTAACTGCTAGTTTGAAAACATTGGAAAGAGGCAGAGAAAGACAGAACGAAAACAGGAGGAGAAAATAAAGAAAGAAAAGAAAGACATGAGGAGGAGAAAGAGGAGGAAGAAGAAGAAGATGATGATGAAGATGATGATGATGATGATGATGATGCAGATGATGATGATGATGAAGAAGAAGAAGAAGAAGAAGAACAACAACAACAACAACAACAACAACAACAACAGCAGCAACAACATAGGCTTATATTTATACTAAATAGAAGAGCCTTTCTACTTTGGAAACCGGCAAACACACTCAGTCTTCATGTCTGTCTTTCTCTGAGTAACTTCCTGACTGATTCAAACCAATTCGCTAAATATATAATGCTTCTAACGTTATACTCTTCTTAAAGTCTCAGTAGCTTAAAACCCCCGTGTATGGTATATTCTGAGAACAATTGAACGACTGCTGACTTCTTGTGTCTTGACTTCACGACACATTAGCACAGTGAAACACTGTTAACCCTTTGCGATGGCTGTTTTAACAACGGCAGCTATTCAAAAGATTAACAAATTAATAAGTACCGTGCATGGAATTAGTGAGCTTTAAGCCCCATAACATTTTAGTGGCAGACGCCAAAAGAGAGCAAAGACCGCTAAAACCAACTCAGCACAACAAACAAACAAACTATCCAACTACGTTGGTTGCTTGGCAACGTCTGTGAAATGTACAGAGGCAAGGAAACTACTGCGACGGTGGCAGTGGAGGAAGTTGTAATGGACAGGGGGTGGTGGTAGTAATGATGATGGTGATGATGATGATGACAACGACGATGACGGCGTTAGTGGTGACGGTGGTTCTTGAAGTTAATGTTGTTGTTGTAGTGGTTGGTGATAATGATCCGGTCCTGATTTGGCTCGGAAGAGTCCGCTGGACCTAAAGCAATAATCATGTAATGTAATGATAATGATGTGGTGATGGTGATAACAAAGACTAAGCAGGTGGTGGTACATTTTGTGTCGACAATTCTGAGGACGATGATGAAGGCGATTTGGACAACGAATACTATGACCAAGACAACGATAAAAAAGAAGTAATGGAAGAAAGAAATAAAGAAAGACAGGAAGGAATGAAGAAAGAGGAGGAGAAGAAGAAGAAGAAGAAGAAGAAGAAGAAGAAGAAGAAGAAGAAGAAGAAGAAGAAGAAGAAGAAGAAGAAGAAGAAGAAGAAGAGCAACAACAATAACAAACTATCGATCGAAGCAGAAAGGAAGCACGACGCTTTTAGTGAAAGAAGAACGGTAACTGGCAATTTCATTAGCAAGCAGTTTTTCTTTTGTCTACGTCAATGAGTAACCAGGTACTCAGTCAATGCCTACCGTCACCTTAACCAACCGGTAAGACCAAGCTCGGAATAAAATCCAATTTGAAAGCCAGTGTATGAGGGCTGAGAAGACCGAGATTAGAAGATACAGGACAAGCAGAACAAGAAGGAGAAAGAATTAAAATGAAAATACATATCATTTTAATTCTTTTTTTTTTGCACGTTTTGTGGGGAAGTATGGTTTTGATCTTGGATCTTCAGTGTCGTGTCTACCTGAAGAAGAGATTTAATGAGCTCCAAAATTAGCTCTTTTTCTCTCTTCTTCTGTGTTTACTCCCTTTTGTGTTTTATCTAAATGAGCAGACTTTTGGCTTATGTAAGCACTTGTTTGTCTTATTATAAGGAGCAGGGGAAATGTAGCAGAAGAGTGAGATGCAACGCCGAAGGACGAAAAGGGGAGGGGAGAAAAAGAAAGATGGCGAAAGTCAGAATTAAGTCGGATTTCAAACTAAAGACCGAAGCTGATAGTAAAAAGACAAACATCCCACAATGAAAGAAAAGGCCAAAAAAGTGGGATATGGAGGGAGAGAAAGAAAATGGCAGGAGGTCAGAGCAGAGGAGGACCAAGAGGAGGAGGAAGATTTTAAAGACCGAAACTGACAAACATCTCACAATGAAAGAAAAGGCCAAAAAAGTGGGATATGGAGGGAGAGAGAGAAAATGGGAGGAGGTGAGAGCGGAGGAGGAGCAAGAGGAGGAGGAAGATTTTAAAGACCGACACTGACGTACAAGACCCTATCCTAACCTATCCCGTAACTCCAAAGTCGTTAGGGCACCACGGATGATCGTTTAACCAGCGCTCTCCATCTTTCCATGTCCTCAGCAGTCTTCATGGCTTCACTCAGAGTGTCAAACCAGTCCATTATCGAATGTTGTCCTCCCACCTCTTTTTCTGTCTCCCTCTTCGTCTGCCTCCTTGCACAGCGCCTTGTAGGATGGTCTTTGCAAAGTTTGATGCTCTGGTGATGTGCCCATACCATCGGAGTTTCCGTACCTTCACTACTGTGAGCCAGTCATCGTTTTGTCCAGTGACCTGTTTGATGGTTTGTGAGGCTTCGTCGTTAGTCACTGATCATTTATGAGGTCTCATGGATAAAAAAACCCCATCTTACTAAGTTTGGTGATGATAGTTGAAATATGTTCTGAGGTATTAATCCATTTGCAAGTTTTGCACGTCCAAACGGCGGACAGACAGACGGGCGGACGGAAACTATTTTTAAATGTAATTTTTGGAATATTTATGACTCTTCTCGCACAGATATGAATTAAATGACTATAGACCAGTTGCCCTGACCCCAATTGTGATTAAATGTTTTGAGCGTGTTGTTCTGAGTAAACTTAAATCGCAAACACAGCATCTACTCGATCCACACCAGTTCGCATACAAGCAGAACAGATCCACTGACGACGCAACACTTACTCTACTCAGCAATGCATACAATCATCTGGAAAAATCCGGTTCTTTTGTGCGTATTCTTTTAGTAGATTTTTCTTCTGCCTTTAATATAATCCAACCCCATCTGATGGCACTGAAACTCCTGAAACTTGAAGTAGACCCAAAACTGATCCTGTGGATCGTAGACTTTCTAGTAAACATGTCCCAAACTGTATGTTTTCAAAATGCTCTCACTGATTCCCTTAGCACCCCCACATGATCACCTCAAGGTACAGTTCTCTCTCCAGTATTGTTTACTTTATACACAAATAATTGTAATGGTACTGACACCACCCCTCTTATTAAATACTCTGACGATACAGCCCTTCAAGACCTTTCAAACTCTGATTCTGTTTACTTTCAGGAAGTTGCCCGTTCATCACCTGGTGCAAAGTGAATTACTTGGGCCTAAATGTCAAAAAGACTAAAGAAATGCTTATAGATTTCCGTAGGGGACCGGCTGTCATTCCGGATCTGATGATTGATGGAGTGATAGTTGAGCGTGTGAGTGAGTATAAATGCCTTGGAGCTGTACTGGATAACAAACTCATTTTTGATTCAAATATTGCTGTAATCCACAAGAAATGTCAGTCAAGATTATACTGCCTACAGAAACTCTGCTCCTTAGGCGTCAGTCAGCCTGTTTTGTGTACATTTTACAGATGTTTTATCGAATCTGTTTTAACATTTGGCTTTTTCTGCTGGTATGGAAGTCTAAATGTGAAGAACAAGATTGTGCTTAGCGCTTGACAGAGTGGTGAAAGTGTGCCTGAAAGTGATTGGACAGAAACAGAAGAGTCTGACTGAGTTGTACGAGTGCCGTGCAGTGGGAAAGGCTAAAGAGATTGCGAGAGACACCACACACGTCCTTGCAAAGCATTATACACTTTTACCATCTGCTTGCCGTTTTCGAGGGCCTAAATTTTCCACTGTGAGAACCAAATGCAGCTTTGTACCAAAGTCGATCGAACTTCTGAATAAGTATAAATAATCTGTGACGGTGTGTGTGGAGGACTAGGTGTGTGCGTGTGTGTAAGAAAAAGAGAGTGCCTTTATTTATACTATTTCTTTTAATCACTTAATCACTTGTGGTGCTAATTTGTGCAATGACAGCTGTTACAGGTTTGTAAAATATAAGTCCTCCATTCTTTGCTTGTGTAGTTATCTCAGTGATTAGAATTGATTTGTATGATCTTATGTACATTTACAAATACAACATGAATGTTCTTTTCCTTTACATTAAATAATCTTTTAACCTGTTATCTGTACATTAATATAAGCATTACATTACATTACATGATTATTGCTTTAGGTCCAGCGGACTCTTCAGAGCCAAATCAGGACCAGATTAATATAAGCGAGAAAGAAAATGATATATAGATGTCCAGTAAGAATGTGAAGTGCCAACTGTGGTGTTATGTTTTCTTTTTATTGATTGATGACTTCTTTAACTGCCTGCAAAACATGTCTTAATTTCTCAGAGTGAGATAATAAAGTTTTCTTGTATCTTGTATTTCTGGAATTTTTTTATTTCATTTCATTTATTTGTAATAATTTATTTTCTTTAGGGGTAGAGGGAGGGAGATACGGTAGGGTGTGTGTGTCGAGTACCTAGATTCACATTGCTATGTATGCGAGTTAAATATTAAACTCGTAATAATTGAATGACGAGTGCCTGGAGCCCAACATTTTTCAAAGCTTTCATTAGACAGAGAAAACGTTCCTGGACAGCGTTCTGTCTTTCTGGCGTTTTTTTCTACCCATAATACCTCCACTCTTCACCTTCTCACCCACCACAACCACTGCTCTTCCCCATTCCCCTACATTGAAAATTTTATTTCTTTTTCACTGTCTATCTGTCTTTATCTCTATATCTCTGTCCCTCCCTTCCCTTCCCGGAGCAGAAGAAAAAGAAGAAGAAGAAGAAGAAGAAGAAGAAGAAGAAGAAGAAGAAGAAGAAGAAGAAGAAGAAGAAGATAAACAACAACAACAACAAATGAAATGTTGGCTTTATTTTATCAAATCACACATCCACCTCGAGCTAAGAATCCTTGAAGATTGAATATAAAAAAATAATAGTGCTTATTACAGATGGACAAATCGAAGAACTAAACTCCATTTATCATCCATTGCTATTTTCAAAAAAATAAAGACCAGTGTACAAGCCAAAATGTTTTCTCTTTAGGCAATTTTGATTTTCGCGAAAGAATTACTGTTTAGAATCAGTATCAGAATCTTTATTGTTCCAACAAGATTTTCGTTGTCCAAAATAAAAAAAAATCACCTCCCGGGTAGGATTTAATGAAATAACGCCTCGCATCAAGTCCTCGTGAACCGGAAGTTTTAAAAATATATAGTGCAATTATAGAGAAAACAAGTCCTGTAATTCTGCTATAAATCATTTCTTAAATAAAGGTGGTTCGCAATCCGCAATTTTTAACTGTCGAAAATGTGGACATTCCAGTTCTAAAGAACACTGAGACACCTAGGCTAGCAGCTGTTGGACCGGCATTGAAAAAAAAAGTTTCCTGACTCAATATGTTTTCCATAACTTTTTTAAAATAGAGTTTTCTCCCTCGCTCTTTCGACCAGGACTAAGTAGTATCACTTTACCACAGGGGCATTACACAAGTTGGGTGCCAACAGCTCTATAGCGAATGCGGTAGATTACACGCATGAGGCTAGCGAATGAGAGAATGAGAGATTATTGAAATGGAAACAACAGAGCGTACCTCGTTTGCCGAAACGGATAACACCGTAACTGCGGGATTAATAACACATTTAAGAATATTCTTTAAATTCGCACAAACAACATCATCACCTCTCCGCTACCCCCCGCTCCTAACAAACACTCGATCGCGCTCCCAACCCATCCCCATTTTACCCATGCGCACACACACTTGGAGTTGGGGAGGGGATGACCAGGGGTGTTCGGTCACTCCCACCCCCTCTCCCCACACCATAACAATCCTCCCCGGTCTCTTCTCCTCCGGACATCCCCCCCCCCTCCCCGGTCTTTTCCTTCCCAGTCTTTTGACGAGGATATCTGTCAATGTCGAACTAGCGGCAAAAAGCGAACGTCATAATTGGCTTTAAACAAGGGAGGTAAAATTAGGTTGACGAAAGCTCTGGAGACAGAAACCTAATTACTTCTTCCGTCGTTCTTTTATTTCTTCTTCTTCTTCTTCTTCTTCTTCTTCTTCTTCTTCTTCTTCTTCTTCTTCTTCTTCTTCTTCTTCTTCTTCTTCTTATTATTATTATTTTTAATGTTCTGCGGTGCAATGCCAAAACCAAGCAAATGCAAGTTTGTCAACAATGAGACTGTTATTACATCATGATACAAAACACGCTAATAAGTGATATTTATGATTGCAATTGTTTTTATAGCGCGCTTTTTTCAGCTCAGGAGATGCTCAAGGCGCTGGGCCAAACGCGATCTCATTCAACCCTCCCGAGACGCCAACTTGCAGATTTAGGTGCATTGTTATCGGTCCCAGACAACTGAGCATAATCCTGGGCGGCAGGGAATGGGGAAGAAAGGGGGATTAACTTAGTACTTGATGGGAGTATTTTCTATAACTACATTACATGGTTATTGCTTTAGGTCCAGCGGACTCTTCCGAGACAAATCAGGACCAAAAAATCAAGACCACCACTTGGCTGAAAGAGGACTCACTCCTGATCCACATAAAAGATCTGCCGAAACAACCCTAGTGGCAACACTGAACGCACTCCACCAGCCGGTCATTTTACAATAAAGACGTCACACGCAGGGGACGCTGAGGCTATATTCTATATTATCGAACCCCCGATTACAAAAACAAAATAGAATACAAACATCATTATATAACATCAACAAAACACATACATAGAAAATGCCTACATTGCTAAATAATAACTTCATAGGAAGCCCCAGCGACCACCTAGCAGAAAGCGTCCAATATTCCCAAGCTGATCCAACAGACCTCACATACAAATGAGGAGTTTAGTTCTCGAAGAGTTTTCAAGAAAAATGGTAGGTGACTGGTCTGGCGAAGAAGAAGATAGTATAGTAGATTGATAGAACAGAGTAGGAATGAGAAAGAACAAAGGAGAAAGACAGCGACAGTGGGAATTTAAAGCACCAAATTTCCAGAAAGTGGGGATACTATTTATACTGAAACCCCCGGTGCCCCCCACGGGGTGGGGGGTGGGGGGGGTTCTGTAACTAGCACAATCCTCCTGTTCCTTCTCATCTTTATTGCCAAATGAACGCACAAGAGTTGTAAGGTCCGTGTGATGGAAATGAGTGTACAGACTACACATCGGTTTATACTCTCATTCAAAGAGAGAAAGAAAGAAAGAGATGAAAAAGAGATGAATGAGAGAAACAAAGAAAGAGAGGAAAGAAAGAAAGAAAGAAAAAAGGAAAAAGAAATAATAAAAAGGATGAAAAAGAAAGAAAGAAAAGAATAATGCGAACTCTCCATAGAGAGAGAGAGAAAGAGAGAGAGAGAGAGAGAGAGAGAGAGAGAGAGAGAGAGAGAGAGAGAGAGAGAGAGAGAGGGCGTGGGGGGAGAGGGAGAGCGAGAGAGAGCAGATAACGTCTTTCTTAGTCTAACAACTTTGTCCTCTTAAGGGAAAGCAACATAATTAACAACAAGCCACTCAACTGTAGTTCCAGACACTCTAACACGTAACCGAAAAATACCCACGTTCAAAAGTGTTAACAACCTTGGCGGTGTTGCAACACGGTTATGGTCTTAACGAAGCAAACGGAAAAACATGGAATGATAGGCCCACTATTGAAACTATCTGCAAGCCAAAAATGATCAAAATAGGACTAGCCAGTTTTTAAAAAACAGCGCAAAAAGTGTTTAGAAAATGGTGATGCGCTCCCTTGTCATCTCCATCTTCCTATATGCTTGCGAAACATAGACCCTCACAGCAGATCTCCAACGAAGAATACAAAGCATGGAGATGAGGTGCTACCGAAGACTTCTGGGCATTTCCTATACCCAACACATCACCAACGACGAAGTCCGACAGACCATCATACAAGCCATTGGACAACACGATGACCTGCTCACAGTGGTGAAAAAACGGAAACTCCGATGGTATGGCCACGTCACTAGATCATCAGGTCTTGCAAAGACCATCCTGCAAGGCACAGTGCAATGAGGTAGGAGGAGAGGGAGACCGAAAAAGAGGTGGGAGGACAACATTCGAGAATGGACTGGTTTGACACTGAGCGAAGCCATGAGGGTTGCTGAGGACAGAGAACGATGGAGTACGCTGGTTAAACGATCATCTTTAGTGCCCCTACGACCTCCGAGTTATGGCATAGGATAGGATAGGATAGGATAGGATGCGCAATGACTTGACCTTTGAGAAAGTACACATACGAATGACCCAGCAGGTCTAGCAGTAGTTAAAGTACCCGCAAAGTGAAAAGGATGGAGTTTGATTCAGTTATTCTTGATGAGATGAGGCCAACAGTGTGTTTTGAACAAATAAAGTTAAATTGGGAGCGACAACCGGACTGCTTTTGAAGGGTGGCCCATGATGTCAAGAACCTGTATACCAACACTCAGCAAAATCGCTTCAGCCGTTTTTCACATAATCAGCAGAACTTGTTTAGCAGCACGTATACTCCAGTGACCTTGACCTTTGCGGTGAACCAAATATGAAAGCACGGGAGGCAGGCCACTAACATCGATAATGCTTTTCTGAAGTTTGTTAAAAATCCGTCCAGCGGTTCTTGACAAAATGGCTTCCAACAGACCGATCGACATTGGCTCTTTCTGATTCCCGACTATCTCAAAGTATGTCCATGCAATTCTGGAAATCCACAAAAGCATGCAGTACACTCAGAAAGAAGATAAGAAGGGAGTTAGTTATCCATTGTTTATAGGGTCCAGCGGATTGCAAAGAGCCGAATCAGGACCACAAAATCAGAACCATAACTTGTTTGATAGAGGATTCACCCCTGATCCGTATAAAAGATATGCTGAAACAACCATAACGGTAACACTGAAGGCAACCCCACCAGCCGGCCACTTTACAATAAAGGCCTCCAATGCAGGGGACGCTGAGGCTTTCCTCTAATTTATCGAACCCCGGTTTACAAAATCAAAATAGAATATAAACATCATTATAAAATAGTAACAAAACACATACATATAAAATGCCTACATTGGAAAATAATAATACCATAGAAAGCCCTAGTGACCATTTAGCAGACAGCGTCCAATATCCCCAAGCTGACCCAACAGACCTCATACACAAATGAGGAGTTGTGGGAGAGTTTTCAAGAAAAAAAGTAGATGACTGGTCTAGCGAAGAAGATACGTGTAGTAGATTGATAGAACAGAGTAGGAATGAGAAACACCAAAGGAGAAAGACAGCGACAGTGGGAATTTAAAGCACTACATTTCTAGAAAGTGGGGATACTATTCATACAGACGCCCCCGGCAAACCATGGGAATGGGGGGAAAGAGGTTTGTTGTTGGTTTGTTTGTTTTATTGTCTCCTTCATCGAAATAATAAGACGAACAAAACTGATCTTACATAATTATACGATAAACAAAAACAGAAAATGCAGTACAAGAATAAATACACACAGTTCGGCGATCAGAGTTAATTTTTTTTTTAACACTTTTTTATTCTCCAAAACATGCATGCAAATAATATATTTTTCATTTTCAAATGTTAAATGAAGATGGACATATAAGAAGAAAATGTTATAACATAAAAAGAAAAAATTATTAGTTCTTTATGTCTCATGTATAAATCTATACTCTTTGGATTTCTTTTTCTCTCACAATGATATCTACATACATATTTGGTATTTTAGAGAAATTAAAACAGAAAGTAAGGTGGGGAGAAGGAAGAGAGAAGTGAGGGAGAAAAAGGGAGAGAAAGAGATTGAGTTAGAAAGAGAGAACACCGTGGGTCATTATCATTTCACAAAATGTACAAAACCAAGATTAGCACGCAGTGAAAAATACATATACATTTAAACTAATATATATAAGCGCTTATATATCGTCAAACAGTGGTAAGTACGGGTGCCATTCTTGTACACATTTTTGATACCTCATTTGTAAAAGAGCCATATATTTTTCTACTTCGTATCGGCTTTTTAGCACAGCTGTAAAGGACCTGTAAAGTGGTGTTTTTTTTTCTATTTTGCATTTATAAATGAATGATTTTGATAATAAAATTAACAAATCTAATATTGTGTCCGTTCTTATATTTATTTCGCAGCCAAATATTACGAGATGTTCACTGAAGTGGAAAGCAATAGCATTATAACACTTAGAATTTAGGGCTCTCTCAAAGTCAGTCCAAAAAGTTTGAACGAAAGGACACCTAAAGAAAAGGTGTTGTATATTTTCCCTTTCATGTTCACAAAAAGTACAATTAATACTCTGTTCAACTCCAATGTTAGATAATACTATATTGGTTCCTATTATTCTATGAATTATTCTAATTTGCAGCCACTTCAATTTGATTTCCCTAATTTCCTGTGCTTTCTTAAATATTATTTTCCATTCAACTGTACGCACTATTCTCCCGTCCCAGTTTTTACAACAGTTAGGTTTTACATCATCTTTGACTAATGTATCATATAATATCCTCGCACCTCTCGGAGATGTACAAATAAGTCTCAACAATTTACTATGTTTATAATCAGCAACATCGGCGTTAGCTAGTTGCAGTCCACACCGGCGAACATATCTCTTAACAGCCTCTACACAGCCATAATACACTAAAAAGTTAGTAGTAATATTATATTTGTTAACAAACACTTGAAAACTTAAAAAATTGCCATTGTTATTTAACAAACTTCCAATTATATATGCACCTTTTTCAATCCAGTCTGGAAAGTAAATTGTTTTATCTTCAACTAAAATATTATTATTACAAAATAATGGCTCTGACAAAATTTCCTCAGCACAGTCAAGTCTAATTTTATCTCCCAGAATTTCATACGCCTTAAGAACATCATACCAGAATGGATTACAATTTTCTTCCATACACAATTTGTTACCAAGCTTATTAATTAATAATACCTTTTCATTTACAATTTCAATTATAATTTTCCATTTATGTTTAGTCTTCATCAACTTTCTGATCCAAGTTATTTTTAATGCGTTCATATAATGGCGTACATCTGGAATGCCAATACCTCCTTCAGAGATACTTTTCATTGAGGACTTTTTAGAAATCTTAGCATTTTTATTATTCCAAACAAATGTAAAAATACTTTTTTGAATAGAATTGACAATATCGTCTGGTGGATTAGGCAATAACAGCCATAGATACACAAGCTTCGACAAGATCAACGATTTTAGCACAGCAACCCGACCAACTGGCGTTAACTGACGTTTTAACCATATCTTGTATAGTATCTTAATTTCTAGAAATTTTGCTTCAAAATTTAATTTAACACAGTCTTTTAAGTCATTTGTAAAAATAATTCCAAGTATTTTAAATGTATCTGGGTTCCATTCCATGCGCAGATGGGGCATGTAAACAATACGAGAATTCTTATTACTACCTAACCAGATTGCGCTACTCTTGTCTGTATTTAAAACTAAGCCAGAAAAAGAGCCAAAAACGTTCAATAGTACTTATAGAATGTCTAAATGAATTTTCGTCTCCTTCTAACATTATTTCAGTATCATCTGCATATTGCGAAATTTTACTTTCGTTATTATTAATTTTTATCCCTTTTATTTCTTTATTTTGCTTAATCATAACTGCCAAAATTTCTACACACATAATAAATAAATAACATGAAATTGGGTCTCCTTGTCTACAGCCCCTCTGCACATGAAACCATGGCGTTAGATCTCCATTCACAGTTACTGCGGATTTAATGTTATAATAGAAGGTAGCAATCCATTTACAGAAGTCAGGACCACATCCAAAAGCATTTAGCACTTTAAACATAAAATTCCAACTTAAAGAATCAAAGGCTTTTTCGAAGTCTAGGCAAAGAAGAAGGCCAGGTTTATTATGTATTTGTAAATAATCGATAATATCATAAATTAAACGAATGTTGTCACCTATATATCTATCCCGCATAAAACCAGTCTGGTCTTCACTAATAATAGAAGGTAGCACTAACTTAAGTCTGTTAGCAATGCACGATGAAGCAATTTTATATATTACGTTTAATAAGGAAATAGGTCTCCAGTTTTTTATGAACTCCTTAGGCCTATCCCCCTTCGGTATACAAACTATTACTCCCTCTTTCTGTGTTGACGATAATTCTCCCTTCCTAAACCCTTCATTTAGTGACCTAACTACAAAATCCCTTAGACTACACCAGAAAAATTTAAAGAACTCTACAGTAAACCCGTCACTACCTGGACTTTTCATGTTCGGCATATTCTTTAAAGCAAAAGAGGCCTCCTCTAAGGTGATTTCTCCCTCCAAAGATGTTTGCTCTTCCTGATTTAAAGTAGGAAGATCATCTACAATATTAGCAATTTCAACTTCTTCAACTTCTCTAACAGAATATAATTTAGAATAAAAATCTCTGACTTCATTTGCAATATCTTTTTCATCCGATAAAATACTACCATTTTTATCCAGTTTTGTTATCCTTTTATTAATGTAGTTCCTTTTTTCTAATGAACAAAAATATGAGGTAACCTTTTCCCCCTCTGTAATCCACCTAGCCCGTGAGCGAAGCAGAACCCCCTCCATTCTTTTCTCCCTGATCAAAACTAAGTCTGCTTTGCTATTTTCTAGTTCCAATTTTTCCATATCACTTAGATTATCTTTCTTTTCTAAAGTCTCTATTAACGTTAGTAATTGTAGTTCTTTTTCGTTATCAGTCTTTTTTTTCATTGTTGCATAAGAAATTGTCTGAGCTCTAATTTTCATTAACAGGGTATCTAGAAATAGCTGATCACTTATTACAAATTGCAGTTCAGAAAAGGGAACATTGAGAGAACATTCAGGTGAGTAGGGAGTAGCAGCGTATTCTTCTATAACATTTTTAATGACTAGATTAACTTCCTCTACATACTTCTTATCTCTAAGCAATGAACTATTAAATTTCCAAAGACCTCGTTTCCTCCCATCCTTAGTAACATTTACTGATAAAGAAATAATAGAATGGTCAGTTCTATATCCGGGGTGGATGTCTGCGTCGACCGAAAAATTTAGTAGAGATTCAGAGACTAAGAAAAAATCCAAACGACTTTGCTGTAAGGGATTACTTTTTCGCCACGTAAATCTTTTTAACTCGGGGTTTAAGTCTCTCCAAACATCTATCAAGTCTAAATCTATCATCAATTCATGAACTTGTTCTTGTGCTTTGGTATTATTGTTATGTTTATAATTAAAATAGTCTAACGAAAAATTTTGCACTAGATTCCAGTCGCCCCCTAGTATTATCTGATCATATCTAAACTCTAGAATACGTTGTTTTAAATTACAATAGAATTCGGGGTCGTCTCTGTTAGGGCCGTACAAACTAATGATTAAAAAGTCTTTATCCAGTATTCTTACCGAAATAATTATATAATTGCCATCTAGACTTGTAAACATTTTATTAATTTTAAATTCAAAATTGCTATTAAATAGCACAGCAACACCCCGGGCATTGGAACTAAAAGAAGCAAAATGACAAGTGTGACCCCACTCAGCTCTAATATAGTTCTCTAATTTTTTTTCAAAGTGAGTATCCTGCAATAAATAAATGTTGTAAGCCTTTGATCTTAAGTAATGGAAAACATCACGACGTTTCTTAAAATCAGCAAGACCCTGACAGTTCATGGACATAACCTTTAGACCATCACACATAACAAATTATATTGAGAAAAAAAATTACAGGAACCCAGAGACATAAAGAGCAATAATACAATAAATATATAATAATAGTGTAACATGCTTTTCTTCAAATTATTTGACATCGAGAGCATCGGCAGACTAAAACCAGAATTGATGACAAATACATATGTTTAGGTCCCATGAAGAAATGTTGATAGAAAAAGCAAGTGTAGAGAGACAGAATTTTGGTATAAGTTAAAATAATGCAGATCATAAATATCCAAGAGAAAAGAAACAAGTGAGAAACAAGTAAGGGAAGTAAGACATTCAACGCACTCACACACACAGTCACTCCTTTATGTACAATGACAAAACAAATTTGGTACATCGGTGAGCCTACAAATGTCACCAAACCTCTAAAATACAAATAAAATTCAAATTATAGCGTGAAACAATACAGCGCAAGGTAATCAATACATAATTAATGAAAAAAATAAATAAATAAATAAGTAGTAAAACAGAATGGAGAAAATTAACAACACAGAATAAGCTCTGTTTGCATACATATATCGCAGGCGGGGGGAGGGGGGGGAATATAACAAACAGAACATGAATAGGATATATCAACCTTTATGTAAAGGTTGTAGAGGAAACACAATGGGTATACATAGACAAATCATAGTATTATACGTATTACGCTGCCGTTATATAATATTCGCGTGTGTGTGGTTGTGAATGAGTGTGAAGCATGCGTGCCTGTATAAAGTGTGTGTGTGTGTGTGTGTGTGGGTGTGTGTGTGTGTGTGTATGAGTGCGTGCATGCGAGTGTATGTGTTTGTGCATTCATGAGTGTGCACATGAATGTGTGAGTGAGTGTGTCAAAGTGTTAATTGTGCATGTTCACATATGTGCGACCTTCTCAAGTCTGCCTATATAGTTAATACGTTTGGTTTCTTTTGTCTATGACTGTCCATTGAACTCAAAAACACCGGACAGTCGCAACATTTATACAGAGTAATGTATTTAAGTTTAACAAAACACAACAATAATGAATTAAATCTTATGCATCTATTATCATGTCCATTATCGTTATCTCCATCATGATCAATATCCTCAATCATGATAAATACCCCATCACTATTAGCACAACCATCAGTCCAAGTGTAATCTATTAGATCTCTTATTATATACTTATTCAGGTTATATTGTATTATACTTCTTCAAATTATATTATACCTACAGCACATGTATATTATACTTCTTCAGATTATATTATGCTTACATGTATATTATACTTCTTCAGATGATACTATACTTACATGTATATTATACTTCTTCAAATTACATTATACCAGAGAAACTCAGCCTTCCTAAGAAGTTATTTACCATATACTGAGTGAAAAACAAATATACATGTGTGAAATTATACATTAACACATATGCGCCAAAGCAGAACACAATGAAGAAGTAGAGTAAATTTTGAAATTATGCAATATCACGTTTAGTGCAATATTTTAGTGCAGTATTTTATCAATTTTATCAATGATAAAATAATATACACATTACATTGTGATAATTGTCTTTGGTGCAATATTTATACATATTGATACACACATATATAAATATCAAACTATGTCTATGTCGTTTTCTGATTGCAACAAGTTCATTAATTCTCTTCCATTTCCCTCAATGTCTCATTCTCTCGAGCGCCGGACGCTCCAGACATTGCACTGGAAAGGACTTTGTTGACATCAGCTCCATACTTAATACGAACAGTCTTACCGTTCTTGACTTTGGCAAACACCTTGCCGTTCGATGTCCAAGAAGCCAACGAGGCTGAATGCTTGTATGCAGCTTGGCATAGCCTGGCATTTTCCACCGTGAGATCCTCACCCACAGACACCTTCTGACCTTTTAACTTCTTTCGGTTGGCTAGGATGTTGTCACGCTGAGCCCGGTCCTTGAAACGCACGATGATGGACCGCTTTCTCCCGTCTCCGCCAGCAGCAGCACCACCACCGACTCTGTGGCAAGCTTCCAGGTCGCTCAGCTTCACGCTGATGCCGACGGACTCCGTAAAAAGCTTGCACACGTTACGGGCTGTTTCTTCTGGCTTCTCGTCTTTCTGCTCGTTCATGTTGAAGATTCTGAGATTCCAACGGCGGCCGTATTGCTCCAAATCGTTCAATTCACTTTTGGTTTCTTCAAACTTGGCGTTCGTTGCGTTCTTGGAAGCGATGAGATTATTCTTCAATACCTCATTTTCTCTCTTCATTTTTTCGTTCGCTTTCTCCATAGCATCCATCTTCACTTCCAGATCGTGACACCTAGCTTCCAAAACCTCACACCTTTCTTCTATCTTCTCTTTAGCGATCTGCACCTCATTCCTTATTTTTTCCATGTCCCCTCTCACCTCCTCTCTCAGCTGTCGACTATCTTCTTTTGTAGCCAGCAACAGAATGCTACGCTGTATAGCCTCTAGTGCCTCGTGAATCGACATCTTAGATTCTGGTGTTTCCTCTTCTTCAAAAGACTCGCTGATATTACTGTTTGGTCTTTTATTACTGTGCTGGAATCGTGGACTGCCACTATCAGAGGCGGAACCAGGAGAAGGAACTTCTTTTCGCTTACCGGCAGAGGAGAAATACGTCGATATTTCCATCAGTTTACCAGTCTAGCACGCAAAAACTACCATCTCACAACACTGGAAACGGTAACATTACTGTCAAACTTCTTTCATTTTTGTAACGATTGCAGTGGTCTTATTCAGATTAGGCCTACACTACTTCAATAATCATAATTACACAAAGTACATGTTTCATTCGGTGATAAGAGGTTTAGCAAACACGGAATACTCATACAGTGATTACATAGTCAGTCGCAATCAACAGAGAGCTAGCGAAAACACGTCCGACCAGCTCGGTGTTCGCTCACTCTTGTGCGATCAGAGTTAATAATCATGCATCATATGGACTGACCAATTGAAGAGGATAGAAACGCTTTTGCCAATCAAATACAAATTTCAAGCTAATTTATCCTATTTTTGATAAATTGCTAGGCAATGTATCGTTCACAGTGTCACATTGATATAATGCATTTTTCAAAGAAACATTTTCTTTGCACACACACACATTTTTACAATACTTAGTTCTCACAGAATTCATATAAATTCGAAAGACCATGCAAGTAACAGATCTGTGGATTCCACAATGTTTATCATACTGTTGTTTAAAATGACAACCTTTCTTTGCCTCTTGAGCTATCAAATTAGAAACTTCTTTGACAGTCAATGGTAATGACAAAGAGACCGCGTTTATACGTAAAGCACCGTTTCTTGCAATGCGATATGCCCAATCATTGTGTCGAAAATCACAATGAGAGGGGATCCAACAAAAGTCTACAACTGTACCATCTACAATTAAATTATTAATGAGGTGTTTAGTTTCAATGATAATGTCTTTTCTTCCTTTATTGGAATTAGAATTTAACGCCCGAAGTACGGATTTAGAATCTACAGATATTACAATACTTAATAGATGAAAAAATGATTTTACTTAATGCCATTAAAATTACTAGAAGTTCAGCGGTGAAAATCGATTTTCCCTTACCTAGACAATATGATTCGGAAATTTTAAAATCAGGTATAACAAAAGCCGCGCCTTATCACCTGTCCTTAAAACAGAACCGTCAGTGTATATTTTTTATAAAGAAGATGGATATTTTTGTGCTAGATAAAATATTAACATCAGGTATGAGTAAGCTGGTATTTTCAATCTTTTTTCAGTGGAGTAGTTTAAATCATAAATTGATTTTTCAAGCTCCCAAAGAGGGATGGGTGATATCAATTCTCTATTATACATAAATTCTATATTTTTTAAAATGTGTTTGAACTCAATCTTCTGTATAAGTTGCAATAGTTTGAAACATTTTAATATTTTGAGCTCTTTTATGGAAATTGACGTCTGATCCTATCCTATCCTATACAATCCTATCCCATAACTCGGAGGTCGTAGGGGCACCACAGATGATCGTTTAACCAGCGTACTCCATCTTTCCCTGTCCTCAGCAACCCTGATTGTTTCGCTCTGTGTCAAACCAGTCCATTCTCGAATGTTGTCCTCCCACCTCTTTCTCGGTCTCCCTCTTCGTCTACCTCATTGCACTGTGCCTTGCAGTATGGTCTTTGCAAGACCTGGTGATCTGGTGACGTGGCCATACCATCGGAGTTTACGTTTTTTCACCACTGTGAGCAGGTCATCGTGTTGTCCAATGGCTTGTGTGATGGTCGGTCGGACTTCGTCGTTGCATCAAATTTTATTCATCAAATTAACATAAGTTGTACTGACTTCGTCGTTGGTGATGTGCTGGGTATAGGAAAAAAAAAAGAAGGAAGAAGAAGGAGACGGAGAAATCGGAGGGGAACGAAGAGGAAGCAGTAGCCGCAATAGAAGAAAGAAGAAGCCGAAGAAGAATAAAGAATAAGAATAAGAAGACGACGAATCGGCAGCAGCCGCAGCAAGGCAAGGCAAGGCAAGGCAAGGCAAATTTTATTCCAGAAAAACCCATTAAGGGCACATGGACATGGTTAAAATAATATACACAAACATGCACAATTATTAATTAACATTTTAGATTAAAAAATAGCAGAAGAAGAAGTCTAAAAAAGAATAGGAAGAAGAATAAGAAGAAGAGGAAGCAGTAGCCGAAGCAGCAGAAGGAGAAGCCGAGGAAGAAAGAAGGAAACGAAGAAGAAAGAATAAGAAGAAAGATGAAGGATACGGAGAAGGCGGGAGAAAAGAAGAAGGCGAAGAAAGGGGAAGGAGGAGGAGATGTACGCAGAGAAAATACATACACAATCGAACATAAATAACTCCAGTGAAACTATTTACAACTTTCATTTCTTTTTCGTCTCTGGCGACCGTGACTGGGGTTTATGTGTTATTTGTGAGTGGTGTGTATATATTTATTCCATCCACGGATTTACTATACGAAAGTACGTGAGTAGAAGTAATTGTATTTTGATTCTTGTTGATTTTCTGTAAGCCTACTTGTGCTAATTCTTGTTAATTTATGTTATGGTTTAATAGAGGGTGTGACAACGTAGTTTATTGTTACGATTTAGCGAAGTTGTCAGACGGCAGAATCACGCCGATTTCCACGCACGCATACACGCAATTCGTGAAATACCCATTTTCGTTACATTGACGCACACCAATAAATCCTTACGGGAAGAGAGGGGACTATAAACTGATAAACATATGATAAACATAACGCACACCAATTGTTGTTCTGAATCAGTTTCCGATGGCGCTGTTGTGGAGGACTGCACTGGTAGCCTTGTCATACAGGCTTTTTATGACTTCATTTTGGGGCTGATGTTGTACACTCTCATGGTTGCCCACAGAGCTGCATGCCAGACTCGGTCAAAGGCTTTCTTGAAGTCTACAAACACATGGTATAGATGTTGTTGGTGCTGCAGGTATTTCTCGCAGATTATTCTGAGGTTGAAAATCTGTTCAGTGGCACTTCGCCCTGTCCTGAATCCTGCTTGTTCTTCAGCTATCATTTGTTCAGCTTGGGTATTATTTTCAGGAGGACTTTGCTTGGATGGCTGATAAAGCTGAGGGTGGAGTAATTTTCACACTCCTGAAGGTTACCTTGTTTTGGGAGGAGTGATGACAAGCGGCTGGGTCCATGGTGTAGGCCTCTTTCTATTCTGCCAGATCCTGTTACAAATAATGGTGAGGGCGTCAATCATCCCTTCTCCTCCTGCTTGAAGCAATTGCGCGGGTATGTTGTCCACTCCCGCTGACTTCCCTTTCTTCAGCGATTGCACTGCAGCCACAAGTTCTTCTCGGAGAATTGGGAGGATTTCTTCTTCTTCTCTGTTCTAGGGGACATGATAGAACTGATGGGTCTCCGTTTGGTGTGTGGTTATAGACAAGTAAAGAAGACTATATTTTATGTTAATTGTTGCAGTAATAGTTTACTGTATTATTATTATTATTATTATTATTATTATTATTATTATTATTATTATTATTATTATTATTATTATTATTATTACTAGTAGTAGTAGTAGTAGTAGTAGTAGTAGTAGTAGTAGTAGTAGTAGTAGTAGTAGTAGTAGTAGTAGTAGTAGTAGTAGTATTTCATTATTATTTTATATATTTTTATACTTATAAACGTAAAAACTAATAGCCGTATAGCTGTATTCCTCTATAACCTTATTTCCTTCCTTCCTTCCTTCCTTCCTTCCTTCCTTGATTTCTTAATTAATTAATTAATTAATTAATTTCTGAATTAATAAATAATAAATAAATACATAAATTAATTATTTAATAAATACATAAATAAATTCAGAAATAAAGAAATAAAGAAAAAAAAATGTATGGATATTATTGCTGCTGCTATAGATGGACCATGGTAATAACGATGATGAAGTTCACACACTCACCTCAGTACAGTTGAAATGATTGTCTGGCTTACACAGGTAGGGCATGTAGTAGTCAAATAGCTCGACTTGCACAAAGCGTTCTTGATATCCATGCTGCAACGCAGGAAAATAATACACGAATTATACACTCGGTCAATCAACTAATCACCTGATTTTTTTTAAGTTATCAAATAATAATAATAATAATAATAATAATAATAATAATAATAATAATAATAATAATAATAATAATAATAATAATAATAATAATAATAATAAAATAATTATAATAACAATAATAATCCTATCCCATCCCATTACTCGGAGGTCGTTGGGGCACCACAGATGATCGTTTAACCAGCGTAGTCCATCTTTCCCTGTCCTCCGCAACGCTCATGGCTTCACTAAGTGTCAAGGCAGTCCATTTTCGAATGTTGTCCTCCCACTTCTTTTTCGGTCTCCCTCTTCTTCTGCCTCCTTGCACTGTGCCTTGCAGAATGGTCTTTGCAAGGCCTGGTGAACTGGTGACGTGGCCATACCATCTCAGTTTCCGTTTCTTCACCTTTGTGAGCAGGTCATCGTGTTGTCCAATGGCTTGTGTGATGGTCCGTCGGACTTTGTCGTTGGTGATGTGTTGGGTATAGGAAGTGCCCAGAAGTCTTCTGTAGCACCTCATCTCCATGCTTTGTATTCTTCGTTGTAGATCTGCTGTGAGGGTTCATGTTTCGCAAGCGTATAGGAAGATGGAGATGACAAGGGAGCGCAGCAGCCTTATCTTGGAATGTAGACGGATGGTCTTGTCTTTCCAAATGGGCTTCAACCTTGTCAGGGCAGCAGTTGTTTGTGCGATCCTGGAGAGGACTTCCTGTCGGGACCCATTGTCTGATACAATGGCTCCTAAATATCTGAAGCTATGCATTGTGTTGAGGGACTGCTCTCGGACTTTGATGTCCGTGTTGATGCCATTGGTGTTGTTGGTCATCATTTTGGTCTTCTCAGCATTTATTTCCATTCCATAGACTCTAATAATAATAAGAAGTATAAGAATAACCGAGCAAAATAAAAATCTGTTGATAATTCCGCGTTGTTTCATTTTTAAGCCTAAAACTAATAAATAAATCATTAAGCCTTCTCTTATCATTAATATTTATTTATTTATTTAAACGTTATTTTATAGCGTTTTCCAGCTCAAGAGCTGCTCAAGGCGCTGGCCGATACAGAATCTTAGAAGCGCCCACTGGCTGCCTAAGAGCATAGCCAGACACCCAGACAACTGAACACAATACTGAGCGACCATATATAAGGTCGAAGGAAACTAGCTCTTTCACCAATAATCATCTATAAATATATCAGTTTTTAAACCTAATAAGCACATTGCCAGGTTTAAAACAACAATACCAACAACAACAACAACAACAACAATTGATCATTGAACTGACTATTCAGTACATTAGTCATAAACCATTCAACCAATATAATATTCATCAAACGAAATCACACTCAATTAAAGACAGACCTACAAGAAAAGCAGACGACAACGACCTATGAAAGGAACAAAATAATTCATTCCATGTTAGTGTTACATTTCAAATATTAAATATCACTTTTTTTCAATCATCACTATATATGACCACCAAATACCACACCAACCAACATAGCCAAATCATCATAATCATTATCATCACCACCAGCAGCAGCAGCAGGAGCAGGAAATATACGAGGGATGACGGGAAGATTAAGTTGGAAATACCTCACACACACCCATCCACCCCCGTAACTCACCTCCACCCCCGCCCTGTAATGCCTCCTCACCCTCACCCTCAACATCATCATTACCGCCTCATGGTTTATTTTCTCCCCCCTTCTCATCTATCTTTGTCTACTTGCTGCTCCCGTTCCTTCCACAAACAATGCTCCACTGAAACGCACAGACAGATTTTCACAGGAAAAGTAGTAATCAGTACTTTTACTGGGTCGCGGCGAAGGACATGAAAATAAAACGTCTTTAATTTCCCCCCGATGTTTCCTGGTCTTGGCGACCCGCGTCATTAATCACGTGACCAACTCTTGGCCGACAAGGGTGATAAACTCGTTTTGCTTTACGTCATGACTTCGTCATTTCACCAGCCACTGGTTTCAAGAATGTTTGTGTTTAGTTTTCGTAACAAAGAGTTGTCCCATAGAGAAAAAAAAAACACAAACAGATACAGCGGGCATTCATGGCGCAAATCGATCACTAAGCTTTGAGTTATCGGCTTCTGTTTTTTACTTTGTAAATAAATAACTGTGCCTACTAAACACAAGTCGCTGCAGTGGCCTACTATTTTTTACAGTTAACTTTGGTGCTATTGATAGGCATCATAAACGAAGGAAATTATCGATTTGTATATTTTTAAAAAGAAAGCATCCTTTAGACAGAGTGTTGTTGTGGTTTTGTTTTGTATAATCTTATTCTTTCCAGTGGCTCCTCGCTGTGAATTGGAAAACAATATGAAATGGGTGAAAATTAGTCCACGTATGGATAACTATGATAACTAATTCTGCTACACCTTCGGATGAGAGTATACACCGAAATCAAGGTCTATGCTCGCACGCATTCCATTGCACGAACTTCAAAGATCCTAACGCTCATGTCCTACTCAACCGAAGGAGTAGTAGCGCAGAATCTTTTTTTTTTTCTCCACAGACAGTTACACGGCGTTGGAACCGCTGTCAGGCTAGGCTGCAATGTTATCATGACATTCGAGTGCACGGTAAACATCACTGAGCTAACTTCGCTATGACAGAAGGCAGAAGAGGGCAAATAAAATAAAATTAAATTTACTGCATCCAATATCTGGGCATGTGGATTGAAGAAAGGCATCACAAATACATTGGGAAGGACGCATGACATTACTCCCTTGTAAACGAGTTCCAAAATACTGTTGATCTCCAGCTGTTCTACACGCAATACCCAAGTTATTTCCTAAGGTCAAATCACAGTAGTGCTTTATGTGGCGGCATGGGAGGCGACTGCTTCAAGCTTGGGAGAGAGGTGGTCTACTTTCCATTTGTTGGTTAGACTAGCCTTAGGTGGCTCCTGCTGTGCAGAATCTTTTGGAGTGGACATTGGGTTATGCAGGACAAGGCAACACGACATGTTGTTCTCTCCGACGACCTTTCGCCATCTGCTTTTGGTGGTGAGCAGCAGGACTGCATTGTCGGCAGGCATTTTATGCAGTGCATGTCAGTGGCAGTGACTTTGCAGACAGTGTCGTGGCACTAGAAGCCGGTAAACCGGTTTACTACTAACACGCTTCACCGCTTTGCAGGGCAAATGTTTTTATGTCCTTCTTACGAGGGATAAATGAAGAATAACAGTTCAGGTCGGGTCGTGTTCTCAAGGTGGTGGACGAGAGGCGGAAGTAAAATGCTCCGCTTGGCTACATTTAGAATACGACAGTGGCTGATAGCCAACTTACTCACCCCGCACACCCCCACCTTGCCCGAAAACAAACAAACAAACACACAATTCATTTATTTCATTTAAGGTGTGTACACATCGTGATTTTATATCAATAAAAATAATAATTAAAATAATAGAACATAAAAAAAACTATGAATATATTGACAAAATAGCAATCTGATCAAGAAAAATACTGTTAGCTAAAACTCCTATTCCGTCAACAACAAGGAAAGCAGTTAACGTATAACTCTGGATCTGGCCGTGGTACATTGCCGAAACCAATATTGGCTACTTCTGCAACGGTAACCTAAAGATACGGCTTTCTGAAATTAAATATAATTCCTATCCTATCCTATCCTGTCCCGTAACCCGGAGGTCGTAGGGGCAACATAGATGATCGTCTAACCAGCACACTCCATCTTTCTCTGTCTTCAGCAGCCCTGATGGCTTCGTTCAGTGTCAAACCAGTCCATTTTCGAATGTTGTCTTCCCACCTCTTTTTCGGTCTCCCTCTTCTTCTACCTCCTTGCACTGTGCCTTGCAGAATGGTCTTTGCAGGACCTGATGATCTAATGACGTGGCCATACTATCGGAGTTTCCGTTTCTTCACCACTGTGAGCAGATCATCGTGTTGTCCAATGGCTTGTGTGATGGTCTGTCGGACTTTGTCGTTGGTGATGTGTTGGGTATAGGAAATGCCCAGAAGTCTTCTGTAGCACCTCATCTCCATGCTTTGTATTCTTCGTTGTAGATCTGCTGTGAGGGTCCATATTTTGCAAGCATATAGGAAGATTGAGATGACAAGGGAGCGCAGCAGTCTTACTTTGGAATGTAGACTGATGGTCCTGTCTTTCCAAATGGGCTTCAACCTTGTCAGGGCAGCAGTTGTTTGTGCGATCCTGGAGAGGACTTCCTGTCGGGACCCATTGTCTGATACAATGGCTCCTAAATATTTGAAGCTAGGCACTGTGTTGAGGGATTGGCCTTGGACTTTGATGTCCGTGTTGATGCCATTGGTCATCATTTTGTTCCTCTCTGCACTTATTTCCATTCCATAAGCTCTGGAGGTGGCGTCAAGCCTCTGTACCAGCTGTTCAAGTTCTTGTTCCTCACCAGCCAATCCATCAATGTTATCCGCAAAACGAAGATTGGAGACTGCTCTACCCCCTATGCTGACTGTGCCTTCATGATCTGCAAGAGCTTCTGACATGATGCGCTCTAGGAAGATGTTGAAGAGTGTTGAAGAGAGTAAATATAATTATTTACGCTTAAACAAAACTAACCAAAAGCTACGTTTGTAAAAATGGATTAAGAGTTGTTTACTCTTTAAAAAAATTGTTTTGAAATGATTTACTTGTGTTGTACGTCACGCACAGTTTGTGCTAGAATCGTCCTGGAAATTTTACCAGTAAACCTATTGGCCTGTCATAATTGGAAGGTTTGTCAAAGGTTCGTAGAGGTCTACCAGGGCCGGACCTAAGTTTTTTCAGGGGTAGGGCCCAAATTTATTTTAGGGTAGTAGTGAAGGCTCGAAGCGCCGAGACGACGGCTAGTTTGCTAGGGAGGTCCAGGGGCATGCTACCCCGGAAAATTTTTTGAAAAGGGAGAAAAAATGGTGCAATCTGGTGCAATGTGAGCATGTAAATTGCAAAATTTTGGTGCTATAGTTTGCCACTGATTTTAGGGAGAAATTACCTGTAAAAAAAAAGTGTGTGTGTGCTAGGAACAAAGTCCTAACAAAAATATGACTTAGGTCTTTGGGGAACAAAATATAGTGATACTCGGGTAGCTGGAAAGAAGTTTTTTTTTCTTGTTTTTTTTTTTTTTCAAAAAAAGGGTAGGGGCCCGGGCCCCTCGGGCCTCTAGGGCAGATCCGGCCCTGTCTACGAACCTTTTTTTTCTCAGATCCCATGAACCTTTTTTTTTTTTGTCCTAAAAGGTACATTTTCCCTGGCAGTCGCCACAACAGCAGGACCTAATTTAGCTGCAACACCCTCACCCCATCCCTCCTCTATTAGACAAGAGAATGAACTATGCGTACACATTATTCCTTTAATAAATATCGAACCATTTCCCCCCGGAAGGGTATGCCATGGCATGCAATTGTTGTGAACATCGAGAGCTGTCAACGATTATTCTGAACAAAATGTGATGATTGATTGCTGAAGGAAGCAAGCCGTGATCATCAGAAGGACAGAGCGTGGTTCTATCCCCCCTTTGTTTTGAAAATGAAACTAAAACTGATCCTGAAAAAAACAGCTGAGGAGGGAGGGGTCTGACATTTTGTCAAGCGCATGTCGGCATGACTCATTGCTTACCTGCTCCTCCTGTCTGTCACAATTAAGTTTACAAACAGAGGGACGGTATGTACAGTACATGTAAGCGTAATTTGACAGACAGCAATCGGAACCACAGGAACAGTTTCAGACATCCTATTTTAAGTATAGCTTGGTGTAATAATTTAGCTATTTAAAAAAATGGTTAAATATATTACAATGGAGCATTCTGTGGGCTTTGAGGAGGCTCGGACTGTCACGTATAACATCGCGCTCCTGATGACACTGCCCTGAAGCTTCCTTGCTTTTGCTGACAAAGTAGCTTTAAATTGTATAGTATATTTGCTGTAATTTCTTTTTTTTTAGTGAGGGGGAGGGAGGCAGAGCGGGGGAGGGAAAATGGAAATAAAAGGGGAAAAAAGTATTACAGCGTCTAATAACTTCGCAAACGGGCAGATGAGACTGTATCAAGCCATGGACTGTATATTTTCAGGCTAATGGTGATTGAGGGAAGATCAGAACGAGGCTTGAGTGCCGTGGGAAGGAAGTGGGGATGGGGGGGGGAGGAGATTAGACGAGTGGATGATGGGGGCAGGAGGATTTCCTATCTGGAAAACTAGGTTTAGAGAAGACTTGTAAAACATTAAAACTAATGGCGGAAGAGTTGTTGGGTTGGGGTGTGTGTGTGGGGGGGGGGGGGGTAGGGGGGAAGGTAAGGTGTGAGGGGGGGGGAGGAGGTGGCAACCCAAATCAAATAAACCAAACTTGAAGTTTGAGATGTCGCTATGCGATAATCATACGGGATGACATATTTTATTATTTTATTGTATTTGTTTATTATTTTAATATGAACCGTTTTTAAATAGCGCATTTTCCAGCTCAAAGCGCTGCAGCTTAAGTCCCTGGCCGATACAGGAACTAACTCAAGCTGGCCGGGGAGCTCAGTTGCGGCTTCTGGCCGCATTGTCTGACGTTGAAAGGGCTGAGCACTCTACTGGGGGACCGGGAACGGGGAGAATGGACCTAGTGCTTGCTGGGTGTATTGGTGTAGTCGGCACGCACCCGCCTAGGAGCGTCAGAATCTGTGCGATGGAATGCATGCGTGCACGGATCGGACTATACTTCGGTTTATAGTCACATCTGAAGGAGTAATCACATAGCACTCTCTCTCACCCCTCACCGCCCCTCCCCCTCCTCCCAAACACACCCCCACGACCTCTTTGGACGACAATTAAGCTTATAAAAGACATGATTATTGATTACATTTATTCATAACATAAAATTACTGGTGCAGAGATCGTGCTATATGAAATTAAAATGTTATTTTAATTCTCTAGACAGATGTCACGTGTGTAATATCTGCTTACAGATCAGCTTAATATTTGTTACACAATGACATAGTTAACACAGAATCAAATTAAACCAAAAATAAGCTTGATAACATTAACCTGTAATCCACTGACGTGCCTGCAGGGAGTACACAAATAAGTTAAGGAAAGGTTGATCGTAAAATGTATTCATAACTTACAATTGATCGCTCAAACTTAGCTTTGAATAACAATACATTATTAAATCCTCCTCCTTCTCTTCCTCCTTCTCCTCCTCCTCATTCTTCTTCTTCTTCTTCTTCTTCTTCTTCGTCCCACCCGTAGCTCAAGTGCTAGAGCTTTCGCCTGGCATACCGATGACCCAGGTTCGAATCCCGTGGTGGGCGATATAAAAAGTAGCCATTTTTCACTGTCCATTTAAGCAGTATGGTTGCTCTGATGGTTCAGTGTTGATTCAGGTCCCCACCCCTTATTCCCTTGGATGATTATCCCCGTCTGCCATATCGCCAATGATGGGTGTAGACGTTAAACCTCAATGTTCATTCATTCTTCTTCTTGTCTTCTTCAATCTTTTGCCCCTTCCTCTTTCTCTTCTCTTATGCTTCTCCCTCTTCTTCTCCTCATCATCTTTCTCATTTTTCCTCCTTCTGTTTCTGTTTCCTCTTCTGTTTTTCCTTCTTCTGTTTATGTTTCTTGTTATGTTTCTCCTTCTCCTCCTTCTGTTTCTGTTTCTTCTGCTCCTTCTTCTTCTTCTCCTTCTCCCTCTTCTTCTTTGTACCCAGCAAAAACTTTCGGGCATCATGATCATGGTGGGGATTTTTGCGAATGAGGACCGTTCTTTCCCACTGTATATTAATTAGATACAGCCATTCTCTCCGTTTTCGAGAATGATTACATCACCGATCATTAAATGTGACATTACAAATGATTCGTTTATCATAAAATTAGCATGAATTTTAACATAGAGTAACGTGTCCAAGTACAGTTACATAGATTACACTGATTTCTTTCGTTGCGTTCCTAACAGAAATAATTTTCCATAGCCCTGTTTTGCATCAATTTAACATTTACACAATGCATCCACTTATTAAGAATCGCGTGCAGAAAGGGGTTTGCATACAATTATCATTTGTTCACGAAAATGGAGTCGTAAAACACGGCGGAGATGAAGCAGAAGAACGCACCAGATGAAAGATTCCGTGATGAAAGATGCATGTGTTTCGCTAAAAGCTTCGTCAGGAATGACAACGCCAAGTTATTACGTGTCCTAATACAAAATTACGTGTCCGACAAATGTTGGGGCGAGGAGATTAGCATGTATTCTCTTTCCAGCCCACGAGGTAATGTTGACAGTTATGCGAGCATAAAATGCAACATCTATTTTACAACAGAGGAGATTAAAATGTTTTACATTTTCAGCCCAGAAATGGAATTTCGAAGATATGCGACTACGAGTATAAAATGCAACATCTATGTCACAACAGATTTTAAAATGGCTCGTTTGCTTCCTTAAAAAGCATTTAACAAATAACATTCACTTCTCCTACAGTTTCACAATTTTAATTAAAATTTTCAAGTGTGTTATAACTTCCCAATTATTTTATGTAAGATTTTAATTTTTGCTTTAAATTTTAATTACAGACTAATACATTTGACTATTATTCTGCTACAATTTTCTTTTTTTTTTTTTGGGGGGGGGGTGAAGGGTGGTTGAGGCTGGGGGATGGGGGCAAGGATGATGTGACGCTAAACTGTGCATTTAAACAAAGCTCAAACCCCCATCCAAGTTCCCGTTCACTCTAAGCACAATTCCAGTATGCAACATGAACGTTTGTCGAAGACATTTTGATTTAATTAAAAGGACTTTTTATATAGCGCAAGATCCCAGATCAAACAGCTGCTTAAAGCGTTGAACTATTTAAAATTATTCATCAGGATACAAAATTAATGCAATGTTACGGATTTGGCCAGTCATATTTCTCTCATTGGTATTTGATTTGAAGAAGCTATTTTTTCAGTATAAACATTTAAAATTCAGGTGGAATGCATCCAATACCGCTATTAAAAGAAAGGAGGAAGCCGGGGTACCTGGAGAAACCCCTCGGTGACTTGAGAAGCCTCGTACCTATAAGAGAAATATTGCATCACCAAAGAGGATTAAACCCCTAACTTTCCGTATTAAAGACTGGCGCTCTATCCAGATACGCTACATGTCATCTCTAAAAGCAGTGCAAACGAATAAGAAGACGAGATTAAGGAAGAAATAAAGGAGATAAAACGCAGCAGATCCAAGTATTAATCCATATAATGTATTTTGTCTAACTCAAAATGCTTATTAAGGAGTCCAACGTCAACGGAAGTACGCAATCCAGCATCACCATTAGGAAAGCATTGATTCTGGGCGGCAGGGATAGCTCGGTCGTCAGAGCGCACGACTTGTGTACGTGCGTCTTGGGCGACGTGGGTTCGAATCCTGACTTCAGCAAACTATTTTGTGATTGCTGGATAGTAGTGGCCAGCGCTTTGAGAAGCTTTCTGAGCTTGTAAGTGCGCTATATAAGAGTAATCTTTTTTTCTGTCAATGAAACGTACTAAATCGTGATAAAAGAAACCGAAGATTATAAAATGAAAACAAAAATGGCGAACTCACACACAGGGGGGAAAAAAAACCCAGTGACGAAGAGGTTCTAATTATTATTTCAACCCCAAACCACCCACACCCACATCCCACATGTAGACCCTACACCTACATAGGCTACCAACACACATAAGCACTCACGCACCACCCCAAAGCACAATTATTAAACAAGAATGAAGTACGACTTTCAAATGCATGCATGCAACAATGTCAGTACAAGGTATCAACAAAAGACACACTGGTTACATAACTACAGAGAGAGCATCAGGCGGCTGGAGTTATAGACTGGCTCGGCCAGCGCCTAATGTATGAAGAGCTCTTGTGCAGACAAAACACGCTATGTACATACGATCTAATAATAAACAAACATAAAAATGCACACTATGAATCCCAGTCCTTTAAGAGACTATGCGGATAATTAATAATAATAATAATAATAATAATAATAATAATAATAATAATAATAATAATAATAATAATAATAATAATAATAAATGATGGTGTGGACATTTTGCCTGGATATTGTTCTGACCACTCTATTGTATCGCTGTGTTTTAAAACTGACATTGTTAATAGGCACAGACCTTTGTGGAAGTTTAATAATGATTTATTGAAAGATATTGCATACTTGAACTTAATTAAAGAGTGTATTCTAGATGTTAAAAAACAGTACGCTGCTTTTGTGTATGACAGAGATAATATTGCTGTGATTGATGATGAGGACCTTCAGCTCACTATTGGTGATCAGCTTTTCTTGGAAATGCTACTCTTGGAGATCCGTAGTAAAACTATTTCGTATGCAGCTTATAAAAAAAGAGAAAATGGTAAAAGGGAATCTGATTTGATTGAAGAGATCAAGCTATTGGAAAATAGTGTAAACAATGACAATGTACTTGTTTTAGAACAGAAGCGGCAAGAGCTGTACCAATTAAGACAAAAAAGGGTGGATGGTCTGATTGTAAGGTCTAGAGCAAGATGGATTGGAGACGGCGAAAAAAATTCAAAATATTTCTGTGGTCTTGAAAAAAGAAACTTTGTTAAAAAGGCAATGTGTTTTGTTGAAAGAGAAAATGGGGAACTCTTATGCAATAGTGATGAAATTACTAAGGAGGTTAAATCCTTTTATGCACAGTTGTACGCTTCAAGAGAACATAATCTCATAAATGAAGAAATTCCCAATAATTTGGAACATCCAATACTGACTGATGAAGAAAGCGATATGTTAGAGGGGTATATTTCTAGAGAAGAACTAGTTAAAGCAATAAAAAAACTTAAAAATGACAAAAGCCCTGGATCAGATGGATACACAGCTGAATTCTTTAAATTCTTCTATATTGATCTAGGTAGTTTTTTGCGTCGATCAATTAATGACGGGTTTGAGAAAGGGGAAATGTCAGTAACGAAGGGAAAGATAAAAGGTTTTTGAAAAATTGGCGACCAATAACTCTACTAAATACAGTCTATAAAATAGCATCTTCATGTATTGCCGAAAGACTAAAACTAGTATTACCATCTATAATTCATAGTGACCAAAAAGGTTTTATGAAAGATAGAAATATAGGGGAAAATATTCGTTTGCTTTATGATACTATTATTTTTGCCAATGAACAACAAGTAAAGGGTCTTCTTTTGATGATAGATTTTGAAAAAGCGTTTGATAGCATAGCCTGGTCTTTTATACAAAAAGCATTGACAAAATTCAATTTCGGAAATGACATAAAAAGATGGGTGTCGACTTTTTACAAAAATATTAAATCATGTGTTTCCGTAAATGGACAATATTCTGAGTGGTTTGACTTGGAAAGAGGAACTCGTCAAGGTGATCCTCTCTCCCCCTACATCTTTTTAATTTGTGCTGAAATCATGGCTATGATGGTGCGCCAAAATCCACAAATTAAAGGGCTTAATATTTTGGGTGAAAATATTTTGTTATCACAGTATGCTGACGATACCACTTTTTTCTTGATGGTACAAAAGACTCCTTCTGTGCTTGCATAAAAACTTTACAATTTTTTGCTTCACTTTCAGGTCTGGTCATTAATTATGATAAATCATCAGCTGTGTGGATAGGTTCATCAAAAAATTCCACTGTCAAGTTTATGTTGGAGTTTAATATTGTTTGGAATCCTACTATATTTAAGGTATTGGGAATAATTTTTTCGACTAACATTGATGATATGGTCTCTTTGAATTATGAAACTAGGCTTGTGGAGATTAGGAAAATTTTCAATTCTTGGTCCAGAAGAAATTTGACTCCTTTTGGTAAAATTACTGTCATTAAAACTTTGGCACTGTCAAAGTTGACATATTTATTTATGAATTTACCGGACCCAGATGAGGATTTTCTTACAAGTTTGCAGAGACTGCTGTTCATGTTTGTTTGGGATGGTAAGATAGACAAAATTAAGAGAATATCAATGTATCAGTCATATGAGGCTGGGGGTTTGAAAATGGTGAATGTGAAAGCTTTTTTGTCTGCACTTAAGTTAACCTGGCCAAAGAAAATATTACTTGATAATGGGAAAATTGCAAAAATTCTGTATGCAATATGTCCTGCTGCTCAAGTGATAAAAAAGCGAGGTGGCGAGTTTGTAAACTTATTAATGCAAAGACTTGTAAACCCATTCTGGGTTGATGTTTTTAAACATTGCAAAAAATTAAATGACAAATGTATTCCATCTTCTTATGATGATTTTGTTTCTGAATGTTTATTTTATAACATTAATATATGTAGAGAAAAAAAGGTATTGTTTCTGAGAAGCTGGGCTCAGAATGATGTCTATTCTGTTGGTCACTTGTTGAACGAGAATGGTTTTCTGTCCTATGAAGATTTTAAAATAAAACATCCTAATGTAATGGTTAATTTTATGTTATATGAAGGTATTGTAAGATCTGTTCGAAACTACCAGTCCAAACTTAAAATTGATTTTTGTGAGAATTTTGTGGTAAGGGATTCTGCAGTTTGGCAATGTTTGTTCAAAGGTGACTCTAAACAAACCTATAGTTACCTGGTTAAAAATACTGATTCGTTGAAATCTATTGAAAAGTGGTCTAATGCATTGAATGTCGATGTTGATGTCTGTACTGTTTTTTCAAAGCTTAAGAAAACAACTGAAGATACACGGCTTAGGTGGTTTCAATATAAATTGATGTATAGAATTGTGCCAACCCAGCGTTTTTTTACATCTGAGAAACATTGTAGATTCTTCTGTATGTACATTTTGTGGATTAGAAGAAGAAACTTTAGAACACCTTTTTTGGGACTGTGCTAAAACACAATCTTTTTGGAATGCCTTTCTTATTTGGCTGCATGACAACTTTGCTCATTGTTTAAATGTTAGACTTAGTAAGCAACTGATAATTTGTGGATATCAAACAAATATTGTAACTGATAAAATATTTGACCTATTTATTTTGAGTGCCAAATACTACGTGTATACATCTAAAATTCGAGGCGTTTGCCCTCACTTTCAAGGTTTTTTGAGAGTTCTAAAGCAGAGATTTTTGGCTGAGAAGCACAATGCATATGTAAAGAACATGGTTCCTGTTTTTCATGGCAATTGGTGCCTTTACAGACAATATTTTAATGGAGTCTGACCAATTTCTTAGAACAACCTTTTTTAATTTTTTTTAAAAATTTTATTGTATTATTAATATTATTATTATTAATATTATTTTTTTTTATTTTTTTTTTTAAATTTTATTTTATTAGTATTATTATTTTTTTTCTTTGTTCCCCCTATAAAGCTCCTATGACCTGTGCACTTTCTTTTTTCTCTTCTTCTTTCCTCTATGTTTCTTCGTGCATGTAGATTGTATGTATGTGTAATTATTTCCTTTGTTGTAATGTACTATGTTAAAATAATATAACCCAGTTGCTGGGGAGAAAAAAAAAAATAATAATGGATGCTAAATAACGTAAGACTGTTACGTTTGCTACGTGCACGATAGTACGTGTGAGACGCGCACGATAGATCCGATCGTTTTGTTTTGCAAAGCATTCAATAACAGTGTATTTACCTTTGATTGGATTTTGCGTTGTTGTTAGAAGAAGCTTGGTATAATGTTGATAATTTTCGTTGGTCGATATTATTGGAGAATTTTCTAGGATTGCTTGTTTATTATCGATTGAAGCGTCTAGATAAATCTACTGGAAGCTGACAAAAATTCTTGGACGTAAAGAAAGTTGTATGACGTAAGACATTGATGACGAAGTTTATTCTGATTGGTTGTAATTGTGTCACGCTGGAACATTCGAACGTTCTCTCGAGTATAGAGAAACTATAATTATATTTACTGCACTGCTTCAGTTGAAAGTGAAAGTGGAAAAAGCGATTGTATGCAGTTGTTGATGTATCCTAAATAAAGTTGGGAAACTTCATATGACGACTCCTGCCTTGTTGCTGAGTGAACAGGTTGCGTAAATAAACGAATCTGGATTACACTTATCAGGATTCAAGCATCGGGGCTGAATCAACTACTTCTAAAAACCAACAACGAGTGTAACAAAGACCCATACCAAAGATAAATAACATTTAAAATGATCGTTGCCCAGCTGGGGCGGCTTCATTAAAATTTAGTATAGCCTACCATCTCATCTCTTAACATTAAAATCAAGTAAAAATAGCGCTCACAAGGAGAAGAAGAAAAAGAACAACAAGAAGAACAACAAGAACAACAACAAAAATAAGAACAACAAAAACAACAAAAACTTCTCCTCTGCCTTGAACTAATAATAATAATAATAATAATAATAATAATGATAATAATAATAATAATAATAATAATAATAATAATAATAATAATAATAATAATAAATGTAGATTTATATAGCGCCGCATCACAGCCACAAGTGGCTGTGCTCTCCGCGCTTGACACATTCATACACCATTTATACTATACAACAACAGTAGGTATATAAAGTCTGAATAAATTCACTAAAAATGTACAACATAATGTTAAAAAGATTCAATAAAAAATATTACATTGACACACATAAAAAGGCAACTAAAACTATTATTAACTTGTAAAAGGCAACCAACACTTATAACAATTATAAAAAGCGAACACCATTAAAAAGCGAACACCATTGCCCGTGCATGGAGCGCCACGACATGTGTGCATACTAGACTGATGATGAGATCCATGTGTGTTATTGAGAAGGAGCTATAGAAGGTGTTTATGGAAAAGATCTGTTTTGAGTTGTCGTTTAAACGCTTGTTGTGTTTGCGCATGGCGGATGTTGTGTGGAAGGGAATTCCATTGAGTGGATGCACAAAAAGCAAAGGTGCGTTCTCCATAAGTTTTTGTTTTGACAAGTGGGATGATGAAGGTGCGTTGGTTTGATGCGGAACGGAGCTGTCTGCGTGGTACGTAGGGTATGAGCATGTCAGAAAAGTATGCAGGGGAAGTGCCGAAGAAAAAGTTGAAGCAGAGTGTGGAAATTTTTATATTCTATACATGCAGATATGGGCAACCAGTGCAAGGAACGTAGTAGGGGAGTGACATGATCTCTTCTGCAAGCCTTGAGAACAAGGCGTGCAGCTGCATTTTGTACTTTTTGAAGTTTGTATCACTCCCTCAGAACTACCATCAGCCTTTTTTGATTTATTTTCTTCAAAGATAAAAAAACAAAAACATCTGGAGTAAGCTCAATCAGACCCTTTTCTCACCCTTTCCTCTAAAACCGTCTTTCTCTGACAATCCTCTTCTCCTTTTCCTGCCTGTCCCTGAAACGGAAGTCGAAGAAATGCGAAAAACTATGCCTTTTAAACCACGCGAGTTAGACCCTAGTCCTGCCTCTGTTTTTAAAGACTGCCTTTCTGACATATTTATCTTATTCTATCCTGTAACTCGAAAGTCGCTGGGGTACCACATACGATCGTTTACCCTGAGTACTCAATCTTTCTCTGTCCTCAGCAACCATGATGGCTTCGCTCAGTGTCAAGCCAGTACATTCCCGAATGTCGTCCTCCCACCTCTTTTTTGTCTCCCTCTTCTTCTGCCTCCTTGCACCGTGCCTTGCAGGATGGTCTTTGCAAGGCCTGATGCTGTGCTGATGTGGCCATTCCATCGAAGTTTTTTTCACCACTGTGATCATGTCGTCGTGTTGTGCGATGGCTTGTGTGATGATCTGTCGGACTTCGTCGTTGGTGACGTGCTGGGTATAGAAAATGCCCAGACGTCTTCTGTAGCAACCCTTTGTATTCTTCGTTGTAGGTCCTATGTGAGGGTCCATGTTTCGCAAGCGTATAAGAAGATGTAGATGACAAGGGAGCGCAGCAGCCTTACCTTGGAGTGTAGACTGATGGTCCTGTCTTTCCAAATGGGCTTCAACCTTGTCATGGCAGCAGTTGTTTGTGCGATCCTGGAGGACTTCCTGTCTGGACCCATTGTCTGATACAATGGCTCCTAAATATTTGAAGCTATGCACTGTGGTGAGAGAATGGTCTTGGACTTTGATGTCCACGTTGATGCCGTTGGTGTTGTTGGTCATCATTTTGGTCTTCTCTGCACTTATTTGCATTCCAAAGGCTCTGGAGGTGGTATCACGCCTTTGTACCAGCTGCTCATGTTCTTGTTCCTCCCCAGACCTACTTTCTTCTATAACCGCAATCATGAACACTTCTCGTCAATCTGGCTTATCCCACTCTGCTTCAAGACTGCCATCATCCACCTTTTTCTTAAAAAAGCCAACCTTGATCCAGAAAATCTTAAGAACTACCGTCCTTTTTCCAACCTCTCTTTCCTGTCCAAACGTTTAGAAAAAAATTGTACTGAAGGAGTTCAATAACCATCTATCCTCTAACAACGTATTCTGCCCTTTCCAGTCAGCCTATCGTCCCGACAGCGAACTTGTTTTTTCCAACCTACTTCCAGTCACTTTCCCGAAAAAGGCAATTACCGAAGTCGAACGAAGCTCTCAGAGTCGAGCGAAGCTATCCGATGTTTTACGAACGAATGCTGGCAGGACTACGTGAAACCACAGGCTTGGAAGTCTCGTCTTTCGTAGACCTCAATTACATACTATACTACGTACGTATTTAGGAGTTTACAAAGACAAAAGAAAAGACTTCAGCGCCTGTGGTGAAACATCCGTGCATAAAAATAGCCGCTGCTGGATCTAATTCTATTTCGATCTGCACCGCTTCAAGCTCAAGTCGAGATTTGCATTTTGAAGCAGTTAGTATTATTATTATTATTTTATGATGAATAATATACTGACACAATTAGTAATAAGGAGTAAAAGTAATACATAACACATAAAGCACACATGCAACGATTTCACATCTATATCAACAATAAAACCATGACAAAACTTCAAAGCGCTATGGAGACGTTGGTGTCACTTCAGTACAACAAGGCAAAGCAAGTTTATAATGGTCTCAAAAAACAGTGATATTTTTATTGCAAGCACCAAAGCAATTATTTATTTAACTAATATTATTCTTTTTAACTGATACAGTAAATTTGTTATATGTATTTCAATTATATGTATTTTAATGAGAAACAAGTATTAAAAAAATGTTGCGTGGCGGGCGGAAATGTATAAATCATCTGAAAACTTTGTTAAATCTATAAGAAAAAATAACCAGTAACACCACCATTTGAATATTTCGGGTTACACCCAACTTCAGCAAAAACAAACAAAACGTCACTGACCATATTTACACCATTGAGCACGCACAGCAGCACACTATTCTTTTTTATTTTTTTTAAAGTAGGAATTATAATAATAATAATAATAATAATAATAATAATAATAATAATAATAATAATAATAATAAAAAGAAACTAATAATAGTAATAATAATAATAATAATAATAATAATAATAATAATAATAATAATATTAATATTAATAATAATAATAATAACAATAACACACAAACAAAACAAATAAATAAATTAAAGATTTAACTAAATAACTATACTACTACTACTACTACTACTACTACTTGCTAAGTTGTGGTCTCGATTTTGTGGTCCTGATTCGGCTCTTTGCAGTCCGCTGGACTCTGTAAGCAATGAATAACTAATAAGCTTTTAATTTAACTCTGATCTCGAGTTGTCTTGATTTTGTGGTTCTGATTCGACTCTTTGCAGTCCGCTGGACCCTGTAAGCAATGAATAACTATTAATTTAACTCTGATCTTGAGTTATAAAAAAAAAATTCTCTTAGCCTATTCGTCCTTCTCTGGAAATTTCAAGATTCGAATATTATAAAGTTTAGGCCTAAATATTATCAATTAGAATAGATATAGTTTATACATTTATTTACGTATAAAACAAACAATACAGGTCTAATAATTATATGCAGCTAGTGAGCTTCTTCGCTGCGCGGAGACTGACTTATAATATAATAATGTAGATTAAGCCTATGTATACTGTATACCAGTGTCTACTTGGTTCTAGGCAGGAAATGGACAATGCTATTATTAGCCTTTACTGCTGAGAACTAACAAAATGCAAATCAAGGAACGCAACTATTAAATATGGTCGATAATAATTATGCTCATATTATGCTCATATGAACAAAGTATACCGTTGCGATTTCGGAAATGCTAAATCTGTGTACATCGAACAGAATTAGAAGCAACAGCGATCATTTTTAATGTCAGCTAGTCGTAGTCATGCAAGCATCATTTCGTAACACATCGGAGAGCTTCGTTCGACTTCGGTGATTGCCTTTTTGGGCGAATGACTGGAACTAGGTTGGAAAAAACAAGTTTGCGTCCCGACAACTCTACTGAAACTGCTCTTCTGCGTATCACCAACAACTTCCTTTCAGCCACCGATTCTGGAAAACTCTCTTTCCTGACCCTTTGTGCTGCTTTCGATTCAATAGACCATCTGATTCTCCTTCGTCGGCTTGAAAACAGTTTCGGCATCAAAGATGCTGCTCTCAGCTGGTTCCGCTCCTACCTCACTGATCGCTTTCAAACCGTCCCTGTCAACAACAACCTTTCTGCTCCATCAAAGCTTACTTGTGGCGTACCGCAAGGATCAGTTCTAGGACGCATTCGTTTTACATCACCACTGTCTCAGATCATTCAAAAACATAATGTTGACCATCACTCAAACTTGTTACCGTTCGTCCAAAATGTTCAAGAATCCAGGTTTCAGGATCTGAAAACCTCGAAAAAAATAGTTTTGAACCTCTACGAACCTTCCATTTAAGACAAGCCTTAACGCTCATCATTTGGCGCCCCTATAGTGATTTCTCCAGCTACGATCTTTAAGTTCAGCTTCATGTATCATTATTCTGATTAACCTATATCCATTGCTGTATTGCTGTTGTATTGTTGCAATCATATATTGCGGTTTGTGCTTTCTATCACCCGATACACATTGGTCGAACGCTAGCAGAAGCATGCGTTATTAGTCGCCTCAACAGGCAATAAAGCATGCTCCCATGCTTCAGAGCACTGCTTTCTATACGCTTCAAGCTCTATAGTCACGGAAAAAGCGCAATTTCACTGCAGTGAACTCATGAAAATAGAAAAATGTAAGTTTCGTCTCCTCTAGGGGACGAATTAGGTCAAACTGTATTAGTTTCTAGGTCAACTGTCTTTTACGAACCGTTTGACAATGTTTTTGAACCGTTTGTTGACGCCGGATAGTGTCCTCACTTGGTTTCATGCAATTTAAGAATCCAACAAGACAATTGGGTTTTTGAGACGGAAAGAGCGGAATATTGTAGAGCAACATTCTGTATATATTTACAGTGAAATTGCGCTTTTTCCGTCACTATAGCGCTTGAAGCGTGTAGGAAGCAGTGCTCTGAAGCATGAGAGCATGCTTTATCGCCTGTTGAGGCGACAAGTAAAACATGCTTCTGGCAGCCTTCGACCAATGTGTACCGGGTGTTTCTATGGATCTTCTTCTTCTTCTTCTTCTAAGTTTTTTTTAAATTATTATTACGAAGCCCACATGGGTTATATAAATGCACTTAGCACGATGATGATGATAATGATGATGATGACGACGACGATGATGAAATTATTAATTAAATTGTAATAATAGAAATGAAACATTACTTTTAAACAGCTTGAGTGTCGTGATTTTCCAAGCAACGATAAATACCATCTCTTCTGGCGTAAATAAAAAGCTACAATTGTTCAATTAGAAGGTTTAAAATTAATTGACGTCATTATTTAAAATAAATTATATTTAAATAAAACAAAACAAACAAAAGATTCCCGTAATTTCCCCATTTCGTTGAATTTAAAATGTAAGCCTCCTCCTCCCCCCCCCCCTTTTTTTTTTAAAAAGGAGAGACGATTGACAATTTGACAATTTAATTTAATGCATAAACGGCCTCTGGCCCATTGCATACACACGAGCAAACCTGCACGGGCATTCTCACTTTCACACGCATCTTCCAGCGTTGGCAAACATGTTGCAATTGCAATCGGGAACAAACAACTATAAACAATAGATGAATAATGCTGTTAGAAAATACATAGAAATACATTAATGAGAACACCTACGAATAATATTAATGAAAATAGCATTGATGGTAATAATAATAATAATAATAATAATAATAATAATAATAATAATAATAATCATAATCATAATAATATTAATCATCATCATCATCATCAAAAAGGAGAGAGAAAGAGAAAGAGAGAGAGAAAGAGAGAGAGATATTGTGTGTGTGTATGTGTGTGTGTGTGTGTGTGTGTGTGTGTGCATGTATTTGTGCGGGTATGCGAGTGTGCATGCGTGCGTGCGTGCCTGTGCATGTGTGAGCGCGCGCGTTTGCTTTTGCGTCATGTGTAGCTGCTATGTTGTTTACGACCACTTTATTGTTTATACTGTTGTTTGATCTTGAACTTTTTGTCTCGCTTTCTTTCTTATGTCTTGTTGTCCATCAGCCTTTCTTTATTATTATTATTATTATTATTATTATTATTATTATTATTATTATTATTATTATTATTATTATTATTATTATTATTATTATGTTTTTAAATTTGTAATTTCATCACTATTCCATAAGCGAAATCCATTATATAATCTGTCGTTATGAGTGGTTATATTTTTATCTTCCAGCTCCTTCGCATGACCTTGACACTAAAAATCCTCCTCTTCCTCTTTCTTATCATTACCATTCATTCATGCATTCATTCATTCTTCCTTTTCTTCCTTCTTCGCCTTCGTCGTCTCCTCCTCCTTCTCCCCTCACCCCCTCCCACCCGCCATCCTCTCTGTGTCTGTCTGTCTCTCTTTCTCTTTCCCCACCTCTCTTTATCCACTCCCAACCAATTACCCAGACCGCTTAACCCTCTAAAGCCAGCGTGTATGTCTTGTCCTGCCAAATAACTCTTACGGCCTGCCTTAATCGGAAGTTTTGCGGATGACATTGATGGATTGGCTGGTAAGGAACAAGAACTTGAACAGCTGGTACAGAGGCTTGACACCACCTCCAGAGTCTATGGAATGGAAATAAGTGCAGAGAAGACTAAAATGATGACCAATAACACCAATGGCATCAACACGGACATCAAAATCAAAGGCCAATCCCTCAACACAGTGCACCGCTTCAAATATTTAGGAGCCATGGTATCACATGGCTCTGTGGGTTCGGGCAAATAGAATAGACCCAACGTTTCCCGGCGTGTCGTAAGAGGCGACTAACAGGGGTGATGTTAGCACGGCATCACGGGGCGAAAGTCTTCTACACAGAAGTCACCGGCCAGAGCGGAGGAACCTCACGTTACTACAGGTTCAACGACCACGTGCTCAGGGCCAAGGCGAGCCACACTGTATTCGTGGATTTCGGCTGTGGCCAACAGCCTGGAGAGGATTTTTTGCCCAAGACACAACACATGATGAGGCTATCCACTAATTCCATGCCGGATCGGTCGTCGCCCGGAACAAGGACCGCGCCTTCCGTTGGCCACCAGGACGGAGGTAAAAAGTATGCTACTGATGGACAAATTAGCAAGATCCGCACGAGAAACAACATCGTCATAGGAACCTGGAATGTCAGGACCCTAACTGCGGAAGGAAAATTAGAAGAACTGGCCCACGAGCTGGACCACTATCGATGGAACGTTCTAGGTATCAGCGAACTGCGCTGGAAAGGCCTAGGTGAAACAACGACTGACAAAGGCCACAAGCTCTATTTCAGCGGTAGAGATGACAGGCACGAACACGGCGTTGGATTCTTGGTCCACAAGAACATTCTAGCCACTGTCATGGGTTGCCGCCCAGTCTCCAGTAGACTCATTACCATCCGTCTGAGAGCAACCCCTTTCAACATTACCATCATCCAGGCCTTTGCCCCAACATCAGACTATGAAGACAGCGAAGTGGAGGATTTTTATGAAAATATTCAGGCGGTCCTTGACCAAGTGCCGAAGAAGGACATAGTCATAGTGCAAGGCGACTGGAATGCCAAGGTTGGCCAAGATGCGCACCACAACTGGGGAGACACATGCGGACCCCACTGCAACAACGAGACAAATGACAGGGGTCTGAGGCTATTGGAGTTTGCCAGATACAACAATCTGGTACTGGCAAACACGCTTGGTCTCCACAAAAAATCCAGACGATGGACATGGCACAGTCCCGGCGGGGAACATCACAACCAGATCGACTACATCATGGTCAAGAAACGCTTCAGATCAAGCATCAACATTGGCAGGACACGCACTTTTCCAGGAGCAGACATTGGAAGTGGCCACGATCTCGTGATGATGTCTTTCCGGCTCCATTTGAAGAGAGTAAATACAGCAAAGTGCACTAGGCTGAAGTTCGACCTGGACAAACTGCAAGACCCGGAGGTGGCAAAAATATTTCAGGCCACAATTGGAGGGAAATTTGCACCACTGCTTATTTTGGGGGCAGGCGAAGTAGATGTCAACACCATGACCAATACCTTCAACTCAGCTGTAACAGATGCCGCCACTGAGATCCTTGGCAAGCACCGACCAAAGAAGAAGCCGTGGATCACACCTGAACTTTTGGATCTGTGTGATAAACGAAGAGAGTTAAAAAAAGAAAAAGAACACCTCACAGGGAGCTTTATTACCGAAAAATCAACAATGACATCCGAAAAGGCATGCGCACAGCAAAGGAGAACTGGATAGAAGATCAATGCCAGGAAATAGAGAACAATCTGAACAAGAACAATAGCAAGAAGGCCTACCAGACTGTGAAGCGGCTGACAAGTGTTAAACAGCCCAAAGTCTCCACTATCCAAAGCAAGTCTGGCATTTGCCTTACAGAAGAACAAGAAGTCTTGGACAGATGGACAGAGTACTGCTCTGACCTTTACAACCATACACCAAATGGAGATCCATCATCTCTAGCATGTCCCGAGAGCAGAGAAGAAGAAGAAATCCTCCCAATTCTCCGGGAAGTAGTTGAGGCAGCAGTGCAATCGCTGAAGAAAGGGAAGTCAGCGGGAGTGGACAACATACCAGCAGAACTGCTACAAGCAGGAGGAGAAGCGATGACTGATGCTCTCACCATTATCTGTAACAAGATCTGGCAGAGTGGGGAATGGCCTACACCATGGACCCAGTCGCTTGTCATCACTCTTCCCAAAAAAGGTAACCTTCAGGAGTGTGAAAATTACCGCACCATCAGCCTCATCAGCCATCCCAGCAAGGTCCTCCTGAAAATAATACTCAACAGGTTGAAACCACAAGCTGAACAAATCATAGCTGAAGAACAAGCAGGATTCATGGCAGGGCGAAGTACCACTGAACAGATTTTCAACCTCAGAATAATCTGTGAGAAATACCTACAGCACCAACAACATCTATATCATGTGTTCATAGACTTCAAGAAGGCATTTGACCGAGTCTGGCATGCAGCTCTATGGGCAACCATGAAAGTGTACAACATCAGCCCTAAAATTATAGAAGTCATCAAAAGCCTGTATGACAAGGCTACCAGTGCAGTCCTCCATAACAGCGTCATCGGGAACTGGTTCAGAACAACAATCGGTGTGCGTCAAGGATGCCTACTCTCTCCAACACTCTTCAACATCTTCCTAGAGCGCATCATGTCAGATGCTCTTGCTGATCACGAAGGCACAGTCAGCATAGGGGGCAGAGCAATCTCCAATCTTCGTTTTGCGGATGATATTGATGGATTGGCTGGAGAGGAACAAGAACTTGAACAGCTTGTACAGAGGCTTGACACCACCTCCAGAGCTTATGGAATGGAAATAAGTGCAGAGAAGACCAAAATGATGACCAACAACACCAATGGCATCAACACAGACATCAAAGTACAAGGCCAATCCCTCAACACAGTGCACAGCTTCAAATATTTAGGAGCCATTGTGTCAGACAATGGGTCTCGACAGGAAGTCCTCTCCAGGATCGCACAAACAACTGCTGCCCTGACAAGGTTGAAGCCCATTTGGAAAGACAGAACCATCAGTCTACATTCCAAAGTAAGACTGCTGCGCTCTCTGGTCATCTCCATCTTCCTATATGCTTGCGAAGCATGGACCCTCACAGCAGATCTCCAACGAAGAATACAAAGCATGGAGATGAGGTGCTACAGAAGACTTCTGTGCATTTCCTATACCCAACACATCACCAACGACGAAGTCCGACAGACCATCACACAAGCCATTGGACAACACGATGACCTGCTCACAGTGGTGAAGAAACGGAAACTCCGATGGTATGGCCACGTCACCAGATCATCAGGCCTTGCAAAGACCATTCTGCAAGGCACAGTGCAAGGAGGTAGAAGAAGGGGGAGACCGAAAAAGAGGTGGGAGGACAACATTCGAGAATGGACTGGTTTGACACTGAGCGAAGCCATGAGGGCTGCTGAGGACAGAGAAAGATGGAGTATGCTGGTTAAACGATCATCTGTGGTGCCCCTACGACCTTCGGGTTATGGGACAGGATAGGATAGGATAGGTATCACACAATGGGTCTCGACAGGAAGTCCTCTCCAGGATCGCACAAACAACTGCTGCCCTGGCAAGGTTGAAGCCCATTTGGAAAGACAATACCATCAGTCTACATTCCAAAGTAAGGCTGCTGCGCCCCCTTGTCATCTCCATCTTCCTATACGCCTGTGAAACATGGACCCTCACAGCAGATCTCCAACGAAGAATACAAAGCATGGAGATGAGGTGCTACAGAAGACCTCTGGCCATTTCCTAAACCCAGCACATCACCAACAACGAAGTCCGACAGACCATCACACAAGCCATTGGACAGCACGATGACCTGCTCACAGTGGTGAAGAAACGGAAACTCCGATGGTATGGCCACGTCACCAGATCATCAGGCTTTGCAAAGACCATCCTGCAAGGCACAGTGCAAGAAGGTAGAAGAAGAGGGAGACCGAAAAAGAGGTGGGAGGACAACATTCGAGAATGGACTGGTTTGACTTTGAACGAAGCCATGATGGCTGAGGACAGAGAAAGATGGAGTGTGCTGGTTAAGCGATCATCTGTGGTGCCACAACGACCTCAGAAATACGGGATAGGATAGGAACATGGAAGTTGAACGTCTACACCCACCATCAGCGATACGGCAGACGTGGATAACCATTGTGAGAAAAGGTGTAGTAGGGATCTAAAGCCACACTGAACCACCAGAGTAATCATACTTCTACAATGAACAGTAAAAATGGCCACTGTTACCTTGCCCATCGCGGTATTCGAACCTGTGTGATCGGTGTGCCAGTCGAACGCTCTACCGTTGAGCTACGGCGGCGGTCATGTATTACTCAGCGATATATTACAATCAAAGCGTCTGGACGACTGGCGTTTTGTAGGTCACTATGTCGGGTTCGTGTTATGCTTTAATGTATAATTCCCTTCAGGGGTTACTGTCTTCGATATGTTTGGCATAACGTCCTCCAGCTCATTCTTTGATTGAGATATATCTAAGATTTCTTGCATGTTTTGTTTTTTTTTCATTTCCAGACTTTTCTGGAATTATTTTGAAATAGTCGGGAATTAGAACAAGCCAAATGGCGATGTATCATTCAGTGGGTCCGTCGGTCTGTCGTTCGGTCTGTCCGTTGGTCCAAACATAAATGTATTCAACAACACATCTAATAATAATACAAGGCAAAACATCAGAGCGCACAAAAACACTAGTCGGTCCGTTGTAAACCATATCTGAAGAACCTCTAAACAGATTTACTTCAAGCTTCATATGAATATTACCTGGGTTAGCGGCCAGCCTTCTGTGTCATCGTAAATCCTTTACTTCAAAGGTCAAGGTCGCTGGGGTCAATTCTTTGCTAAACATGTTTTGTTCTGTATCTCAAACAACGGCAAAAACCGATTTTGGTATACAGGTACTTAGCGTCGTGAAAATTAATCTGTGGCAGTTCGTTCCTAGATCCGCCGGTCGGTATTACCCTTTTCTGTTAAAAACAAAATTCCCTTCTCTCAAAAAGGACTAGACTCATGTGAACTATTTTTAGTATGCAAATACTTAACAACTGCACAGTCTTTTATATCACTCATATTTGCACGTTCTCAAAGTTCAAGGTAGCATAGCTGATGTTAATGATATTCCAAATATTTTGCGCTATATCTCAAAATTGCCGAAATAGATTGTGCATAATGTTAGCTTGCACATTGTTGCCATCGTCACATTTTCTTTTGTTTTACTAGCTATAGTGGAGACAGAACTTCCCTTTAAAAATTAACACTTTCGAAAACGTTGGTTTCTAGCTATGTGTATGTGTCTGGAAATATTATATATGAATGGTTTGCCGTCTAGTTTATTTCCTTATATCCTATGGGCAAGATCGTAGAAATGACTTCTCCTTAGAAAAGCATGTATTTCTTATCGACAGGGGACCCTACCTACCGTAAAGCCCCCCCTCTCTCTCTCTCCCTCTTTTTCTCTCTCTCACTCACACACACACAAGCACACACACACGTGAGCACACACACACATCCACTTACTCCTCCCTCCATCCCCGTCCACCACCACTGGCACCAACAGTCCTCTATCCATCATACAATTAAAGCTAGATTATTTTGATGTACATAAAAAAAAACAAAACGTAACTAATAGATCCATTAAGGAACCCATTCGTCTTTTATTCATTACCTCGTCTAAATGCTACGTGTTCATTAATTATTTTGATTGTTTGATTTGTTTTCAGTCCTATCTATCTCTAACTTGTATAACGCCTGCACCCTATACGTGTCTTCAAAGGACGGATATTTGGTTTTACCATCTGTGTGTGTGTGTGTGTGTGTGTGTGTGTGTGTATGTGTGTGAAATACGTGTGTATGAGGGAGAGAGAGAAGGAGAGAGAGTGTGTATGTGTGTGTGTGTATGACTGTGTGTGTGTGTGTGCGTGTGCGCGCGCTACATAATAACCGTCTTTCCTTTGATTTTGAGTTTGAATCTACTGTTTTTTGGACACTTAAATTTTATCCGGGTTTTTTTTCGGGAAATTCTGGGCCGCCTCCACTGGTAGTCGCAACTACCCAAACCCAGCCTACCTAATATTATTTGGGATTTTGAAATTTTTCTCCTTTGCGCGATAATGCTATCAGAACTTCGAAAATATCTCATTAATTCTCCATTGCTTCCCGTTGATAAATAATACCTACAAAAATATATTTTCTATGTTTGTGTACCACTGCCGTTGATTTCAAAATTCGGTGTTAGAGTGTCATAACTCAAAACCCCTCTGGATATAAAATAGAAGAAATTATATAACACAATCACGTTCACACTCACATTACAAGATTTTTAGCGAAAGGGTTTACTCAGATTGCAATATCTCAATATAAAACAAAATAACAATTTTAACAACGACACACAAATGGAGAGAGAGAGACGGAGAAAGAATCAGAAGGAAATTGAAAGAGAGAGAGAGAGAGAGAGAGAGAGAGAGAGAGAGAGAGAGAGAGAGAGAGAGAGAGAGAGAGAGAGATTTTATTTACAACAAGGATGACGATTTTAGACTATAAGCTTAATCTTGCAATATTTCCTTGCATCAGTCACTCTCACATTCATGCTAATAATTATAGAACTTTCTATCGTATCCTATCCCGTAACTCGAATGTCGTTGGGGCACCACAGATGTTCGTTTAACCAGCGTACTCCATCTTTCTCTATCCTCAGCAACCCTCATGGCTTCGCTCAGTGTCAAGCCAGTCCATTCTTAAATGTTGTCCTAAAACCTCTTTTTCTGTCTCCCTCTTCTTCTGCCTCATTGCACCGTGTCTTGCAAGATGGTCTTTGCAAGGCCCGATGCTCTGGTGACGTGGCCAAACCATCGGAGTTTCCGTTTCTTCACCACTGTGAGCAGGTCATCCAATGTTGTCCAGTGGCTTGTGTGATGGTCTGTCGGACTTCGTCGTTGGTGATGTCTGGGTATAGGAAATGCCCAGAAGTCTTCTGTAGCACCTTATCTCCATGCTTTGTATTCTTCGTTGTAAATCAACCGTGAGGGTCCGTATTTCGCAAACGTATAGGAAGATGGAGATGACAAGGGAGCGCAGCAGCCTTACCTTGGAGTGTAGACTGATGGTCCTGCCTTTCCAAATGGACTTCAACCTTGTCAGAGCAGCAGTTTGTGCGATCCTGGAGAGGACATCCTGTCGGGACCCATTGTCTGTTACAATGGCTCCTAAATATTTGAAGCGATGCAATGTGTTGAGGAATTGGCCTTGGACTTTAATGTCCTCGTTGATGCCATTGGTGTTGTTGGTCATCATTTTGGTCTTCTCCGCACTTATTTCCATTCCAAAGGCTCTGGAGGTGATGTCAAGCCTTTGTACCAGCTGTTCAAGTTCTTGTTCCTCTCCAGCCAATCCATCAATGTCATCCGCAAAAAGGAGGTTAGAGATTGCTCTACCCCCTATACTGACTGTGCCTACGTGATCTGCAAGGGCATTTGACATGATGCGCCCCAAGAAGCTGTTGAAGAATGTTGGAGAGAGTTACTAGAGCATTCTGTTTGTATATAAATCTAAATCTATTTTCATAATTTAAATTGACATTAAGGCGCTATATCCTTACCATAGACCATAAATACTTGTGGTCTATGATCCTTACTAAACTGCTCGGTCTGAATAACGATAGCAATGTGCGCATGCGTCGAATTTTGTTATGCGTTTTAAATTTCGACCAATCAGAATGCTCCCAGTCGCTCCCTGTCCGCTGGCGATGCCCGGCCATTTGACGATGTTACACGGACACCGGTTAGCTAGTTTTAAAGGTTAGGCCTATAGTCCGCAGTGCTGTATGTATCGTGTGAAGGTTTGGCCAATTAGGATTAAGCATTATGTCACCGGGTGTGTGGGGGAGAGAGAGCGTGTAGCAGTGACCAGGGCAGCGTTCTATGAATGTTATAAGCTGGGACGACTTTTAGCGTTTATGATGGAAGTCGGGGACTATGTTTGAATAAAGGTAGGGCAGTCAAGGTTTATATTGACTGGGATAGTGTATAATATGCAAAAACGAGGATACACTAGTTCAGAGGTATTTTCCGAGGAATTTTACAGGTAAGGGTCAGTGGTCTGGTTCAGTAATGTTCCCTTCTTGGTGTTCGCCTTTTTGTTTCCTTTGTCTGTGATAATGATTTATTTATTACCGTAATTATAATTTTGTTGTTGTACATGTTTGGTCTCTGTGTAGCCATCCACGGCAGTGCATTCAAGTACTTTCAGACTGTGGCTAAAAACTCCCTTAGTTCCGCCTCGTAGGGTCCCTTAAGGCAGGCTGGACTGCTTATAACCAGCTGAGAAACGGCCAGCGACCCACAGCACAAGCTATGCAACTGGTACTCGCCTGGAAGCTTATAATTACTTTAACCACGCGCCAAGCTCTGTACTGTATAGGGCCAGGCAGGGCCGCGGGGCTGGCCGGGCGGCTGCGCTACATGCAATTGAGTGCCTATTGCTTGCACCATTAGCACCACGAGACTTTCGTAAATTCGCTGCAATTACAGAGGCCAGCAACCAAACACAAGAAGAGCTTTTATAATGTCGACCACATCACCAGAAAGTTCAAACTTTGTACTAAGTGACTTCAAATGGTGAACATTGTAAGAAGGATTCAAATGTGTAATTACCTATCCTATCCTATCCTGTCCCATAACCCGAAGGTCGTAGGGGCACCACAGATGATCGCTTAACCAGCATACTCCATCTTTCTCTGTCCTCAGCAGCCCTCATGGCTTCGCTCAGTGTCAAACCAGTCCATTCTCGAATGTTGTCCTCCCACCTCTTTTTCGGTCTCCCCCTTCTTCTACCTCCTTGCACTGTGCCTTGCAGAATGGTCTTTGCAAGGCCTGATGATCTGGTGACGTGGCCATACCATCGGAGTTTCCGTTTCTTCACCACTGTGAGCAGGTCATCGTGTTGTCCAATGGCTTGTGTGATGGTCTGTCGGACTTCAACGTTGGTGATGTGTTGGGTATAGGAAATGCACAGAAGTCTTCTGTAGCACCTCATCTCCATGCTTTGTATTCTTCGTTGGAGATCTGCTGTGAGGGTCCATGCTTCGCAAGCATATAGGAAGATGGAGATGACCAGAGATCGCAGCAGTCTTACTTTGGAATGTAGACTGATGGTTCTGTCTTTCCAAATGGGCTTCAACCTAATTACAATGTACACGTATACACACTCGAAAACGTAAAACCGGTCCACTGCTAGTAAGCTTATAGTGCAGGACCAGACAGCTAGTGCCATCAAATCGACTTAAATATAACACAAACCAAATCGACTTCGTGGTTATAGATTATGCTAACACAAAATACAGATATGGAAGTAACTAAATGCAAACCATTATCACAATACAAAGGATATTCCACATAAAACGATCACTTTTAGTACACAAAAATAGGATGATGAGCCATACGTTTCCTCATAGCTGTGTACTGCAGAGAGCGTGGCGTTGGCGTCTGCATCTGGATCGGCTCCAAGCTTCGCTAAAAATATCTTGCACATGCAGGCAGAGAGTCAAGTTTTACACACCGTCTATGTTTTAAACAAAGTTTGTTTTTCTGGCACGAGGTTGTGCTACTGGGTAAGCCTGTCGGCCTTTTTGAAACCAGTCGCATTACACGAGTAGCCTAATTAATTGTGTGGATGTTTGAATCATTGACATTCATGCTATGGGATATTATGGTAACCATTTTTATGAATTGATTATGGGTAAATTTTGGCCAGCAATGTTTGTTGGTTGTGTTGACTCGGGCATATTTGGGTTATGGAGTTGGCATTTTATTTACCGATTAGTTTTTTTTGTATTTGCAAAAGCAAACGTTTTAATGATATAAATTAGCCGGCTTGGATTGATTAAAAGTATGCTTGGTGAGGATTGTATTGCTAGGATATGAATTCAGTATACTAATGGTTTAATAAAGGGATGAATGTCAGGAATAGTGACATTGTAACTGGAAGCTACGTGGGTTGGGGAGGAATAGTCATGATGCACGCTTTGTCGATGTTACACTCGTAGTTTTTTTTTTTTATCAGTTCATTCAGCCCCGATGCTTGAAACCTGATAAAGTGTAACTCAGGTTCGTTTATCCACGCAGCCTGCTCACTCAGCAACAAGGCAAAGTCTTCGTATGTAGTTTTCCAACTTTATTCAGCATACATCAACACTGCATACAATCGCTTTTTCCACTCTCAACTTTTTACTTTCAACACACACCTTTTTTTTTTTTTTTTTAAATCAGTTTATAGTCCCCTCTCTCACCTTTTTGTGTGTATCAGTTTATAGTCCCCTCTCCTCCCGATTAGGATTTTCAGAGAGGAGACTTATTGTCTCACCTTTTTGAAACAGTGCGGCACTTATATAGTCTCTACATACTCCAGAACAATCGAGAATACCCCTGCATAAAACACCACAACCAATCAAAAGTAATTTCATCATTACTGTCTCACGTCATACAACCCTATTTGGAATGGAAGCTTCCATGGTTACCACTAGTACTATCCATACGCTTCGATCGATAGTAAACAACCGACTCGAGAAAATTCTCAAATAATATCGTTCAACCAAAATCACCAACGTTTTACAAAGCCTCTTCTAATAACAACGCAAAATCAAATAAAAGCTAAATACACTCTATTACTGCATGCGTTGCAAAACAAAACTATCTGATCTATCGCGTGCGTCACACACGCAAGCCTATTATTGTGCGCATTTCACACGTAAACCTACATGTACCATCGCACGCGTCTCCAACGTAACAGTCGAGCTGGTAGTAAAACAAAGGTTTACAGATTTATGTAAACCGATGAGTGGCCGAGGAGACGCCTTGACGCTAGAAGACCACCCATGAGGAGTTCCTTCGGGCGTGCGGTCATCTTTCGAGGAGGCCCTGTCACTCTTTCACGAAGCAAGAGGCGCTCTGTCACTCGGTAACGGCAGCGAGAGACGGGAGCGTTGAAATTGGCAACTCTCAGCGGGATCATCATTATCTCACTTTCACGACAGTCAGATGAACACGGACGATGCGAATCGAACTAAGTACCGATTAGTACTGACTATTCATGATTCCTTTAACCCGAGTGCCCCAGCAGTGGCGTGAGAGGTGATAACTGGAAGTGTGCCATTGACACTTAAATAAACCACGATTGTTGTTGATTGTTGTTGTTTTTTTGTTTGTTGTTGTTGTTCTTGTTTGTTTTGGTTTTTTTTGGGGGGGAGGCGGGAGTTTTTGTGTCTGGATTGTTATTGCTGATGTGTATTATATGTGATTTAGAATGTGTGTAGAATAAAAGTTGTGTTGTATGCAAGTATAACAACTAGTGTTGGTGTCAGGTCCGGCTGGTGCGGACGCCAAGAGTTCTTTTTTCTCGTCTACTTCTCCATCTTTAGGTCTTCTAAAACTATCCACTCCACTCGTGACCTTGACATAAACAATGCTAGTAAAAGCTATTTGCAAATCTGATATATCGTCTAGATATTCACAAAGAGAGAGAGAAAGAGAGAGAGAGAGAGAGAGAGAGAGAGAGAGAGAGAGAGAGAGAGAGAGAGAGATGGAGATGGAGAGAGGGAGAGAGACAGAGACAGACAGACTGAGACGGAGTCTGACACAGAGTAAGAGAGAGAGTAGACTAAATTCTAATTGATACAAAAGCTTTTTAAAAAAAAAAATACAAGTTCCTCTAGCTAGAAAATAATTTGATCTTACTTTTTTTTTAAAACTACAATTACATTACATTACATTACATAATTGTTGCTTTAGGTCCAGCGGAATCTTCCGAGCCAAATCAGGACCGGACAACCCCCAATCCGCATAAAAGATCTGCTGAAACAACCCTAGTGGGAAAACTGAATGCCCTCCACCAGCCAGTCACTTTACAATAAAGACATCCCACGCAGGGGACGGCTGAGGCTTCACCCCAACTTATCGAACCCCCGTTTACAAAAACAAAATAGAATACAAACATCATTATAAATTATCAACAAAACACATACAAATAAAATGCCTACATTGCTAAATAATAACATTATAGGAAGCCCTAGTGACCACCTGGCAGAAAGCGTCCAATATTCCCAAGCTGATCCAACAGACCTCATACACAAACAAGGAGTCTTGTCCCGGAAGAATTTTCAAGAAAAAAGGTAGGAGACTGGTCTAGCGAAGAAGACGATAGTATAGCAGATTGATAGAACAGAGCAGGAATGAGAAAGAGCAAATGAGAAAGACAGCGACAGTGGGAATTTAAAGCACTAAATTTCCAGAAAGTGGGGATACTATTTATACTGAAACCCCCGGCACCCCAACGGGGGGTATTTAAACTACAAAGCAAACTGTTTTTTAATACATCTCTATAGAAGAAGAAGAAGAAAGAACACCAAGAAGAAACTAGCACTAGGCAATTTGACAGAAGGAGGAAATATAGTAAAGAATGGTGTTCACGTATTGAACAGAAATTTCTAGAATAACATCAAAAGAAATAATCAACTAGCTTGAATCAAAACTTTAGACGGGGAAAAAAAAAAAGGCACAAAGACGCGAGTTTTGTGAAACCGTGGTTCTTGAAACCTGGCAAGCCATTTGGTCCAGCCATGGTACTGAGGAACACGCAATACCATTTCTAACCGCGTCCTCAAAGACATTATTTTCCCAGTTAAACGTTTAGGACTTTTTGATCTTTTCCGATCTCATGTATCACGTCCCCTCCTTTTAGACATGAATAAATATAAGCCCATACCTCTGGTAACCATTTTGAGTCTCTTTGAAGGCGTTGTTCCACTCCCAGTTATGCTTGTGAACAAACGCGGTCTCGTGTATCCGAAGACATTTTTTTACGGGGGGGGAGGGGGGGGTGTTTTGTTCTTTTTATGTTGAAACACTGTCTTTTTAACTGTTCTTTACCGTCTTTTTACTGTCAATTTTAACGTATAATACTATTATTAATACATTCGAGTTGCACATATCCAAAAGATAAAAGTGTTCCAGTAACCTATCGGTCGTTTGGGGAGAGAGGCATTTGGGACCTCTTTTCTCTAGGCCAGCTTTATGAGGGCGGTGCCTATCTCCTCTGTTTCGCTTTCTATAACTTCTTCGGTTCTAAACAGATCCAGCTACCCATTCACGGCTGGGTGGACAGGGGTGTGTCATGCGCTTGTTTCCTTGTGTGTGTGTGTGTGTGGGTGTGTGTGTGTGCGTGTGTGTGTGTGTGCGTGTGTGTTTGCTCCGTTACCCACACATATCTTTCACAGCCCTCATTACGTAGCTCTTGAAAGTGTGTGTGTGGAGGGGGGAGGGTGAGGGAGTTATTGTTTTATCATTGCGATGGAAAAGACATACAAATAAATAAATAAATAAACGTCGAAAGAAAACTGCTTCTCGATGAGTTAATGTTTCAGTAATATCAGGGAATAATAATAATAATAATAATAATAATAATAATAATAATAATAATAATAATAATAATAATAATAATTTATTTTATAAAGCGCGATTCCAGACAACTGTCTGCTCAAAGCGCTCACACGCATGCACACACTCTCACACTCGCAGGTTAACATTATAATCTTAAAGTATCGAGTTTAAACGAAGGGTAAAATATGTATACTAAAAGAAAGATGTACTTGTACAAGATTTAAACTTTAACACTAAGGTAAAACACAGGACAGCAATTTTTAAAAAGTTAGGGCAAAATGGCTACAGTGGTTACAAATACAATATATAAATCGCACAAGCTAAGAAATAATTGATTTTTACATGCGAATCACAAAACCAAACCATAAACAGAATTTTAAAAAGTATGTGATAAAATGACATCGTACTAAAACGTATTGCACATAACATTGCATTGCACAAACACACACACATACACACACAAAGAATGAAATTACGGATTTAACCGTCTTATAAAATATTACGTATTACATTTAAAAACAAAAATTAAAATAATGAAAATGGCCAAAATTTAAAATGAAAACAAAAAAAAAATTGTGTGTAAAACTTGTCAAAAGAACGAGAAATGGAGGTAACGGAAAGACGGCAATATATCAAACAACAAAACAAATGTGACAGAAGATAAGTGAACAGTGAAAAGGCGAAGGGAAATAAATCAGGACTTTCACTGCGCATTTAGATACATGACCTTAGCGGCACGTGAGCGCCTAAGAGCTAAGAGTGTCTATTATGACACAGGGTTTTGCAACAGTTCCGTTAAGCGAAGACAACATGTGTTTATTCAACGCATACTTGTACCCCTTGTCACTTAGGTCACACGTTAAATTTTGACGGACTGAGGTTGTCTTATTTTGTTTTTAAAACTTGAATTCCAGAAGACAAACGTGGCGCTAAGATGACGATGGAATGACGTATATTTGACATGACGATTCCGGCTTCAATTTAGAGCATTTACCTTTTAAGGTATTTGTATTCTTCTTTCGAAGATTCACCAACAACGACGTCCGACAGACCATCACACAAGCCATTGGACAACATGATGACATGCTCACTGTGGTGAACAAACGGAAACTCCGATGATGTGGCCACGTCACCAGAGCATCAGGCCTTGCAAAAAAAAAAAAAACGTCCTGCAAGGCACGGTGCAAGGAGGCAGAAGAAGAAGGAGACATAAAAAGAGGTGGGAGGACAACATTCGAGAATGGACTGGTTTTACACTGAACGAATCCATGAGGGTTGCTGAGAACAGAGAAAGATGGAGTACGCTGGTTAAACGATCATCTATGGTGCCCCACAGACCTTTGAGTTACGGGATAGGATAGGATAAGATATGACCTTTTAAGACTTCTGTTGTGTTTAGTTAGCCGTCCGCCTGTTTGACTTTCCCTCCCTCCCCTCTTTTTTGAAAGAGGACTTAATCAAGCATACATTATATAATTCTCGCCATTGTTTCGAGGAAAGGGTGCAAGACGGGGTTAAGCCACCTAATGCAAATATTCTGCACTTAAATTTCAACTTCACCCTCGCCTTCTCTCTTTCTCTCCATCCACCGTCGCCCCTCTTGAACTGAAGCTTTAAAAACTACCTAATCTTAAGTAATATAATAATAGTGCCCATTGTCTCCCAATATTATTGTATGACGGTGCTACGTAATGCTAATAACCTTTTAAAAAAAATTATTTCGAATTTGCCTTCTCTCTCTCTGTCTCTCTCTCTGTCTCTCTCTCTGTCTCTCTCTCTGTCTCTCTCTCTCTCTCTCTCTCTCTCTCTCTCTCTCTCTCTCTCTCTCTCTCTCTCTCTCTCTCTCTCTCTCTCTCCCTCTCCCTCCAATGTGTTCGTGTAGGTGTACGTAATGGTTTTTTTTTCATACAACTCTGCTATAATGAGAAATTTCAGCAGTACACGCTTTTGTTTAATGGTCTAAACAAGAAAGGTTTTCGAACAAAAATCGTAGTTTTGGTGATTGGCTCGCTAGTGCATAAGACGTTTGTGTGTCAACTGCAGCTCATTGGAATATCACGGCGGCAGAGTATCAGCCAGTGTCATGATCAAAGCTGTAAGAGATGACAAGAATCAGGATGGGGTGGCGTAATTAACGAAATGTGCCGAGTTCGTTACAACGGTGTTAAAGTTAACGGTTTTACTCGTAATAAATTTATTTAAATGTGTGTGTGTGTGCGTGCGTGCGTGCGTGCGTGTGTGTGTGTGTGTGTGTGTGTGTGTGTGTGTCCGTCCCTCTGTCTGTAATTTTGCTTTTACTTTCCAGTCCGTACATCTAATACGAGCGACTGATGCAGACACACACGTTACACGGACCATTCATAAAACGACACAAATGGTTGAACAGTAGCTTTACTTTTGAAAATTGCTTTTTAACTTTTGTGTTTTCTTCAAACAAACAATAAGGCTATTGAATTAGCAAGAAAGAAACCCGTAATGTGATTCTTATAGCGGAAGTTTGTGTTGGCTGACCTTTGATTATATCCGGTCAGTGACGAAAGCAGACCATGTTGGTCCATGGTTTGGCACTGCGTGAGGGAGCTCGGCAAACATAAAGACAGAAGACGACAGATGCAGGACACTGGGTCATTCCATTATAGGCTGCACTGATCACTACGCTGTGAGATCAAAATCAAAGATCAGCAGTTACATTCTACCATTGTAAGATATCACGTTACGCCGCCCTTCATGCAAATACAAGTACCGAGTCTGCTGCAGCCTTCAAGAAAACACCGGCGACGCATCTTTTTTTTGCCCCAGACTGAACCAAACTTTGCCAAGCACCATTCTGATTCTCTGTGTATTCCATTACCCTTTGTCCCGCTGGGCTGTTGCTGTCCTGTCGTTTTTTGTTTTCCTATAATACTCTTTTTAGGCGCAATGAAAATGCTTCGGGATGGATGCCTTCGCGTTAGAAGTGGACATCATCATAATAGTGGACATCATCATCATCATCATCATCATCATCATCATCATCATCATCATCATCATCATCATCATCATCATCATCATCTCTACCCCTTGGGGTCATGAGCAATCTTGCCACTGTAGATTGTTCTAACCTATAAAGGGAAAAGTGAAAGCCCCAGTTGAAAACCTGTCTTGACTTTGTAGGCATGACCGATTCACTGCGGCAACAGTACCCCCGTTGGGGTGCCGGGGGTTTCAGTATAAATAGTATCCCCACTTTCTGGAAATTTAGTGCTTTAAATTCCCACTGTCGCTGTCTTTCTCATTTGCTCTTTCTCATTCCTGCTCTGTTCTATCAATCTGCTATACTATCGTCTTCTTCGCTATACCAGTCATCTACCTTTTTTCTTGAAAACTCTTCCGGGACAAGACTCCTTGTTCGTGTATGAGGTCTGTTGGATCAGCTTGGGAATGTTGGACGCTTTCTGCCAGGTGGTCACTAGGGCTTCCTATGATGTTATTATTTAGCAATGTAGGCATTTTATATGTATGTGTTTTGTTGATAATTTATAATGATGTTTGTATTCTATTTTGTTTTTGTAAACGGGGGTTCGATTAGTTGGGGTAAAGCCTCAGCCGTCCCCTGCGTGGGATGTCTTTATTGTAAAGTGACTGGCTGGTGGAGGGCATTCAGTTTTCCCACTAGGGTTGTTTCAGCAGATCTTTTATGCGGATTGGGGGTTATCCGGTCCTGATTTGGCTCGATCGGAAGAGTCCGCTGGACCTAAAGCAACAATTATGTAATGTAATGTCATCATCACTGTTTTCATAAAGATATAAGCAATGTGAAATAAGGCGTTACTTTTCAACCATGAATAAAGTTCACCAGGTATTCACACTTTTCTGCTATCCTATGCACCAACGGGAATCCCCTCATGTGAAACATACTTCCGGTTTCTTTCTCCGTTGTTGTTGCATCAATTTTTATTCATCAGATTAACATAAGTTGTACAATGGGAAGTTTTACAGTGGGCCACCAGTATCGTACCCTCACATTTTTTATTATTTTTTGGCTGCAGTTTATTATCCCTTTCTATCGCCAGTGGCGCGCCTAAACCCTACCTACCTAACATTATTGGTGAATTTTTGAAAAATATTCGGAGAAACATAACGCCCAGATGCTGGCTCGAACCCACACCTGTCAGGCGCCATTGGTTTCTGGCTTGTGGACACGGCAAGTTAGTCCCGCCTTAGCCCACTTGCTCGCCTAACATAGTCAACTAGGCTACTTCGTGTTTTGTGAAGGTTGCGACGGCGAAGCTATGGAAAACTACAAGAGTCTTCAGGTCCTGTTTCACTTTCTGTCGATGATCGACGCACCTCCGAAGTCGCCACAAATACAGGCCTCTACGATTGTTTTTTGCATCCTTTCACTGAGCATGTACTTCCTCCACCGTTTTTATACTTATCCCACTCGTTTTCTGGCTCTAACAATCGTCGTTTTCGGCAATTTGCCATATTTAAAAGTCACGCATCAAGCTTTGATAAAAGCAAAACAAGCCAGACCGGAACTTGGTTTCATTCTAACCTCGTTTTAATTTATAATGGCGATACCCACGAGTTTTTATGAGAGGTGCCGGAAAGTTGTGAATAATACACTGTGGTCTTTGTGCAACAACGCGATACAATTGCAACAAGGACTGTATGGGAGATTACCTTACTGAACCGACGATTCATTACGAGATTATTCATACTCTTCATAAACAATAGAAGACGTGTTCATTTTTATTAAGTGGAAGTTGCGTGACTTATGTATTTGTATTATTTTATATTACCTCAGAAATTTCCAACAACGCGATACAATTGCAACAAGGACTGTATGGGAGATTACCTTTCTGAACCGACGATTCATTACGAGATTAATCATACTCTTCATAAACAATAGAAGACGTGTTCATTTTTATTAAGTGGAAGTTGCGTGACTTATGTATTTGTATTATTTTATATTACCTCAGAAATTTCCAAACCCATAGCTATTTCTTATTATTCGGTAAAATGTACTCTCTGGTGCTGCGTCCTCGTTTTCTTGTAATGCGTTTAGTCCATTCATTTACTTCTCGATTTAGTTGTATTTCGTCGATTTTAATGATGATGATGATGATGATGATGATGATGATGATGATGATGATGATGATGATGATGATGATGATGATGATGATGATGATGATGATGGACGCTATATGTACGCGCTTTTTCCCAAACCATCAATCAGGCTCAAAGAACGGCTATCTTTACCAACATACACGCTCACATGTTTCACCAGCTCTCACACACACAATAAACGCACACTTAATCACTCAAACATGTGCTGTTAAAGCAGAGAGACCGCTATTAGAATACGGGGAGGAAATCCAATGTTCATTTGTGAAAGTTTGAGATCGGCTGCATCACTGTAATTTTTTTGTTTACAAGTATCGGCTTTGGAACTGCTATTTTTAGTTCCAGAATGTTGGCTGTAGCTATTAATATACACAAAAAACTACGGAATTTATTCATTAAAAAAAACACCAAAAAACAAACTATTCTTTCGAAAGAGTTTTTTTTATATTTTATTTGTTCTCGTAAGCTTATTTCTTTTTTGTTTTTTTGCGGGGCAACACTCACTGTCAATGTTAAAAGGATTTGTGGAGGGTGAGTGGTGAAAGCGGATCCCTTTAATATAAGACGTCAGGAAATGTTGTTTTTTCCACTTTAATGTGCATTTTATAGAACATTACTACTATTAGCATAATAATAATAATAATAATAATAATAATAATAATAATAATAATAATAATAATAATAATAATAATAATCTTATCCTATCCTATCCCATAACTCGGAGGTCGGTGGGGCACCACAGATGATCGTTTAACCAGCGTACTCCATCTTTTCCTGTCCTAAGCAACCCTGATTGTTTCGCTCAGTGTCAAACCAGTCCACTCTCGAATGTTGTCCTCCCACCTCTTTTTCGGTCTCCGTCTTCGTCTACCTCCTTGCACTGTGCCTTGCAGGATGGTCTTTGCAAGACCTGATGATCTGGTGACGTGGCCATACCATCGGAGTTTACGATTTTTCACCACTGTGAGCAGGTCATCGTGTTGTCCAATGGCTTGTTTGATGGTCTGTCGGACTTCGTTGTTGGTGATGTGCTGGGCATAGGAAATGCCCAGAAGTCTTCTGTAGACCTTCATCTCCATGCTTTGTATTCTTCGTTGGGGATCTGCTGTGAGGGTCCATGTTTCGCAAGCATATAGGAAGATGGAGATGACAAGGGAGCGCAGCAGCCTTACCCTGGAATGTAGACCGATGGTCCCGTCTTTAATAATATACTACTACTACTACTACTACTACTACTACTACTACTACTACTACTACTACTACTACTACTACTACTACTACTACTACTACTACTACTACTAGTTAAGAATCAGGTAGGCCTACCCATTAACAGCCGAATGAACTGGGATGATTGGCATTAAGAAGAGATTAACAATAATTATAAATCAATAATCTCTTCTTAATGCCAATCATCCCAGTTCATTCGGTTGTTAATGGGTACCTGATTCTTTTTCAGAACCAGGGATCGACGGTAAAGCAGGAAATAAAAGTAGATAGCACCTCTCTCCCAAAGCAAACGGGCCCCGAAGCAGGCGGTCCGCATTGATATATCTCTATAGGCAATTGTGCAATGGGTATAGCGCAAGGGCAATGGCAGTGAAAGTAGTGCAAAGGGCATAAGGCAAGGAGAGGAATACCATACTACAGGGCAGTAGTGCGTCATACCAAAGGGCAGTAGCACGTCATACTAAAGGGCTGTAATGCGTCATAAGAACAGGCAGTGTTATGATAAGGGTGATAATGTCTAAGCCTGCTACCAGGAAGTACAAACAATACTGGACTAATTGGAGTCAACAGGTTGAAAGCGATTTAAAAAAAAAAACGCGCACTAGATTAAAAGATTTTCTGAACATTTACTTCGCTGAAAGCTTTTTGTCAGGAGTTACAAGTCATCTTGTTTTAGAAACTTTTTTTTTAAAGTTGAATGCCCGTTCTTCTGCACATGGTTAGTTCTAGCCGCTTAAAAGCCTAATAGCCAGGAACATGTATGTGACGTATTCTCGACAACAATGAACAAGCACGTCAAAAGAATGGATATAATATTTAATTTCCCTCTCGTGCGTGGATCTGTCCCTCGGACAAAATTGTAAGGTTTAGACTAGCCTGTGCTATTCATTGCACGGACATTAAAAGATCCTGACGCTCATGTTTTAGATGAGAGCCGCTCGGGCCAGGAACGTTAACACACGCCCGCAAGCACTAGGTAAACTGACATTGTGACTTATGTTTTAATGCAGTTATACAGTTTGTATGGGTCCAGACAGGTCTTTCCAAATGGAGCTTCAACCTTGTCAGGGCACCAGTTGTTTGTGCGATCCTGGTGAGGACTTACTGACGGGACCCATTGTCTAATATAAAGGCTCCTAAATATTTAAAGGTATACATTGTGTTGAGGAATTGGCCTTAGACTTTGATGTCCATGTTGATGCCACTAGTGTGGTTGGTCATCATTTTGGTCTTCTCTGCAGTATTTTCAGTCCATAGGCTCTGGAGATGGTGTCAAGCCTCTGTACCAGTTGTTCACGTTCTTGTTCCTCTCCAGCCAATCCATCAATGTAATCCGCAAAACGGAGGTTGGAGATTGCTCTACCTACCCCTTCTATTGATTGTGCCTTCGTGATCTGTAAGAGAATCTGACATGATGCGCTCTATGAAGATGTTAAAGTGTCGGAGAGAGTTGGCATCCTTGACGCACACCGATTGTTGTTCCGAACCAGTTCCCGATGGCGCTGTTGTGGAGGACTGCACTGGTAGCCTTGTCATACAGGCTTTTGATGACTTTAATAATTTTAGGGCTGATGTTGTACACTCTCATGGTTGCCCACATTGCTGCATGCCAGACTCGGTCAATCGCTTTGTTGAAGTCTACAAACACATGATATAGATGTTGTTGGTGCTGTTGGTATTTCTCGAAGATTATTCCGAGGTTGAAAATCTGTTCAGTGGTACTTCGCCCTGCCCTGAATCCTGCTTCTTTTTCAGCTATTATTTGTTCGGTTTGGGGGTTTCAAGCTGTTGAGTATTATTTTCAGGAGGATCTTGCTGGGATGGCTGATGAGGCTGATGGTGCGGTAATTTTCATACTCCTGAAGGGTACCCTTTTTGGGAAGAGTGATGACAACCAACTGGGTCCATGTTGTAGGCCACTCCCCACTCTGCCAGATCTTGTTACAGATCATGGTGAGAGAGTAAATCATCACTTCTCCTCCTGCTTGAAGCAATTCCGCGGGTATGTTGTCCACTCCCGCCGACTTCCCCTTTTTCAATGATTGCATTGCATGCTGCCTCAACTTCTTCTCGGAGTATTTGGAGGATTTCTTCCTCTTCTCTGTTCTGTGGACATGCTAGAACTGATGGATCTCCGTTTGGTGTGTGGTTGTAAATGTCAGAGCAGTACTCTGTCCATCTTTCCAAGACTTCTTGTTCTTCTGTAAAGCGAATGATATTAGAGGCACCGTCTGTATATGTAGGATTGTTCTGTATAACATGTGATCGTGTTCACTGGTTACAGATCGTCGCTCTTTGAGTCTAATTTAGGAATAAGGCGCGTTTAGCATCCATTATTATTATTATTATTATTATTATTATTATTATTATTATTATTATTATTATTATTATTATTATTACAAATTTGTCTAATATCACAGATGTGAATAGACGTTAAAATAAATATATAAATATTATTATTAATAAACAGTAAGCGTTCAAATTTATGTTTGTTTAGTTCCCGAAGCGTACTTTATGGTGTCGGAAACAATTGCTTTTGGCTTTAGGCGTCCGTCCGGAGGTGACTTTTGCGAACTGTTCTCTGAAACTAATAGACGGACTTCTATTAAACTTGGTACGCAGTTAGAACATAATTATCCGTATAAAATTTTGCCTGAATACAAGAAAAAGGAACACTCACAGCAAGAATATATATCTATATATATATCTATATATATCTATATATATCTATATATATCTATCTATATATATCTATATCTATATATCTATATCTATAGATAGATAGATAGATAGATAGATAGATAGATAGATAGATAGATAGATAGATAGATAGATAGATAGATAGATAGATAGATAGATAGATAGATAGATAGATAGATAGATAGATAGATAGATAGATAGATAGATAGATAGATAGATAGATAGATAGATAGATAGATAGATAGATAGATAGATAGATAGATCCGTACTTTTCTCTATTCTTGCCTTTGCCTCGCTGCCTTTCCGCGCGAGTTTACGTCACAGGATACACAGCGGTAAGGTGTGAGGGTAAGACTGGTGGAAGGGAGGGGTAGGGGGGGGGTACCGGAAGTCCCCAAAGCTTTCAGTTTGAGGACTCGAAGTTCCCTGCCTAGTTGGATAGTGTCTGTTATTTCCGGCAGTATGAGAATAGACCTAAATCCTATGCTCATGACCATCCTTACTCCTCTCGCGCTGATCTTGCTCTAAATCCAGTCAATTGTATGAAAGTCCGTGGCTATGGATATGCAGAACGATTACAAGTACTGGACGTCTGTCTTGAAACTGCGTCTGACAATGCTGTCGGCATAGTTTCCCTTTTAAAATCCGTTTTACACAACATTTACGATTCCCTCCCTTCATCCTAACTCATATTTATGTGAACAGAAAAGAGCGTAAAAAGTACAAGGAAAAAAAAAATGAAAATTTATTTGACGGTCAACAGAATTTATGGTGTTTTCTCTCTCTGGTGATGCCTTGTTTAAAAAGATTAATTCTATTCACCGCAGTGCTGCAAAATTACTTATCTCCAACATCTCCATCATCACAACTGATTAAAAATAAAACTGGCTGGTAAGCTTCCCCTTAACAAACACCTTAATTACAATAAAGCCGTTTTGATGTACAAAATACTAAACAATAGAGCTCCTGTTTATTTAAAAGTACTCTTTAGCAAACCTTCCTCTCGTTATTCAATTTTCAGACATAATTTATTTAACATTGCCACAGCCACGCTCAGACATATTTAAAACATCTCTGTCATATTCTGGTCCAAGTATGTGGAATTCTCTACCACAAGAGATCATGGAAAGCACAAGTATATCAACTGTATATGTCATATATCATAGTTGATATACTTGTGTGGAAAGTAAATCATTAACATTGTTTAAAATTGGACTCCACACATTTCTATATTCCCTTCCTATCCTGTCCCATAACCCGAAGGTCGTAGGGGCACCACAGATGATCGCTTAACCAGCATACTCCATCTTTCTCTGTCCTCAGCAGCCCTCATGGCTTCGCTCAGTGTCAAACCAGTCCATTCTCGAATGTTGTCCTCCCACCTCTTTTTCGGTCTCCCCCTTCTTCTACCTCCTTGCACTGTGCCTTGCAGAATGGTCTTTGCAAGGCCTGATGATCTGGTGACGTGGCCATACCATCGGAGTTTCCGTTTCTTCACCACTGTGATCAGGTCATCGTGTTGTCCAATGGCTTCCCATGGCTTCCCAATATTCCCTTACTCCTAATATTTAAGATGATTGTATACATCTTGTTCTTTCCTATCTAGCGACAGTTTAATTTGTTGAAGTGTGAATTAGCTTGTGTATGTGTGTAATTGTGGTGGTGGGGGGAAGGGAGAGTGGGAGTAGAGAAGGGGTATTGGAGGGGGGTGGAGGGAGGGAGTATGTGTATTTCGGCACATTAATTTTCTTAGTAATTTTTTTAAAATTCTTACCAATGTTAAGGTTTGTGTTAGTTTCAAAGCAATTTTATGTTCATTATTTTGTTTGTTCTGAATTTTTTTATTTCTTTTACTTTACAATGTTATTGAGGGCTAGCTGTAAGACAGGTCCATAGGGCCTAACACTATTATCCTATTAAAGGTTTCAACTTCGACTTATCTCTCTCTTTTTCTCTCTCTCCTCTCTCTCTCTCTGTTTATCCCCCCACCCGCATCCCTCTATCTCCTCCCCACCACTATATTTCTCCAGCACCCTTCTCTCTCTCTCGTTCTCTCTCTCTTTCGTTCTCTCTCTCAATCTCTCTCTCTCTCTCTCTCTCTCTCTCTCACTGCGATGATGAATGCTAGTGTCCTTGTAAAGCGAAGCCTTAATACCAGTGCACCTACCTATATATTACCACAGAGCTTAATGGTATTACCCCCAAAAAAAGTATGGTGCATTAAGTATCAACATTTAACTTTTTTTTTTAAAGTGGGCGAGTTACAAGATAGAGTGTGGCAGGACTTATAGAAGAGGATTCCTGGACTTCTGGTTATTTCATCCTGAAGAAAAATAAGGAGAAGGAGAAGAAAAAGAGAAGCAAGCGCAACAACAACGCCCAAACGGGGTCTCGGCGCATGGGCATTCACAGTAACAAGAAAAATGGTGGTGGGATTATGGAAGGGAATGCAGAGAAGAATGATGAAAGTTGGGATGCAGGGAAATTATGTGTAGTATGAAGTCATAATTATATAGACGTGTACGTGGTTTAAGCATAGTTTCTTCTTCAGAAGTGCCGGCTTGTTTATGGTTTGTTTCACTGTAGTCAGAAACCGGCACAGAAAAAAAAAGACCAAGGTTAGTAGTATCAGACATACTTCTCTCACCTTATCCGCCTCTACACCACCCTCACTCCCGAATCCCGTAACTCAATCCTTCTAGGTACCATGTACCACACACCTTCTACCTCTCTCTCTCTCTCTCTCTCTCTCTCTCTCTCTCTCTCTCTCTCTCTCTCTCTCTCTGTTACGTTTGCGACGCGCACGATAATACGTGTGAGATGCGCACGATAGATCCGATCGTTTCGTTTTGCAAAGCATTCAATAACACAGTGTATTTACCTTTGATTTGATTTTGCGTTGTTGTTAGAAGAAGCTTTGTATAACGTTGATAATTTTCGTTGGACGATATTACTGGAGAATTCTCTAGAGTTGCTTGTTTACTGTCGATCGAAGCTTCGCGATAAATGTAGATAGCTGAGAAAATTCTTGGACTGTAAAGAAAGTTGTATGACGTAAGACAGTGATGACGAAGTCTATTTTGATTGGTTGTAATGTGTCACGCTGGAACATTCTGGCGTTATCTGGAGTCTAGAAAAAACTATATAATTGATGCACTGTGTAGAGAAGAAAGAGGAAAGTGAAAAGCGAGTAAGCGATTATATGCCGTTGGTGATGTACGCTAAATAAAGTTGGAAAACGTCATACGACGACTCCTGCCTTGTTGCTGAGTGAACAGGTTGCGTGGATAAACGAATCCGAGTTACACTTATCAGGATTCAAGCATTGGGGTTAAATCAACTACTGATAAAACCAACGAGTGTAACTCTCTCTCTCTCTCTCTCTCTCTCTCTCTCTCTCTCTCTCTCTCTCTCTCTCTCTCTCTCTCTCTCTCTCTCTCTCTGACTTTTGTTAGATTAGAAGCAGTCAACTTTTTTGTGCTTTTTTCAGTCTCACTTCTCTGTCATGTGTTACGATTGAGAAGCACATTTTAATTTCGAATAATCATTATGTTTAGGCACAAGGCATGCAATATAGTTTAACGTTTAGTTTTCCTTCGAGTTTTATTTTGCTGGATGTGGTTTATTTGTTTATTGATCGAAGAGTGGGGAGCTATTTAGCACCAGATAATTATATTCTCGAAGCCAGTACAATGTTCCGTGACGCAAGGCAGTGCGTTAATCTGGTGACGAGTATTAGTTTTGATTGCGCCATTCTGGAACGTTCTGTAGTTTTTCTAGTTTCTTGATAGATACACAAAAATGTCTGTTTACGGTATCCCGACCGACTCTAGCTTTTTTCTTTTTTGGGGGGTGGGGGTGGGGGTGGGGCGTGGTGGGGGTTACCGGACCGACTGACTGCACTGACAAGACTGTTCGCAGACGACACAGCCGTATACAGAGTGGTAACTAGCAACCAAGAGCAAGCCCAGCTACAGCAAGACCTCCAGCGCCTTGAGCAATGGGAGAAGAGCTGGGACATGCAGTTCCACCCTGACAAGTGCACAACTCTGCCAGTCACGAGGAGCAGACGTCCCCTACAGTCTAGTTACACCCTACACGGTCACACCCTTGAGTCAGTCTCTGAGGCCAAGTATCTCGGGGTGAACCTCCGCAGCAACCTTGCCTGGGACGCACATGTCAGCAGCATCGCCAAGAAGGCCAGTAAGACACTGGGCTTCCTGAGAAGGAATCTCAAGGTGAGCTCTACGGCCATCAAGGAGCGAGCTTACATGGCCTACGTGCGTCCTATCCTGGAATACGCAGCATCTGTTTGGGACCCTCTCATTCAGAAAGGCATCGACAGGCTGGAAGCAGTTCAGGGACGCGCCGCCCGGTTTGCTACTAACCGCTATCACAACACATCGAGTGTTAGGGACATGCTGGAGTCACTGGGGTGGCAGTCCCTGGAGGATCGACGTTGCACTGCACGTCTTCAGATGCTGCGCAAGATTACTAGTGGCACTGCGAACTGCCCCATCATCAATGGGAAAGTGGAACAGGCTATATCGCGCCAACGCCGCAGCCACAATAAGCAGTACAAACAAGTCCCGTGAAGGACCCAATATAGAGCCGCCTCTTTTCTGCCACGAACCATAAAGGACTGGAATGCCCTCAACAGTGAGGCACTGGAGGCTCTGGCTGCTGACACCTTGGTGTCGAGAGTCTCCCAATGAAGCCCTCCAGTTCCCCTGCCCCCCACCCCTCCTCCACACCACCCGCCACCCCCCTTCCCCCCCCCCCCCCCCGTCTCCTTACCCAGCATTTCCCCCCTTAACTCACATGTCCCATGGGTTGATTGATGTAGCGACATGATTTATTATTAGCTCCGTATCCGTACTTGACATGCATACAAAACCTTCCTTTCAAGTGCCATAATGATCAACACGATTGATTGTGGGCGTATACGGCAAGACAAGACAAGACAAGGCAGACAATTTTTTTTTTACGTAGCGCGATATGCGCGTGAGATGTGTTTTTCAGAAAGAGATTTTGTATGATTGATTCTGTGTGCTGAATAACGTTGGAAAACTTCATAACGAGGACTCCTGCCCTGTTAACGAGTGAACGGGTTGCGTAGCTAACGAATTCGAGTTACACAAGCATTGGGGCTGACTCGATCTTTGCCGCGTAACACAGCCTGTATTACACCCACTCTCTCTCTTTTCCTTTACCCTCCCCCTACCCCACGCACTCCCCACAGTCCCACCCAAGCAAATCTCTTTCGCTTCACTCGTCTTTAACTTAACCTTTGTCCCTGCCGCTGCCCTTTGTAATTAGCCGCTCATCAAGGATTCACACCACTGAAGCTACGGCGTGGGTAAATTAATGCAGTAATTCACGTGGCATCTTTGCACTACGATTAGCAAGCTGTTGAAGGAGCTGGGGACGACGGATGTTTCACTCAAGGCACAGACATTAGCCCATTTGCACCCACATTTTATTTTTTGATGAAAGTTATGTGAATGTGTAGCATTTAGCATACAAATAACATATCTGATAGTTATTTTGAGGAAATAATGTTGAAAAAGTTGTTTTATGAGAGTGTTTTTGGCGATCCCAAATATGGGATCGTGGGAGCGAGAGGGTAGGGGTTTTTTCACTTATGGGCACATCAAGAAGGCACGCAAACAGATGTATTTATTTGAACTTTATTTTTATCTGTTTCAAACATCACAAGTCCTCTGTGAAAGATAAAGGTTTTGCCATAATAAAAAGTTAAAAATTACAAAAGACTAAAGCCAGTGCAGCCTCAAATGAATCATTTTCAAAGAAATCCAACTTTGGACACAAACATCTACAACTTAGATAAATACAGATAATTTTACAAAAGAAAAAAATGCATGTGTGATACAAGTAAAAAAAACTGTCACAAAGTGCCAGCACGGTGAAGTGCCATCATCAAAGAAATCTGAAACAAATACTGAAAGTCTACTAATGCAATCTACAAATTTGTAAAAGGAACATAGATTATTCCAAATACGAATGGTTTGTATGAAGAGACAACATGCAATAACAGCAAAGTAGAATGTATTTCAGTCCTGTCATCGGCATCATTGTGTCATTTAATAATAATAATAATAAAAGTAGGCTTATATAGCGCGATACCCCAGCTCAGGGTTGGGCTCACCGCTCTTAACATAGGATATATCTTTACAACAAACATAAACAATAAAACAGGGTATGCAAGCATTCACACCAACCGTACTCACAAAGGCATACAAGAGAACAACAACATATGCAATAAACTACACATGCAAAATAAACAAACAAACAAACAAAAAATATTAATACAATGGCATATTAAATAATAATAAGATTCACCATACAGATTTAAAATGTAATTAAATTTTTTTTACATCTAACAATAGTTAATTAATACAATGATCGGATAAAAAAGATAAGACCCGCCTCTCCTCATTATTGCAGAAATAAAATATTATCAAAAACATAATGTACAAACTAATGCAAAAATAATTATGCAAAAATAATTATATAAAAATAATTAGATACTCAGATTTAAATGCCTACAGACTATTTATGTGTCAAGCCATGGACGGCACCCCACCGGCATCCGTCATCAGTCGGAGGGTGAGTCAATCAGGATAATACAGTTTGAAGAGATGGGTCTTGAATGCGTTTTTGAAGGCCTGGGTGGTCGGTATGTTGCGGATGTGTGGTGGAAGAGAATTCCATTGCTTGGGAGCGCAGAAAGAGAAAGATCGTTCACCGTATGCCTTAGTGCGTGTCTTGGTAACAGAAAGAATGCGCGCGTCTGCAGAGGAGCGAAGCGGTCGAGAGGGTGAGTAGACAGTTAGAAGATCAGTAAAATAGGAAGGGCAGGAGTCAGAGAAGAAGTTGTGGCAGAGAGTGGACAGTTTGTAGTCGATGCGGGCTTGAACAGGGAGCCAGTGAAGAGAGTGGAGAAGTGGTGTGATGTGATCGCGCTTTTTTGCCTTAAGAACTAACCTAGCAGCAGAGTCTTGGACCCTTTGCAATTTATCGATAAAGTGTTTAGGTGAACCTGACAAAAGAGAGTTGCAATAGTCTAGACGAGAGAGAACGATGGCACAGACTAATGTTTTTGTAGCACTAATAGTGAGGTAATGGCGGATGGAGCTGAGCTGACGAATGGCGGTGTAAGCAGAGCGACAGATGTGAGAGATGTGATTGTTGAGGGACATGTCATCGGAGAGAATGTAGCCAAGATTCCTAGCAGAGGGAGATAACTGTATGTCAGAGCAGCCTACTTGAAGAGAAGTGGGGAGAGACGAGGCAAATGATGTTTTGTGATTGTGGATAAGAAGTGCTTCTGTCTTGTCGTCATTCAACCTCAGCCTACTGAGGGCCATCCATGACTTGACCTCACCAATGCACTCTTGCATGGACTGGACAGCGAAGTTAACAAGAGAAGGATGGGTGGGTTTGTACAGCTGCGTGTAATCTGCAAACGACTGGCTCTCAACAGCATGCTTTTCGAGCAAGATGAGCAGTGGCTTGGTGTACATTATGAACAAAACAGGGCCTAAAACGGACCCCTGTGGAACCCCGCACACCAAGTCAGCTCTGCTGGAGAAACAGCCATCCACAGCGACCGCCTGAGTTCTATCGGAAAGGTAAGATCGAAACCAATCCAAAACTGATCCAGAGATTCCAAAGTAATCCCGAAGGGTCTTGAATAGGGTGTGATGGTCGACGGTGTCAAAGGCCGCACTAAGATCTAAGAGGGTTAGGATGGAGACGTTACCGCTGTCCAGAGCGAGCAAGAGGTCATTGGTGACTTTCAGGAGAGCTGTCTCTGTGCTGTGAAAAGGTCGATAAGCTGACTGGTTTGGACTAAGAAGGGAGTTATCATTCAGGTAAGCAAAGAGTTGTTTTAAGACTAGCTTTTCAGTGACTTTAGACAAAAATGACAGATTAGATACAGGTCTATAGTTTTTTTAGGTCATTTTTATCTAGACTGGGCTTTTTAAGCAAGGGTTTGATGACAGCTGACTTGCATGAAGAAGGAAATGCGCCAGAAGACAAGCTCTCGTTGACTATGTGGGTTATGGTTGGGAGCAACTGATCTAACGACTCAACTAACAGTGGAGTGGGGATGGGATCCAGAGAACATGACGTTGGTTTAGATTTAAGAATAACACTTTTGACTTCTTGTTCTGATACAGGGTTAAAAACATCAAAGCGTGAACTAACACCAGAAGCAGGAGACAAATCATGGGGATGGATGCCATGACGGTCAAGATCAGCACGAATGTCAGCTACTTTACCTGTGAAGAAGTTACAAAAAACATCAGGTTGCTGAGACAACGGATACACTGAGGGAAGAACAGTTGCTTTGCCACTACCTTTGAGATGGTTACAGACGTCAAACAGCTGCTTGCTAGTTTCACTACTACTGATCTTATTGCAAAAATACAAAGATTTAGCACGGTGGACAATCTGAGACACACGCTTCTTGGCAGCAGAGTAAATCTGCTTAAAAACAACAAGGCCTGACCTCAACCACTTCTTTTCCGCACTACGCCGGTGTTTCTTGGCGTCACGGAGTTCTTTTCTAACAGGAGCGTACCAGGGAGATGACCGAGCTAACCCAACCTTGCGGCGGGTAGCGGGAGCGTGACGGTCAAGCACAGCACGCAATGCACTGTCTAGCATTTCCGCAGTGGGCAGAGGGCAGGGGACAATTCAACGCTAAGGTCATGCTTAAAGGCAACTCTATCTATAGCCCGCAGGCTGCGGACCTCCTTGAACTCAGGGGGAGAAGGGGGGCGCAAACGTTACGGTCACAAATAACGCAGAAGTGGTCCGATGACAGCTCTTGAGAATGAGACATGGCAAAGCATCTGTCATGTACACCGACATTTCATGCATATGTGCTTCGTCTTCATGCCACAATAGGCACACTTGAGCTGGGTCGGTGAGGGCTGCACCAGGTGGTCAAGTCGGTCCAATCGGATGTTGTCTGGGACACGCTTGTCAAGCTTGGGGAACCCTCTGGGGCGTCCTTGAGTAAAAGCAGGAGCGCTGGTTCCGGCAAGGAGTGATCGAGCAATTGAACGACGAGTGGCCAGGAGGTCGTTGGTCCTGTTCACTACATCACTCGACAGCGTCCGGAGGTACCAGGCTTGTTGGACACACAGGTCCACACAGTATGCAAAGATTGGTCACCACCACTTCTTTGATCTGATCGTCGTCCGATATTCCTCAAAATTCTGATCCATGAGATCTATTCCAGCGATGGGGCGGTTGTAGTGCCTTATGATGTTAGGCTGGCCAATGTTGACACGTCTCCCATCTGCTCTTGACCAACGCTTTGCTGACTGTATTGGTTTACACCAACGAAGTTGGAGACGGCATTGACAACATTGTTGTAATTCCAACTGACAACCACAGTTCAGTTTTTGATGTCAGTAGAATAGTCAAGGTGCCTCTCGGGGTTTTCTCCATCTCCTTCATAGTCTTGAGGGGACAATCTCCAGTGCGGTTTGAGCGAAGTGTTCCAGTGCACGCGATCTTCTTGGTCAGGCATTGGACAAGTGCCAGGGAGGTAAATAAGTTGTCAAATGTGAGGTGGTAGGAGTCGCTGCCTTCTTCTTGAAGCTCTGAAATGAGGTCTACCACCATGGAACCCCACATTTCAAGTCCAGGATACTCAGTTTGTCGTTCTCGAGCTCATTGGTAGGGGTCAAACTGGACCACATAGCCCAATGGTTTAGCCAAGACCCACATCTTGAAGTCAAAACGAACAGACTTGCCTCTGATGAATTGTTTAGCTCCATGCTTGCCGAAGTATGGGATCATTGACTCATCGACACTCAAGTTCTGGGTCTTTATGTATGTGAAGAACTTCAGAAAATTCTCGTTGAGCAAGCTGACGAGAATTCGGACTTTGCTGAACTTGTCACCAGCGTCTGGGTTGGCATTATTACTGAGATAAAGATATCTCATGAGCTCATCAAATCGATTTCTAGACATTGCAGCAGAGATAGCTTCATTGTGGACATCGGGGCCAAGATGGACAAAACTTCATGTATGTCCTGAAAAAACACATAGGACAAATATTACGGTAAATTTTGGTAAAAAGACAACAGCAGAGACTGTTTTAGAATGTTGCTTATGTTCCCTAGCATTGTAAGAACCTGTATATAACATTAGAGCTAACTTTGAGCCACGCACTTATGAGTACATGAGAGATAACACACATAGAACAATAGAGTACTACAAGTGAAAAACCCCTACCCTCTCGCTCCCGCGATCCCATATTTGGGATCGAACTTTGACCTTTAGCTACTTCAAAACTAAAAGCTTTACAGAAAAACTGAGAGACTTGATTTTAGATAATAGGCAGAACTGTAACTTTGCTTCATAAGGTGTTACAAAAATCCTAACTGGTAACATGCTATTATAGCTTACCTTTCCTATGTTGCCATGCTGCTGTTGAAATCTGGGGGGTGTCAATTTCAAAGTGACAGAAAGTCAAGTGTTAAAGGCCAGTCACTCCTTATTTACATTAGAACTTCTCTGCTAGTCTCCCTTCAGCTGTCAAAACAATTGTGAACAGGAAAACCCAAACATAGTGATGACAGCACATTGGATTCACGTGATCCCAAATATGGGATCGTGGTAGCAAATGGGTTAGACACATTGCAACTATTAAATTTACAAAGACTCTTTAGTCGCATTTAAAGTTATAAATAAATAAAAAATAAATTAATATTTTAAAATATACGGTCTTGGACATGACACACCAATAGGATTAGAAGTAGACGGCCGAGCGAAGACAAATAAAAATTGTAAAATACTGTTTTAAAAGTAAGAAGAAGAAAAAGTAGGAGATATTACAATGTGCGTACATTCGGTCTAGGTCACTTTAAACTTCGACAATAAACGTCAAGTAAAGACGCATGCAAATTCGCGCGCCAAGCAAGCACACACACACACACACACACACACACACACACACACACACACATACACACACACACACACATAATGATATACATATATATATATATATATATATATATATATATATATATATATATATATATATATATATATATATATTAGTACTAATGCGATTTAGGGCCACTTTTTGTCTCCCTAATGTATGAAAATTCAGTACTGCGTTGATAGGGCGAACCAAAACGCGTCGCCCTATGATTTTGGCCCACAGTTTCTTCCCTTGCATTGATATTCCCCTATCCACCGCGCCATCGTGAACCCCTTCCCATGAACTAGGCGGGAAACGATTTGGAACTGTTCTTAGATACATTATATTGGAGAAATATGCCCTTCAATTTTGTCAGCATTAGGGCGACTTCCGTAAAAACCGCTATTACAGCGACAACATTTTATATCAAATTAACTAATTTTGGGGGAGGATTCTTTTCATCAAATTTGTTCTACATGCTCTGGCCACAGTCAAGATTCTAATTTTGCATTCTCAACATTCTGTCCCATTCCGTTTTTATGCACACAAAAAAGTAGATCAGTGGTAGCCACGTGCACTTTTGACTTTCGTCAGCAAGAGAGAGAGAGCGTCGCACCGTTTTTCGAAAACTTGAACTATGATATTCTAAATGACAAGTATTCTATTTCTTGAACTCTTTTAAAATCAGGAAGTTCCCAGATATAACTGTAAGCGTCTAGAATCCTTTTGCTGATTTTAGACGAATTTTAAAACACGTAACTATCATTCTGTGCGTTGCTGAAGTTTTACATCATGGCCACGCAAAAGGAAGATGAAATGAGCGGGGAGATTGATAACTGAGAGAATTTAAGCAGATTTGCTCTATCTAGATACTGTGAGTTTTACAGCCTTTGAAGCTGCTGATAACACAATGAGCTGTTTAAAGAAAATGGTTTCCAAAGTTTCGTCACGCCACTGAGATTTTTAGAAATAAGATCCTATCCTATCCTATCCTGCCCCATAACCCGGCGGTCGTAGGGGCACCAAAGATGATCGTTTAACCAACTTACTCCATCTTTCTCTGTCCTCAGCAGCCCTGATGGCTTCGCTCAGTGTCAAACCAGTCCATTCTCGAATGTTGTCCTCCCACCTCTTTTTCGGTCTCCCTCTTCTTCTACCTCCTTGCACTGTGCCTTGCAGAATGGTCTTTGCAAGGCCTGATGATCTGGTGACGTGGCCATACCATCGGAGTTTCCGTTTCTTCACAACTTTGAGCAGGTCATCGTGTTGTCCAATGGCTTGTGTGATGGTTTTTCGGACTTCGTCGTTGGTGATGTGTTGGGTATTGGAAATGCCCAGAAGTCTTCTGTACCACCTCATCTCCATGCCTTGTATTCTTCGTTGTAGATCTGCTGTGAGGGTCCATGCTTCGCAAGCACTTTGGAATGTAGACTGATGGTCCTGTCTTTCCAAATGGGCTTCAACCTTGTCAGAGCAGCAGTTGTTTGTGCGATCCTGGAGAGGACTTGCTGTCGGGACCCATTGTCTGACACAATGGCTCCCAAATATTTGAAGCTATGCGCTGTGTTCAGGGATCGGCCTTGGACTTTGATGTCCGTGTTGATGCCATTGGTGTTGTTGGTCATCATTTTGGTCTTCTCCGCACTTATTTCCATTCCATAGGCTCTGGAGTGGGTTGAAGCCTCTGTACCAGTTGTTCAAGTTCTCGTTCCTCTCCAGACAATCCATCAATGTCATCCGCAAAACGAAGATTGGAGATTGCTCTACCTCCTATGCTGACTGTGCCTTCGTGATCTGCAAGAGCATCTGACATTAGGCGCTCTAGGAAGATGTTGAAGAGTGTTGGAGAGAGTAGGCATCCTTGACGCACACCGATTGTTGTTCTGAACCAGTTCCCCATGACGCTGTTATGGAGCACTGCACTGGTAGCCTTGTCATATAGGCTTTTGATGACTTCAATAATTTTAAGGCTGATGTTGTACACTTTCATTGTTGCCCATGGAGCTGCATGCCAGGGTCAAACGCCTTCTTGAAGTCTATGAACACATGATATAGATGTTGTTGGTGCCGTAGGTATTTCTCACAGATTATTCTGAGGTTGAAAATCTGTTCAGTGGTACTTCGCCCTGCCCTGAATCCTGCTTGTTCTTCAGCTATGATTTTTTCAGCTTGGGGTTTCAACCTGTTGAGTATTATTTTCAGGAGGACCTTGCTGGGATGGCTGATGAGGCTGATGGTGCGATAATTTTCACACTCCTGAAGGTTACCTTTTTTGGGAAGAGTGATGACAAGCGACTGGGTCCATGGTGTAGGCCACTCCCAACTCTGCCAGATCTTGTTACAGATAATGGTGAGAGCATCAATCATCGCTTCTCCTCCTGCTTGTAGCAATTCCGCGGGAATGGTGTCAACTCCCGCTGACTTCCCTTTCTTCAGCGATTGCACTGCTGCCTCAACTTCTTCCCGGAGAATTGGGAGGATTTCTTCTTCTTCTCTGTTCTCAGGACATGCTAGAACTGCTGGGTCTCCATTTGGTGTATGGTTGTAAAGGTCAGAGCAGTATTCGGTCCATCTGTCCAAGACTTCTTGTTCTTCTGTAAGGCATATGGCAGACTTGCTTTGGATCGTGGAGACCTTGGGCTGTTTAACACTTGTCAGCCGCTTCACAGTGTGGTAGGCCTTCTTGCTGTTGTTCTTGTTCAGACTGTTCTCTATTTCCTGGCATTGATCTTCTATCCAGTTCTCCTTTGCTGTGCGCATGCCTTTTCGGATGTAATTGTTGATTTTTTCGGTAGACATCAGCTCCCTGAGAGGTGTTCTTTTTTTTTTCTTTTTGTTTATCACACAGATCCAAAAGTTCAGGTGTGATAAACAGCTTCGTATTTGGTCGGTGCTTGCCAAGGATCTCAGTGGCGGCATCTGTCACAGCTGAGTTGAAGATGGTGGTCATGGTGTTGACATCTACTTCACCAGCCCCCAAAATGAGCAGCAATTGGTGCAAATTTCCCTCCAATTGTGGCCTGAAATAGTTCTGCCACCTCCGGGTCTTGCAGTTTGTCCAGGTCGAACCTCAGTCTAATGCACTTTTGCTGTATTTACTCTCTTCGATTGGAGCCAGATAGACATCATCACGAGATCGTGGTCGCTTCCGATGTCTGCTCCTGGAAATGTGTGTGTCCTGCCAATGGTGATGCTTGATCTGAAGCATTTCTTGACCATGATGTAGTCGATCTGGTTGTGATGCACCCCGCCGGGACTGTGCCATGTCCATCGTCTGGAGTTTTTGTGGAGACCAAGCGTGTTTGCCAGTATCAGATTGTTGTATGGCAAACTCCAAGAGTCTCAGACACCTGTCATTTGTCTCGTCGTTGCAGTGGGGTCCACATGTGTCTCCCCAGTTGTGGTGCGCATCTTGGCCAACCTTGGCATTCCAGTCGCCTTGCACTATGACTATGTCCTTCTTCGGCACTTGGTCAAGGACAGCCTGTTGATTTTCATAGAAATCCTCCACTTCGCTGTCGTCATAGTCTGCTGTTGGGGCATAGGCCTGTATGATGGTAATGATGATAAAAGAAATGATAAAGATGATGATAAAAGAGATGAGAAAGAAGAACAACTCACATGGAGCTGATGCCTACCGAAAAATCAACAATGACATCCGAAAAGGCATGCGCACAGCAAAGAAGAACTGGATAGAAGATCAATGACAGAAAATAGAGAACAGTCTGAACAAGAACAACAGCAAGAAGGCCTACCAGACTGTGAAGCGGCTGACATGTGTTAAACAGCCCATGGTCTCCACGATCCAAAGCAAGTCTGGCATGTGCCTTACAGAAGAACAAGAAGTCTTGGACAGATGGAAAGAGTACTGCTCTGACCTTTACAACCACAAACCAAATGGAGACCCATCAGTTATAGCATGTCATGAAAACAGAAAAGAAGAAGAAATCCTCCCAATTCTCCGGGAAGGAGTTGAGGCAGCAGTGCAATCGCTGAAGAAGGGGAAGTCAGCGGGAGTGGACAACATACCCGCAGAACTGGTTCAAACAGGAGGAGAAGCGATGATTGACGCACTCACAATTATCTGTAACAAAACCTGACAGAGTGGGGAGTGGCCTACACCCTGGACCCTGTCGCTTTTCATCACTCTTCCCAAAAAAGGTACCCTTCAGGAATGTGAAAATTACCGCACCATCAGCCTCATCAGCCATTCC
>CM072511.1:24998467-25015967 GCA_036898135.1 Oncomelania hupensis | reverse complement strand
TACCGCAAAGGTCAAGGTCGCTGGAGTGTCTATTTCTGGCTAAATACGCTCTGTTCTATATTTCTAAAACGCCTCGACCGATTTTGATTATTTTGATGGTTTTTGGTATACCGGTACTTTAAGCATGGCCATTCATGCAGTGTCGCTCCGTCGCTCCGTCGTATCAAAATACGGACTGACCATTAATCTTCTCTCTCTCTCCCTCTTTCTTTCTTTCTTTCTTTCTCTCTAAAGGAAAAAAAACATCACTATTTTCATTATTTTTAAAAGCAGATACTTAACTAAGCGAGCGTTGTGGCCAAGTGGGCTAAGGCGGGACTAACTTGCCTTGTCCACAGGCGCTAGGCCAGAAGCCAATGGCGCCTGACAGGTGTGGGTTCGATCCAGCATCTGGGCGCTATGTTTCTCCGAATATTATTTACTTTCGACTCGGGCAATGTCTCGGGGGTTTTCTCCGGGTACAACGGTTTGCTCCCCCAGCAAAATTTCAAAATCGCAACGAATGTTAGGTAGGTTGGGTTTGGGCGCGCCACAGGCTGCGACTACGCTTTCCCCAGGGTAGGCGGCCCAGAATTTCCCTATAAAAATTGACAATAAGGTAAATAAAGTAAAAATACTCAGCACTTAATATAGTTCATATTTTCATATTTGTACTCAGAAGGTCAAAGTTGCTGAGAATCAGCATTTTCTAAACACGTAGTGACCTGACATATCTCAAACAGACTGAAAAGATTTGGACAAATTTTAGCTTCCAGATAGTTCAAAGAAGGGTCAATCGTACTTTGAAGTGACCTTGAACTCGAACTATGACAGATAACAAGTGTAAACTTAATATATATATATATATATATATATATATATATATATATATATATATATATATATATATATATATATATATATATATATATATATATATATAGTATAGTGGGGAGGGGAGAGAAAAATATATATATATTTACCGTTTTGCGTTGATCTTGAAGGTTGCGGTCATTTTCGGTCCTACAAAAACATTTTCAACTATGGTTGCGAGTGTCTGGGAATACATTTGCATGACTGTCCATCCTCTCCCAGAAGACTTTCACATTCTAATATCGAAACTGCTGTCACACACGTCTTTTTTTTTTTAAAATCCATAAACTCAAGCCCATCTCTTTAGCCAAGCCATCTTTATCGCTGGTGTTTTACACACACACTTATTGTCTCCCTTGTCACAGTGGCCAGCAGTCGCTTTCTAACCATAACCCTGTTCAAAACTACCAACACTGCAACCTTAGATTTTAGAACTATGTTTGGCAATACATTCTCTTTCAGGAAGTTAGGTTCTGTTCCAATCTCCGTTGCCAGCCAGCCAAATTGTGGATCCTTTTTTCGCATGAAGATGTTTTTTCTCTGAGAACTTCATTCAGGCATCTTCTCATACTTAGGAAAAAAACAGTGGAAAGTTAGCATACGCTTAATGTGTCCGGGGACGTTAATTTACTCTCCAAAAAAAAAAAAAAAAAAAAAAAAGTCAGTACCTCCACTTACCTTATCGTCCCCTATACGCTAATGTGTTCGGGGACGTTAATCTATATAACTCAACTCAACTCCACTTACCCCAAGCCCAGCTGATACACTAACGAGGTAAGAATACAGCGAAACGGCCGTCTGTTTGATTGATTGATTGTTGCTTTAGGTCCAGCGGAATCTTCCGAGCCAAATCAGGACCGGACAACCCCCGATCCGCATAAAATATCTGCTGAAACAATTGAATGCCCTCCACCGGCCAGTCACTTTACAATAAAGACATCCCACGCAGGGGACGGCTGAGGCTTTACCCCAACTACTCGATCCCCCGGTTACAAAAACAAAATAGAATACAAACATCATTATAAATTATCAACAAAACACATACATATAAAATGCCTACATTGCGAAATAATAACATCATAGGAAGCCCTAGTGACCACCCGGCAGAAAGCGTCCAACACTCCCAAGCTGATCCAACAGACCTCATACACAAACAAGGAGTCTTGTCCAGGAAGAGTTTTCAAGAAAAAAAAGGTAGGTCATTGATCTAGCGAAGAAGAGCAAATGAGGAAGACAGCGACAGTGGAAATTTAAAGCACTAAATTTCCAGAAAGTGGGGATACTATTTATACTGAAACCCCCGGCACTCCAACGGGGGGAACTGTTGCCGCAGTGAATCGGTCCTGCCTATAAAGGAAAGACAGGTTTTCAACTGGGGCTTTCACTTTTCCCTTTATTGGTTAGAACAATCTACAGTGGCAAGATTGCTCATGACCCCAAGGGGTACGGCCGTCTGTATCTATGGCACAAATCCACAAATGCGAACAACTGGCAGAAGAGAAGATGAGCTAGATCTTTACTATCAATCGCTGATGACATGTAAGACAGAAACTAAGAAAGATTCTTATCCGAGATGCTATCGATAAACCCCATCCAATCTCTTTAGACGAGAGCCCACCTCTATCATTTGTATTTTACACACACTTGTAGTCTCCATTTACACACACGTTGCTCGCAACCGACAGTGGTTCTCCTATATATACTACTCAAAATAATACAAGGGCCACTTGGACATATGGGTCTCTTTATAAATCAGATGCATGGTTAGAAAAGAAGCAAAAGCGCTGCCATTTATACCCAGAAAAAAGCGCCGATTGTTGAACTGAACTCAGAAAATGCAAGCCTTTCGCGTGCAAATCACTTTTAATGTTGAAAATTTTGCTTTATTAGCAAGACAACAGTAAATTAGGGTCATTTTTTGGTAAAAATTGGGTTTGTTTTTCAACTCAGTGCAGAAAGTTAAAAATCACACATGTGATTACTTGTCAGAATAAGATTGTCTTGAATGTTACTGAACAGGATAAGTTTTGAAATAAGCAATATAAGCGATATTATTGATAGCAGCAAAAAATAATTAAACTAAATGAAATATGAGAGTGGCCCTTCAATTATTTTGAGTAGTATAGACTGGAGGAAAGTATTCCGGAAAGACCTTACCTTAGCGGTATAAGGCAGTATATTACTGTCAAATATGAGGGGAAATTTTCATTGGGAAACACCAAGTAACGTATTAGTTCATCTTCTGTATAAGGAAAACCAATAATAAGAAAGGGTAAAACACGGAGGGAGAAGGAAAGGAAAAGGCAGGAACGAGCGAAGACGACAACGACGACGACGATGTCGGTGACTAAAGCAGAAGAACAAGAGGAGGAAAAAGAACAACAACAGCTACTACTACTACTACTACTACTACTACTACTACTACTACTACTACTACTACTACTACTACTATTACTACTACTACTACTACTACTACTACTACTACTACTACTACTAATAATAATTTATTTTGTATAGCGCAATTCAAACATAAAATGCTTCACAAAGCGCTTGATCACACACAGCCACACACAGATACACACGCATAATAAATCTATTCTGCATTTAAAAACAAGACAACATGTAAACCTAGTAAAGGTAACAAACCAACAAATAAAAGTATAAAATCAGTCAATCAATCAATAAACTTATATAAAATAAATGAATAATTTCACAGAAAAAATTTAAGAGAGGGACGTTAATACCAAAAGAGGCAGATCAACAATGCCTCATCAAGATGTAAAGTATAAATGGTGGTGAAATACAGCAGATTTAAAAGTAGAATAATCGTTGAATAACTAAACATCGTTACAACATATGACAGGCCAGATGAAGAGAATAAAAGCTTGTGTAATGGCATTAATCTGGTTTAAAAAGAAAACATATTTGTGATTCACATAATAATAGTAACAACACCAATAACAATAATAATAATAATAATAATAATAATAATAATAATAATAATAATAATAATAATAATAATAATAATAATAATAATAATAATAATAATAATAATAATAATAATAATAATAATAGCAGTTTCTAATTTCATTTACAGTGAAAACAAGTTAAGAGGGATCAAATGTCATTTAAAAAAGCAAAACAATTTTAAGACAAGTACACGCATACGCACATGCATCCACGTACACACGCATTCACCCACACATTCACACACACACATTCACACCCATATTCACACACACACACACACCCCTACACACACACATTTCAGGTATCAGCGCAACAGGGTGTCCGCAAGGGAGGATGTTCTACAGGTGTAAGAGGAAGAGATAGGTTTTCATTTGGGCTTTGAAAGAGTCAAGAGACAACTACTACTACTACTACTACTACTACTAGTACTACTACTACTGCTGCTACTATTAGTACTACTACAGTCCCCCCCCCCCCAAACCCACCGATGTATCATGTTTAACAGTTGTTCCACATGGGAATGTTATTACATATAAAGTATACGCTTTATGGATACTATAGTTAGTTATTCATTGCTTACAGGGTCCAGAGGACTGCAATGAGACGAATCTGGACCACAAAATCATGACCACAACGTGGCTGAAAGAAGACTCATCCCTTATCCGCATACAAGATCTGCCGAAACAACCCTAGTGGTAACACTGAAGGCACTCCACCAGCCGATCACTTTACAATAAAGACATCCCAAGCAAGGGACTCTGAGGCTATACTCTTAATTTATCGAACCCCCGTTTACAAAAACAAAATAAAATATAAACATTATTATAAAATATCAACAAAACACATACATATAAAATGCCTACATAGCCAAATAATAACATCATAGGAAGCCCCAGTGACCATGCCATTTGGCAGAAAGCGTCCAATATTCCTAAGCTGATCCAACAAATCTCACACACAAATGAGGAGTTTTGTCCCGGAAGAGTTTTTTTTTTTTAAGAAAAAAGGTAAGTGACTGTCTAGCGAAGAAGATAGTATAGCAGATAGATAGAACAGAGTAAGAATGAGGAAGAACAAAGGAGGAAGACAGCGACAGTGGGAGTTTAAAGCACTACATGTCCAGAAAGTGGGGATACCCACGGGGTCATGAGTACTGTATGCATAATTTGACGTGTTTATGTCATTTGTTCATATCGTACTAACATATTACATGTCAGTGATATTAAACCTACCTGGCATGTTGCGTCGTTAAAATAATCCTATTCATGATGTTTGGTGTATCCTTTGATATTCTAGAGGGAATACATCAGGCGTGACATCGTGCTGTGGATATTGTATAAGAAATTGACGAAATACGGTTATGCACATATCGCATGTCGTGTTGCTGTTGTTAAGCGCACGCAAACTCTATATATATGATTTTAAACATGGCACGGTAGACATTTATAAATATGCATAAATGAAAATCCACGGTGGAGACACATTACGCGAAATATTTGTTCCCAGACAGTTGTAACGCCCGATGTTGTATTGTACCCAGCAGGCGAAAGCGGTGTAAAGATATGCTTGCTAAAATGTTACTACAGAAAAGAATCACAAGCGTTTTAAAAACAGATTAATTCAGTTATAATTGTGAATATTTATGCACTTATCAGTGGTTTTTGTTTGTAATTTAGGCTTGTTGTTAAAGCACAATCACTCAAGAAACTTGATTTCAGTGAAAATACGAATACCTTGGAAAGAGAAATGTTAAACACGCTACAGAAACGCAATCCATTGGATCGATCTATTTTACCATAACTGATTTTATACACCCCCTTTAACTTGATGGGAAAAGGGCATAATTACTAGATCTATGGTGAAGAAGTACCTATGTGCTAAGTGTTACGCGCCCCATGCCCAGATTTTCCAAATATTTATGCCAGACCCGTAACAAGCTGATTCTTGAGACCGTAACATGACACACAAATATTCCTCATCCAACCCCCTTTACTTTTGATTACAAACATAACATTTACTCTGATAGATTGTTGTGATTTCTTCTTTGTTTCCCTACATAATTTTGGTCTACATTTCATGTGTTCCGATGAACAGGTCAATGCACTAAAAACAGGTGTGAAAGATGCGGTATTTTCGATTTTATCGCCTACAACACTAGATTTATGTGGGTTAAAATTATACTACCAAGTGGCAAAGCCTTTAGTAGTTTATGCGTATATAGCTTGATGCCAACTTTCAGCCAAGTTCCTGAGATTGTGTAATTTAAGTGAGCATACCCACGTCGATGTCTTGGGTAAAACTAAAAAGGATGTAACCACTGTCTGGGTACGTTTATTCGGAGTAACCTGTCTCCACCGTGATAACTATCCTATGCGCGACGACAACACCTCGCACAATCTGCCGATTAAATACCCAGGAAATTGTCTGCTATCACTGTATCATTTTAACACGTTTATATACAAGTTTATTTCTGGCTCTAGCCTCTGATGGGCTTTCCGCCACGTTCGGGCAAACATAACGTCATTGACAAAGCAAGATCAAAAAGCTGCGTTCACATCATTCCATGCATTTAATATACATGGCACTGCAAGCATTATAAATTATGTATAACTGAATAAAATAATGTTAGAAAGAAACTGCTGGCGAGTTGAACAAGGGAAACCAAATGTTTGTTTAGAACAAAAGTGATAGAGGTGAGCTATTATCTTTAATAGATGCCATCCGTGTACATTCCTCGACTGATGAATAAAATTTGATACAACAAACAACAACAGTACATTCCTCAACACGGTGCATAACCTCAAATATTTAGGAGCCATAGTATCAGACAATGGGTCTCGACAGGAAGTCCTCTCCAGGATCGCACAAACAACTGCTGCCCTGATAAGGTTGAAGCCCATTTGGACAGACAGAACCATCAGTCTACACTCCAAGATAAGGTTGCTTAGCTCCCTTGTCATCTCCATTTTCCTATGCACTTGCGAAACATGGACCCTCACAGCACAAATACAACGAAGAATACAAAGCATGGGGATGAGGTGCTACAGAACACTTCTGGGCATTTCCTATACCCAGCACATCACCAAAACGACGTCCGACAGACCATCACACAAGTCATTGGACAACACGATGACGTACTCACAGTGGTGAAGAAACGGAAACTCCCATGGTATGGCCCACGTCACCAGATCATCAGGCATTGCAAAGACCATCCTGCAAGGCACGGTGCAAGCAGGCAGAAGAAAAAGGGAGACAGAAAAAGAGGTGGAAGGACAACATTGGAGAATGGACTGGCTTGACACTGAGCGAAGACATGAGGGTTGCTGAGGACAGAGAAAGATGCAGTACGCTGGTAAAACGATCATCTGTGGTGCCCCAAGACCTTCGAGTTACAGGATAGGATAGGATAGATGCCATCCTCTGTTGAATGAGGGAACGCAGAAAGAATTAGTACTATAGAACATATCTAATGAGGGAACACGGAAAGAATGATAGGAAAGATCTATCTCTTCTTCTCTGTTGCCAAAGATTTGCATTTGTGGGTTTGTAATATATATAAGAATACAGAAATATCGACTTCACATGCACCTTGTACACATCTCCCAACACACCTCACTCGCCATGCTGATTATCTCATACACAACAGTGCCAGTACCACAAACACACACACACACACACACACACACACACACCCATACACACACTGCAGTTGAACAAGCCAAACAATACGTTACATGTCACAATGTATCACATTAGTTAGTTATTGTTTATAGGGTCCAGCTGACTGCAAATAGCCGAATAAGGACCACAGTTTGGTTGAATGAGAACTCACCCCGATCCGTATAGAAAGATCTGCTGAAACAATCCTAATGATAACACTGAAGGCACTCCACCAGCCGGTCACGTTACAATAAAGGCATCCCATGCAGGGGATCGCAGTGTCTGTACATCGAACCCCCGTTTACAAAATCAAACTAGAATATAAACATCATTATAAACTATTAACAAAATACAAACATAAAACGCCCCAAATTGCTAAATAATACTACCACGGAAAACGTCACTGGAATAACATGTCTTGCAAAATAACTACAAATAATGGATTATCATAGTATCACACATGGCAGGTTAAATTATCTCTATCACTGTATTATTGTCAAGACAATGTGCTCAAGGACAATGACAAGTTTGTACATGTCACCCAGTTTATCCAACCGATACAATAAGCTTTTTGTGGCAGACAGAGCAAGTTTTAATACATCCTGTTGATATGGCACTACATATTACTGATAAAATAATATTATGTAGATCTGCACCTTGCATACTCTGCAGTTAAAATACAAATTGAAATGTCCACAAGCTTTCTGGTAGAGATTTAACATTTGCACTTTATAATTTCAAACAAGCTGGTAAGCCATTCAAATGTATTTCTGGACACTCAAATTTAGACACCGCGTAAAGTGTGTTTAGAAAATGATGAAGCGAAATGACCTTGGCCTTTGAGAAATTAGCAATATAAACGATCAAGCATGCTTTAGCGGTATCCGAAAAGGAAAAATGATGAAATTTGGTTCAGTCATTCTTGAGATAAGGCAAAATGTGTGTTTTGAACAATAAAGTGACATTCGGACTGACGGACCACCCGACTGACCGACAACCGGTCTGCTACTGAAGTATGGCCCATGATTTGAAGTACATGTATTTCCAAAAACTCACCAACATCTGTTCAGCCTCTTTGAGATATTGAGTAAATCGTCGATGGCTCAAGCCACGCCACACTCTGCCAGATCTTGTTACACATCATGGCGAGGGCGTCAATCATCGTTTCTCCTCCTGCTTGAAGCAATTCTGCGGGTATGTTGTCCACTCACGCTGATTTCTCCTTCTTCAGCGATTGCACTGCTGCCTCAACTTCCTCTCGGAGAATTAGGAGGATAGCTTCTTCTTCTCTGTTCAGGGGACGTGCTCGAACTGATGGGTCTCCGTTTGGTGTGTGGTTGTAAAAGTCAGAACAGTACTCTGTCCATCTATCCAAAACTTCTTGTTCTTCTGTAAGGCACAAGCTAGATTTGCTTTGGATCGTGGAGACCTTGGACTTTTTAAAACCTACCAGCCGTATCACAGTCTGGTAGGCCTTGTTTATGATCTTGTTCAACCTGTTCTCTATTTCCTGCCATTGATCTTCTATCCAGTTCTCATTTGACGTGCGCATGCTTTTGCGAATGTCAGTGTTGATTTCTCGGTAGGCATCATCTCCCTGTGAGGTGTTCTTTTCCTTTTCATCTCTCTTCCTTGGTCACACAGGTCCAAAAGTTCAGGCATGATCTATGGTTTCTTATTTTGGGCGGTGCTCGCCAAGGATCTCAGTGGCGGCATCTGTCACTGCTGAATTGAAGGTCGCGGTCATAGTGTTGAAATCTACTTCATCAACTCCCAAAATAAGCAGTGGTGCAAATTTCCCTCCAAATGTGTCTCGGAATATTTCAGCCACCTCTAAGTCTTGGAGTTTGTCCAGGTCGAACTTCAGCCTGGTACACTTTGCTTTGTTTACTCTCTTAAAGTGGAGTCGGAAAGACCTCATCACGATATCGTGATCACTTCTGATGTCTGCTCCTGGAAATGTGCGTGTCTTGCCAATGTTGATGCTTGATCTGAAGCATTTCTTGACCATGATGTAGTCGATCTGGTTGTGACGTTCATCGCCGGGACTGTGCCAGGTCCATCGTTTGGATGTTTTGTGGAGGCCAAGCGTATTTGCCAGTATCAGATGGTTATATCTGGCAAACTCCAAGATTCTCATACCTCTGTCATTTGTCTCGTTGTTGCAATGGGGTCCACACGTGTCTCTCCAGTAGTGGTGCGCATCTTGGCCAACATTGGCACTCCAGTCGCCTTGCACTATGACTAAGTCCTTCCACGCCACTTGGTCAAGGACAGCCTGCAGATGTTCATAGAAATCCTCGATTTCGTTGTCGTCATAGTCTGATTTTGGGGCGTAGGCCTTGTTGATGGTGATGTTGAAAGGGGTTGCTCTCAGACAGATGGTAATGAGTCTATTGGAGATTGGGCGGCAACCCATGACAGTGGCCAGAAAAGTTTTTGTGGACCAAGAATCCAACGTCCTGTTCGTGCTCGTCATCTCTCCCGCTGAAATAAAGCTTTTGGCCTTTGTCGGTAGTTGTTTCACAGCGCGGTTCGCTGATACCTAAAACGTTCCATTGATAGTGGTCCAGCTCGTGGGTCAGCTCTTCTAATTTTCCCTCCGCAGTTAGTGTGCTGACGTTCCAGGTGCCTTTTACGATGTTGTCTGTCGTGCGACTCTTGCCGTGTCCATCAGTAACCCATCTATCGCCTCCGTCCTGGTGGCCAACCGAAGGCGCGGTCCTTGGTGACCCAGGCGACGGCCGATCCGGAATGGAGTAAGCGGTTCTATTCATACCATGGTGTGTCTCGGGCAAAAAAGACTTGGCGGGACCCAACCCTCTCCAGGCTGTTGGCCACAGCCGAAATCCACGAATACAGTGTGGCTCGCCTTGGCCCGAGCACGTGGTCGTTGAACCTAAAGTAACCTCAGGTCTCTCCGCTCTAGCCGGTGCCTTCTCTGTAGAAGTCTTCCACCCAGTGAAGCCGTGCTGACATCATCCTTGTTAGTTGCCTCTTACAACACGCCGGGAAACGTTGGGTCTATTCTATTGAGTGCTCATACCCACAGGGCATACACCATGGACCCAGTCATCACTCTTCCCAAAAAAGGGTAACCTCCAGGAATGTCAAAACTACTGCACCCTCAGCATCATCAGCCATCCCAGCAAAGTCCTCCTAAAAATAATACTCAACAGGTTGAAACCCAAAGCTGAACAAATCATAGCTGAAGAACCAGCAGGATTCAGGAGAGGGTGAAGTACCACTGCGCGGATTTTCAACCTTAGAATAATCAGCGAGAAATACCTACAGCACAAACGAAATCTATATCATGGGTTTGTAGACTTCAAGAAATTTTTTGGCGGAGTCTGGCACGCCAACATTATTAAAGTCATCAAAAGCCAGTATGACAAGGCTACCAGTGCAATCCTTCACAACAGCGCCATCAGGAACTGGTTCAGAACAACCATCGGCGTGCGTCAAGGATGCCTACTTTTTCCAAAACCCTTCAACATCTTTCTAGAGCGCATCATGTCACAAGCTTTTACAGATCATGAAGACACAGTCAGCATAAGGGTTAGTGCAATTTCCAACTCCGTTTTGCGGATGACATTGATGGATTGGCTGGAGAGGAACAATAACTTGAAAAGCTGGTACAGAGGCGTGGTACTCCAGAACCTATGGAATGGAAATAAACGCAGAGAAGATCAAAATGATGACCAACAACACCAATGGCATCAAACCGACGCCAATCCAACACGGTGCACAGCTTCAAATATTTACGAAGAATGGCGTGCTACGCTACAGAAGACTTCTGGACTTCTCCAATACCCAGCACTTCATCAAAGACGAAGTCCGACAGACACAATGGCTTGCTCACAGGGGTGAAGAAACGGAAACTCTAAAGTAATGGCCACACCACCAGAACATCAGGTCTTGCAAAGACCATCTTGCAAGGAATGGTGCAATGAGGCAGAAGAAGAGACAGATAGAACAAGAGGTAAGAAGACAACATTCGAGAATGGACTGGCTTGAAACTGAGTGAAGCCAAGAGGACTGCTGGTAAAGGTAAAGGTAGTCCCTTAGCCTTGTGGCCGTAGGGGAGCGTGATGTTGGAGATCACACTTATCTTGGGCAAGCATAATGAGGGTGATGCCCATCTCTCTCCCTCGCTGCTTTACCTTCCCCACCCTTAAGAGAGTAGGTACTCAGTCACAGTTGAGTCAACTGGGGGCGTTGTTATTTGTCGCTTCACGTTTTGCGGTCACCCATCCAAGTGCTAACCGCACTGGACGGTGCTTAACTTGCGACACAGTAGCGAGTGCTCCAACCACTGCGCTATCCTACACCCCGAGGACTGCGGAGGCCAGAGAAAAAAGGGGTACGCTGGTTAAACAATCATCTGTCGTGCCACAACCACTTTCCAGTTACTGGATAGGATAGGATAGGATAGCAAAACGTGTTTAGCAGCAAATGTCTCCAGAGACCTTGACCTTTGCGGTAGAGCAAATACGATGGCACGGGCGACAGGCCACGAACCTAGGTAATGTTCCTATGAAGTTTGGTCAAAATCCATTGAGTGGTTCTTGAGAAATGGCTTTAAACGGACCGACCGATTGACCGCTCGACCGAGCGACAGACATTGGTCTCGTTCTGATTCCCCGACTGTTTCAAGATATTTCGAGATAAGTTTGGAAATGCTAAACGAAAAATCTGACAGCAGAAGAACTGGTGTTTAAATGTCAACAACCAAAACCTATATAACAAGGCGTTTGGGCTGAGGAACGTTCTAAAACATCATTCCAGGTGTGATAGGAAAACACCATGGATTTAAATGTCACCCATTGGATTTTAACTTACTTCAAGGGAGAGCAAGATGGTTAATACATCATTTTAACACGTCACTGTGCACATTGTATGCGTCACTGTCTCTAGCTAGCTTAACGCGAAGAACGACGTTTGCAAGCCCTGCTGTTAAAATGCCTGTGAAATTGTCCCTACCTCGATACTGCAGATATTTTAGACTTAACGATGCATTAACTATGCATAACGGGGCGCAGCTGTGGTCTGAGCGGTGTCCGCAACGGCAGAACAATTGAGGCATTGAATGTCAAGCGACAACACTGCAGCTCGTGCAGACAGTGGTTCAAAGATGGTTGAGAGACTGGAGTACCCACCCCCCTCCGTCAAAGAAGTACAAAAAAAAATAAAATGACATTGAGACGCTGCGCCCCTACTCCTTCGTGTAAACCGAAGTCCAGTCTGTGCACGCACGGACTTTACAGATCCTGACGCTCATGCCCTACACGGCTACACCCAGCACGCTACTTCTTCCCCAAACCCAGTCGCCGAAGATTGTGCTCAGTTGTCTGGGCGTCATTCGACGCGCCCAAAGGCGGCGAATGGGCGCCTCGGGCGGTTTTGAGTTAGATCTTTTATCGTCCAGCGCCTTGAGCAGCTCTTGAGCTGAGAAAGTTCGGTATGAACTAAAATAAAAATAAAATAAAATAAAAACTAAATGAAGTAATTCAGGCACCCCCGTGCATGCTGTGAAAATACACGTTAATTGTCTATCATCTCTATCATTATAATAGGACACTGCGTACATTATAATGCATAAACCGACTATCTAATGTTTTGCTCAACATCATTCTGTTGTTAATATTAGTTTAACATAGAACTGCAAATGTCATACGTGTAAATGAATAATGTTGTGTGCACATTGCGTACATGCTCGCTCTACTGTTACAACATAAGTTACAATGTTTCTACCACTACATCTTGACAAGCCATTCAACTGTAATTTCAGACACTCTGATAAGTAGCTCAAAAAACAAGCATTTTTTGAAAAATGTCAATTTTCTTGGAGCTGTTATTACTTCCTTTTTCGCGGAATTTTAAAATATGTAATGGCACTACCTTCAAACGAAAACAATGATCAAAATCTGTTAAGCTAAAGTTTTAGATTAGCGAGAAAAAAAAAGTTTATAAAATGATCTCAGCGACCTTCACAATTGAGAAAGCGCTCAGATATATATGAAATAAAAGGCTGAGAAGTAGTTCAAGCACCTGAATAGTAAAACTAATCAACATCGGTCAAGTCAAACTGGAGATAATGCGCGCCCGTGCGTACACATACACACAGGCGCACAAACACAAACCGCGCCCCCCGCCCCCCGCCCCCCGCCCCCCGCCCCCCTCCACACACACACACACACACACACACACACGCACACACACACAAACACGCGCGCGCGCACATGATTTCAACAGAAATAAGGAAATACCAACCGACCTACCGACTGTACAGCAGTGTTCCCTCCACACACACAAAATGAGAGTCCTTGGGACTCCCAGGTATACAATTTTAAGAGTCCTTGTGCAAATTTTGAGAGTCCCCAAATCGGTGGATGAACGGGTTTTGGGCCCAGTCAACCAAGTCAGAAGTGACATGATCGTGTATGATAGAATCAAAGAATGGATTCACGAAGATTTCTTCTGTTCAATGAATGTATTGCTTGGAGGAAGTTTACAATGCGCGCACATGCGATTTTTAAGGACGACAACTCCCGACACAATCTTTAATCGTCTGCAATGGCAGTATCAGTTGGGTTCTGATTCTGATTATGCCGTGAATTAGTTCGCCACTCGTTGGTCGTATTTTTGACTTCAGCGATTAGAAAAAAATGTGTGCGTCAACAGGACGCACACATGCTAATGTTTCTGCGTCATTTTTCATATTTTGTGCGTAATTGACGCACTACTGTGCGTAATCGGGAACACTGGTACAGCCAACAGATTGCTATGCAATTGATCAAGCACCTTTACTCAGGTAGGGTTCCTACGAAGTGAAAACAAAATGGGTCCAGTGGTTCTTGAGATATGCCGTGCAACGAACCGACGGTCAGGCCCGAGAGACGGACCTATGGCTCGTTATGATTCCCGGCTATTTCAAAGTATTTCCAGGAAAAACAAAAGTCTGGAAGGACTGGTGTTGAAATGTCTTAACCTAGCCTTGTATCTTGGACACGCGAGCGCCCATGCCTGGGACGCGTAACCCTCTCGGTATCTTGGCCAGAGGTCCCAACCTTAACCCTATAATTATAACAAGGTTTTGTGAGCAGAGCAATATTTTTAACACATCATTTTAACGCGGAACTACACATATTACATGCACAAGATAAATAATGGTAAGGTGTACCTTGTATGTTATATAAAAAAAATACAAGTTAAATTGTTTTCTCCTACCACTTTATCATTTTAACACGATTCTGCAGAGATTCTAGGCATAACGGAACAAATAACCTTATGCACCCCTAGAATGCTCTGCCGTTAAATTACCTGCTCCCCTAGAGCATTTTAACAAGTCGCTGCAGGTGCTTCATGCATAACTGCATGCACAGCCTAGTCAAGTCACGTTGAGAGTTCTGTATTTTAAAACTGTGGAAGAAAAAGATAACATCCGTTCAATTACAAAGATGGAAAACTGTATGAATTAAAAACAAATTAAAATGAATATGCAATGCAAGATATAAGCTTATAATGTATATAAACAAATGAAGGCAAATACAAAATTAACTCCACACAAAGGCACAACTCCCTCCTCTCCTCTCTCCCTCCCCCCCACCCCCCTCCACCGCCCATCTCGAGAAAGACAAAAGGAGAAAGAACAAAAGCCGAAAAATTCATGGCACGACTAGTAAGACGAAACAGATTTAAACATTATTATTATTATTATTATTATTATTATTATTATTATTATTATTATTATTATTATTATTATTATTATTATTATTATTATTATTATTATAATAAATAGCAACATCAGACGATGTTCTGGAGAGCCCCCCCCCCCCCCCCCCCAAAAAAAAAAAAAAAGACAAGATTATACATTATCAGAAAGGGTCAGAACTAAGAACAGACAGATCTGGTCAAGATAATTATTCAACCCTCAGTAAAGTGCAGAGAAACTCTACACTAGAGATGTCCACAAAGGAGAAAACCTGTTATGCAGAAGAAGAAAAAACAAGAGATGTAAGAAAAGAGACCGAAAAGAGGACACAAATAAAGAGGACGAGGAAAGAAGATATAGCCACACACGGACACACACACACACACACACACACACACACACACACACACACACACACACACACACACCCGCGCACGCGCGCTCAATCAAAAAATAAAAGACAAAAAGACTATTATGAAAAGGTAGAAATATATAACGCCTTTCAATCTTTCGCAAGAGTCGTGGTGAAAACCACCATCATATAACAACGCTAATAATAGCACTGATGGATGTGTCCGAATATACCACAATCGAATCTAGTGGGGTTTCTTTTACTCTTTCGCAAACGTGAGAAAGGGGGAGGGGGGAGGAGGGGAGGCAGAGTGGAGGTGAAGTTCGCAAACCTTTAATAATTACGTATGCCCAATGGCCATATATATATATATATAGTCTTATAAATGTACCCAGAAACAAGGTATATTTGTTTTTGTACGGTCATCTGGGAACACAGTTTTGGTATCTGGGAACGTGCGAACGTCCCCAGATCCAAGGTAACTTTCAAGAACGCAAGAAAAAGTAAGTTTCGTCTCCTTTAGGCGACGAATTAGGTCACGCTGTATTTGTTTCTAGGTCAACTGTCTGTTACGAACCGTTTGAGAATATTTTCGAACCATTTATTGACGCAGGATAGTGTCCTCACTTGGTTTCATACAATTTAAGTTGGTTGGTTGTTTTATTAACGTCTTTTTTCATCAAGATGATAAAGACCATACATACAGATTCACGCATTTAAACAGACACATATAAACACATACATGCACACAGGGACTATTAATATCTATCTAACAGAACAATAACAATTTCAGTTAAATAAAACGAGCGACTGGAGAATTGATTAAAGCTTTTGCCAATCCCACACTTAATTCATTACTAATGTTTTTAACTGATGTTATAGTATTTACTTCAAGGGGCAAAAGAGGATGAATCTGAATACAATCAAATAATATATGTTTTAGAGTTAGAGGTTCATCACAAATGCACTTTACATTTTTACAATATTTGGTTTTAATAGAATTTAATAATATTCTGTTTGCCGTAGATGAAACTGATCTGGGAAATCCACGAAGATTTATATAGTTTGTATAGAACTGAAGTTTCTTTACAAGATCATTTTCAATATTATTTTGCATTTCTTTGGAAGACAGATTTAATTTAATTGATAAGGAATTAATATTTAATGCACCTAATTTTGCAGCATGATCAGCCCAATCATTGTATAAAAATCCACAATGTGATGGAATCCAACAAAAGGTCACTTCAGTACCACTAATTATCAATCCATGAATAATGTTCTTAATCTCAAAAATAATTTCTTTTCGTTCACAGTTAATATTAGCTTTTAGAGCATCTAAAACAGATACAGAATCTACGCATAGAACTATACTAAATATATTCAGACATAAACTAGAAATTTTATTTAGAGCCATTAATATAGCAATTAATTCCGCAGTAAAAATAGAATAACCTTTTCCTATATAAAACGATTCTGATATTTTCAAATCTGGGATAACAAAAGCAGCTCCTGTTTCCCCTGTTTCTAAAACAGATCCGTCAGTGTATACTTTTAAAGTTTCTGAATATTTCTCACATAAATGATTCCGAACTTCAACTGCAAGAAGGTTCTGATTTTGACTCTTTTTTTCATTACAATAATGTATATCATAATGTGCTGTTTCAAGTTCCCATGGAGGAACTGGCGATATTATATCCTTACGTAAATTATCAATATGTGTTATATCTAACTGGATAAGATCTTTAGTATATGTTGCTATTGTTTGAAAAGAGTGCACCTTTTGGGCATGTTTTGGAAAATCTACATCCGATCTAATAAAACGCTCTTCATCTGTACTATTGTTTACAGCTTTTGCTCTGATAATATATTTCGCACAAGATAATCTCCTATAATCATCTAAGTTCATAATTCCTGCAAGTTTATATGCTTCTGTTGTTTTTGTATGAATAGGC
>CM072511.1:24970967-24993467 GCA_036898135.1 Oncomelania hupensis | reverse complement strand
GAATGAAAATAGGTATGCGAAGATAGACGATGTTGAAGATGACCTGGGATGCTATTCAGAAAGCAGTTACCCAGAGGATAATTCCGCGAAGCGGTAGGTAATTCTGTTCCTTACGTTTCGTTTCATTAGGTAGATTACCGTCCCCGGACACGGAAGCGTTTAGGGGACTTGGATGGAAGAAGGCCGTTGGAAGTAAGAAGTCATGGTGCAGAATGAATCGCTTGAAGAGGGAGCGCGTAGCGCCGCTATGGTCTGAGGTGGACAGCAGCGGGTGATGGTAAATCAAGGGGCCAATGCTGGAAGGTCGGCAAGGGGCAGGCGTAACCGTTCGAAGGGGAAGAGGGAAGTGAAAGGAGGGGGCATGGGTGCTACAAAAGAAGCAGGGGGGGGAGTAGAAGCGGGTCGGAGGGAGGTGATTGAGTAGTTTAAAGTACGGATGGATCGGTATCTATCGAGCATATGAAAACAATACTGATCTATTATGAGTAGAAACTACCCCAAGTAGGGTCTGGGGTGGATACATTCCCGGGAGGGAGCTGAGGCAGACAGGGACTATGTGCGAACAGGGTGAAATGGGCTGATATTACAGGTGGCTAAATATAAAACATCCTATCAGGACCAAAATAAAAGATTAAAAGCAGTGGGGAAAAACCCCAAAATGTCCGACTGAGCGGAAAAAGCATACGCTAACATACAGGAAAAAGGAACCAGGCACACTATGTCACTAAGAAAAAAACAAACAAAAAAACACATGTCGCGGCAAATTTAAGAGAGAATGGGAGACGCGGTCATGGGAACGCACCCTGGGATCCGTGAGGGTACGGCTTCGCGGATTTATACACTGGGTAAATGCTTTCCGAATACCACCCCAGAACGACAACAATTAAGGGAACGACGGTTAACTGAGGTAACAACGACGAGGATAACAAATTGGAACAAGAAATAGAAAACTACGGTTTTGAATAGGATGGTTTTGACAATGTTGCTGGTGATTGAGGAAATGATGATGATAAAGGCAGCTACAGTCACTCAGCGGTTAAGGAAGTTGATACTGCCTATCACTTAGGACTCCCTTAAGGCAAAATGTGCAGTACGTTCTGAGATTTAAGTACGTGTATGGCCTCGAATTGTGTCATTTTTATTCGGTTACTTACAGCTTGTTTTTTTTAAATAATATAAATAAATAATGTTCGTCATTTGTAAGGCTTGTAATGCAAACCCAAGTGTTCAACTAATTGGTACTTTGGATTCTCCTGTATTACCTAAAATAAAATTGAAAGAAAAATTAAATAAATTAGTGAATAATAATAACATTACATTACATTACATAATTATTGCTTTAGGTCCAGCGGACTCTTCCGAGCCAAATCAGGACCGGACAACCCCTGATCCGCATAAAAGATCTGCTGAAATAACACTAGTGGTAAAACTGAAGGCTCTCCACCAGCCAGTCACTTTACGAGGGGTGGCCTCGTGGCGCAGTGGATAAGTCGCCGGTTTCCTATGCCGAAGGTCGCGGGTTCGACTCCCGCAAGGGGCGAACGTATGCGACTTAGGTACGAGACTATTGAGGTCACCGAGGGTTTTCTCCGGGCACTCCGGTTTCCTCCCTCCCTTCAATAATGGTACAGGACGCAGTCAATATAAAAATTTCAAAAATAAAAATTCGATTTTCTTTCCGTCTTCTAATAGCGATCTCCCTGCCTTTACACCACCTGTTTGAGTGATGGATGTGTGTTTGGTACGTGTGAGGGTGGATGAGACAGGTGAGCGTGTATGTTGATATAGGTCGCCGCGCTTTGAGCCTGAATGATTTGGGGTAAGGCGCGTATAGCATCCTGTATTATTATTATTATTATTACAATAAAGACATCCCACGCAGGGAACGCTGAGGCTATACTCTAATTTATCGAACCCCCGTTTACAAAAACAAAATAGAATACAAACATCATTATAAATTATCAACAAAACACATACATATAAAATGCCTACATTGCTAAATAATAACATCATAGGAAGCCCTAGTGACCACTTGGCAGAAAGCGTCCAATATTCTTAAGCTGATCCAACAGACATCGCACACAAATAAGGAGTCTTGTCCCGGAAGAGTTTTCAAGAAAAAGGGTAGGTGACTGGTCTAGCGAAGAAGAAGATAGTATAGCAGATTGATAGAACAGAGCAGGAATGAGAAAGAACAAATGAGAAAGACAGTGGGAATTTAAAGCACTAAATTTCCAGAAAGTGGGGATACTACTTATACTGAAACCCCTCGGCACCACAACGGGGGAAGTAAATAATAATAATAATAATAATAATAATAATAATAATTAATAATAATAATAATAATAATAATAATAATAATAATAATAATAATAATAATAATAATAATAATAACAACAATAATAATAATAATAATAATAATAATAATAATAATAATAATAATAATAATAATAATAATAATAATAATAATAATAATAATAATAATAATAATAATAATAATTAATAATACGTGTCATTTGTGTTTAGTCACTTACAGCTTGTTTCTTTTACAATGCAATCCAAGTGTTCAAAAAATTCGTATTTTGGATTCTGCTGTATTAGCTAAAATAATATAAATAAAAAATAAAATGAAATAAATTTTTAAAAAAAATAAATAAAAGAAGAAGAAGAAGAACAATAACAATAACAATAATAATAATACAGGATACTATCACGCACTTTTTTCAATCGAACTGAAAACGCGGCGATCTCAAGAGATCGTTATTACGGAAGTCAGAACAGAAATTCATTTTTTTTTGTAACTTTAGATTGTCTGCATCCAAAACCATGTTGAAGGGATAGCTTTTGGCTCGTGTCCAACCATGCCTAAAAGAGTGAAAAACCTTTTTGTGAACATGCACCACTGCCATTCAAGATTTTCAAGGCTCAACATCCAGCATCTAGCAACATTTGTCCAGTTTAACCCTTACCTGAACAATGATTAGGCTTACGTGTCCAATAGATGCTCCGCGCTTCTCAAGGCTTGTTACATTTACGCAGTATAGTATGTAAAGTGATAACCAGTGGCAAACTGAACACTAACCATCATCATCATCACCATCATCATCCTCATCATCACCATCGTCACTATCATCATCACCATCACCATCATCACCACCATCATCATCATCATAACCATCCTCATCATCATCCTCATCATCACCATCACCATCATCATCACCATCATCATCATCATCACCACCATCATCATCATAATCATCATCATAACCATCATCATCATCATCATCGTCACCATCATCATCACCATCATCACCACCATCACCATCATCATCGTCATCATCATCGTCATCATCATCATCATCACCATCACCATCACCATCATCATCATCATCACCACCATCATCATCATCGTCGTCGTCGTCGTCATAGAAAAGGATCAATACAACTATAAAGACAAACACACCTTCCATTTGTATTGAAATAAAATCCCTACAATATAATTATAATAGTAAATAACCAAATAGAGTGAAATACACAATACAAAACTAATTCACTAAATCGACTGAATTCATTACAATACAATGCAACACGCTACACTACACTATACTACACTACACTACACTACATTACATTACATTACACTACAACACAATACAATATATAACACAATGCAATAAAATATCATACCACGCCAAACTACACCATAAAGTTATACAATGCAAATACTCGTAGACTTCATGAATAAACTTATGTTAATCAGAATTAGTTAGTTAGTCATTGTTTATAGGGTCTAGCGGACTGCAAAAAGCAGAATCAGGACAACAACTTGGTTGAAAGAGGACTCACCCCCGATCCGCATAAAAGATCTGCTGAAACCACCCTAATGGTAACACTGAATGCACTCCACTTAACAATAAAGGCATCCTATGAAGGACACGCTAAGGCTGTACTCTAATTTATCAAACCCCCGCTTACAAAAACCAAACAGAATATAAACCTCATTATAAAATATCAAAAACACATACATATAGAATGCCTACATTGCTAAATAATAATACCATAGAAAGACCTAGTGACCATTTGGTAAAAAGCGTCCAATATCCCCAAGCTGACCCAACAGATCCCATACACAAATGAGGAGTTTGGGGAGAGTTTTCAAGAAAAAAAAAGGTAGATGACTGGTAGTAGATTGATTGATAGAACAGATTAGGAATGATAAAGAACAAATGAGAAAGATAGAAACAGTCGTAATTTAAAGCACTACATTTCCGCAAAGTGAGGATATTTTTTATACAGAAAAACCCCGGCACCCCAACGGGGGTTTAATCTGAACTGATATAACATGAGTAAAAACTAAGCACAAAACAGAGACAAGTTTGAAACTATAGTGACTCACCTGCTCGTTACATCTGGCTTGGCATCTGGCTCTGACGATGACTAGCTCCAGCTCGCTCATTTCAGCTCCATAGGCTGCTCCAAGAACGCCCAGCTCCAGCAGAAAGACGAAGAGGAAGAAGAGAATACAGTTCAGTCTTGGGTTAGTGTTACCAGTCGACGACGCCAAACATCGCTGAGATACCAAAGTTGGGAGAGACCCTAGGCGCTTGGCAGAGGACGTTCCTTTGTATGTAGTAGGAAAAACACTGGGTCTGGCGTGTTTGAATACCGCCTGAGTGCGTTGGTGTTCCGATACTGTTTCAGTACACTCAACCATAATACTTAGCGTCGAGCCCATGAGGTCAGCAGTTTCCTCACCCATGCCTTGGGAGGCTGAACGTTTCATTCTGATGCCGTAACAATCACAACGTTCCAGTGACGTTTTGCTGCTCATCTCAAGTTTATCTGAGGCAGTTTGATCACACAATTTCTGACATGCTGTCGAGCGACCCAATCTGATATCGCAACATCTAAAGCGTTTTAAAGACTTTGAGCACATCGTCTAATATTTATCCGGCGCTCGCTCAGTAGTTTTGAACCATCTGGGCACCAATAACGATTGTCGCAAATTATTTCAAAATGCTCCACAGTTATCAGCAAAGCTGGAAATATGGCCCCCTTTGAGTATCAGAAAACGAATCACTGCACTGGTTGGGACTGACATTCTTAAGATGACTGCGCATGCTAATTAATTTATACACCAAAATCGGGTTGACAAATCGTTACAGAAAGTAGGACGACTCTGCGCATGCGCCATTATCTAGAATCCTTTTGCATTGGAATGTTGGTATCGATTCCTTAGGGACGAACAAATTCTTCAGAGCGGACCTTGTCCGTCAGGTTTTCACAGCGTTTCTGTTGGAATTCGACTGTTGCTGTTGGGCGCTTATTCCTTATTGAGGCAACATAAACTCAAGACTGTTCTTAAAGTTTCCCATTGTTAGGCACGCTGCCTCATCATTACAGCAACATAAACTTACACAGCGTGTCCGCGAATCACGTGACTATCCAGAAACACCGTTTCTCACTTTTCACGTGAAATGGCTTCGCAAGACACTGCCTCATTATTGTGAATGCCATATATATACGAATTTGGGAACTACATAATTATTATGCATTGAACATATTTTCGTAAGTTTGTTTCAGCTGTATTAGAAGAGATAGTTTCATGCAGAAAAGGAACTATATGAATACAAATTCCCATACACAACGCAAGCGATGTATTTTAAGCGTTGCTATGGGTAGTGTAAAATAATATTATTGTCTAGATATGTTCCTGAGAACAGCACCGTAGATGGAACTCGAGGCGATCAACTTCCACACAAAATACCTGCAAAACGAAGACGTTTTTCCACGTGCTCACAATTTAGTCATTCTTCAGAGACTGGCATTGCGTCCGAATTATATATGTCTCGGTATACGCTGCTGGGTATGGTTTTCCCAGATAATTATAAAGTTTGTTACAACGGTGTTTAATTTAATTCTCTGACGTCCTAAATTTTGTCACAAGAAAGAAGAAAGTTCCAATCAGCCGTCGAAGACAAGAAGTTCATATTGAGGTCAAAACAGTGCATTCACATGGAGGGTTCTGTCTAATTATCAACAAAGGTTTGGTAATCACAAAGGTGGGCACGTAATTGCTCACTTTTTTTCGTTAAAATTATTATATAGTACACAAACACAAGTTCGATTCACAGCGAATGTCATTAGAAATGTGATAGGAAATGTTGAAACATCATTATGCTATGACACAAAACTAGCTTATCGTCTATCTGCGGGAAAAATAAAAGGCAGCGAACAGCCGTTTTGAAAAAAGCGAATGTTAAAAATCAAATCGAGCTCAAACAAGAAGATGTGTAATGAATACCATTTGGCGGAGGACACTACTTCTTCTTAGCTATCCAGAAGGCTATTCTAATGCAGTGATGGTGAAGAAGACGGTTGCAATCTTTTAAAAGCCCTCATTGCATTTTCCATGAAATCGAAATCTATGTTTCCTTCTTCTCTACAACGTTGAATATGGCAGCGGCGACGGGGAGGACGCTGATGATGCTGTTACTGTTGCTGTTCATTATTATGATGGTGGTGGTGGTGATGATGATGATGATGATGATGATGATGATGATGATGATGATGATGATGATGATGATGATGATGATGATGATGATGATGATGATGATGATGATGATGATGGCGACGACGACTACGATGAAAATCCAATGACGACGACTAGCAACAACTGCAGGATTGTAAAACTAAAAGCTTTCATTCCATTCGTGCTGAAAACGTCAATGTTTCTGTCTTCTTCTTCCTTTCCCTAGGACAAGTAACACACGAAGGCAGCCACAACGATGACCAGGGCGATGAGGCGCAACAACTGCAGAGTTTAAACGTCTTCTGTACACCAGAGCTGCAAAATCACGTCACCAAGGCACAGGTAAAGCCCCTGTGCAAACAAACGCCAAGAACAGTGATAAAGTTAAACGTTTATTTCCAACTTAATTTATCAACCGCATTATTAATATGCATTAGTAAGAGGTTTGAGTATGTGGGGATGGGGCGGCAGTGTGGGTGGGTGAGTGGATGTGTTGTTTTTAATGTACATAAATCTGCACCAACACAAAACAGGTGTAACTTAAGTACAAATGTATTAATTAGATTATAGATTAGTAGTAGTAGTTGTTGTAGTAGTAGTAGTAGCAGCAGCAGCAGCAACGGCAGTTTATTGTATAATACTGCCAAATGAACGGTCGTAGTCAGTGATTACATTACATTACATGATTATTGCTTTAGGTCCAGCGGACTCTTCCGAGCCAAATCAGGACCGCACAACCCCTGATCCGCATAAAAGATCTGCTGAAACAACCCTAGTGGCAAAACTGAAAGCTCTTCACCAGCCAGTCACTTTACAATAAAGACATCCCACGCAGGGGACGCTGAGGCTGTACTCTAATTTATCGAACCCCCGTTTACAAAAACAAAATAGAATACAAACATCATTATAAATTATCAACAAAACACATACATATAAAATGCCTACATTGCTAAATAATAACATCATAGGAAGCCATAGTGACCACCTGGCAGAAAGCGTCCAATATTCCCAAGCTGATCCAACGGACCTCATACACAAATAAGGAGTCTTGTCCCGGAAGAGTTTTCAAGAAAAAAGGGTAGGTGACTTGTCTAGCGAAGAAGAAGATAGTATAGCAGATTGATAGAACAGAGCAGGAATGAGAAAGAGCAAATGAGAAAGACAGCGACAGTGGGAATTTAAAGCACTAAATTTCCAGAAAGTGGGGATACTATTTATACTGAAACCCCCGACATCCCAACGGGTGTAGTCAGTGATTATGACTGTAAGAATATTAAGTAACATAGCTCGCCTTCACCTAAAACGGAAAGATCATGCTTATATAACGCGCTTCTATACAGAGTCGCCTAGGGCGATATCTAACGCAGGCACAACAAGTACGGTCGTAATTTGCTAAGTTACAATTAAAACCAGATCCACATTCAAGATTTAAGATTCAATCCCATTACTTGCCCCCTTTGGGGTGTGTAGGGTACAAACACATAAGCATAAGAATCATCATTCAGTTTAAAACAATAACAATAACATTACTGACATTCCAGCTTTAAAATTCAGAACAACAGCGTTTGAGCAATATTGCTAGTGTTGTTAGCGCACGCCATGCAGTCCTAATTATATTCATTTACTCAAGTGAAGTAACGAAACAAATTAGTTAAATTCAACATTCACTTACAAGATAAATATTTCCTATTTAAAAAAAAGGCAATTGTCGAATTTGCTTGTGCTTTGGACACTCGAAGATAAAGTGAAATTCGTCCCCAATAAAACCCATATTTCAATCCTTACAAGATTTTGTCTTCCCTTATTACACCTTCCCGCCTTCCTAATTCTAGTTGCAAGCGAGCGTTGTGGCCAAGTGGGCTAAGGCGGGACTAACTTGCCTTGTCCACAGGCCAGAAACCAATGGCGCCTGACAGGTGTGGGATCGATCCAGAATCTTGGCGTTATGTTTCTCCGAATATTATTTACTTTCGACTCTGGCAACGTCCCGGGATATTTCTCCGGGTACTCCGGTTTGCTCCCCCAGCAAAATTTCATAAACAAAACTAATGGGCGCGCCACAGGCTGCGACTATACGGAACTTTAAAACTCGTCTCTCTCATAAAACTAATAAAAACATTATGATAAAATCGTAAATCCAACCCTATCTCCCTGTGTGTATGTGGGTGTGTGTGTGTGTGTCTCTCTCTCTCTCTCTCTCTCTGTCTCTCTGTCTCTGTCTCTCTCTCTCTCTCTCTCTCAAAAAGATGTCTGGATTTAAAAAAAAAACTATTAAAATAGTAAAGTCAAAATAAAATACGAATATCAAATTACATTAACGAGTAAATTTAAAAAGAGTCAAATTAAACATGAAATAAAATATTTTTGTAATCACATTGTAAAGTTTTATTTGTTCACACTCTTTTTCCCGATCCCCCCTTCGGATGCAATTAAGTCTGAAGTGCAAGCTCTTTCTTGATGTTCATACCCTCCGGGCTTTTTGCGTATTCTTTCCCTTCTTGTTGAGAAAGAAACTTTAAATGTGTCTTGCAGGTGGGCGGTCCACTGCGATATGACCCAATGCCCATCGCGACAAAAGGGAAGGAAAAGCTGCCTGTTGCAAAAGAGCAATCAAATCAAACTCGCGTAAAGGGAGTCGTACATAAGGTTTTCTTCAGGTACTCCGGTTTCCTCCCTCCCTTCCATAATGGTATTGGGTGCAGTAGTCTATCTACAATATTTTTTTTTTAATCGATTGCATGTCCATCTTCTAAAAGCGACTTTGTCTTTACACCATATTATACTTTGAGTAGTGAATGTGTGTTTGTTGTGTATGTAGGAGTATGTCTGTAACATGTGAGCGTCTGTTGATTACAGATCGCCGCGCCTTGAGACTGTTTTAGGAATAAGGCGCGTATAGCAGCCGTTAATAATAATAATAATAATAATAATAATAATAATAATAATAATAATAATAATAATAATAATAATAGTAGTAGTAGTAGTAGTAGTAGTAGTAGTAGTAGTAGTAGTAGTAGTAGTAGTAGTAGTAGTAGTAGTAGTATCATTAGATCAAATTACGAAAACTAAAATCACTCATAAAAAAATGTCTAATTCACGCTAACGAGATAGCTATTTCTAAAATATTCATACTTTTTTTTTAACGTAGTGAAATTTGAATACAAACATTGTGTCCGATCGTTCTATTACAGCGACTGTTATAAAGTACTTGTGAGCAGTACATGGTCGAGCTCCCTCGGAACACAGCCTTTTCACGCTATAGAGGCAAACAATTAAACACATAGGCACGGGTGTGCGTTTTTAACACCGCAATTGACTGGACCTCGCAATACTAAGGACATCGGATTTTTCAAATGCACACTTCAGATGTATCTTGCCTAGTTCTTCTACGGATTTCAAACTCTAATTATTGCCCGTGAAGCGCTTTTTCCTTTGCAGGTCTATTATTCAGGTTTTAAGTTTATCGATGCTGATCTCCCCGTGGGGTTGCCGGGGGTTTCAGTATAAATAGTATCCCCGCTTTCTGAAAATTTAGTGCTTTAAATTCCCACTGTCGCTGTCTTTCTCCTTTATTCTTTCTCACTCATACTCTATTCTATAAATCTATTATACTATCTTCTTCTTCGCTAGACCAATCATCTACCTTTTTTCTTGAAATCTCTTCTGGGACAAAACTCCTCATTTGTGTGTGAGGTCTGTTGTATCAGCTTGGGAATATTGGACGCTTTCTGCCAGGTGATCACTGGGGCTTCCTATGATATTATTTGGCAATGTAACCAATTTATATGTATGTGTTTTGTTCAAATTTTATAATGATGTTTGTATTCTATTTTGTTTTTGTAAACGGGGGTTCGATAAATTAGAGTATAGCCTCAGCGTCCCCTGCGTGGGATGTCTTTATTATAAAGTGACTGGCTGGTGGAGTCCCTTCAGTGTTACCACTAGGGTTGTTTCGGCAGATCTTTTATGTGTATCAGGGGTAAGTCGTCTTTCAGCGAAGTTGCGGTCTTGATTTTGTAGTCCTGATTCGGCTCTTTGCAGTCCGCTGGACCCTGTACGCAATGAATAACTAACTAACTATCGATGCTGATTTCTCATGCCCAGTGTTGGTTTAGTTGTTCAGAAGGATAGGATAGGATAGTACATTAGTACTGTGTCAATCTCCAGCACCGTGGTGGGGCAACTCGGTGGTGGTTCCTGCGCACCACAAGTCGTATTGGGCTTACCTTACATTACCTCATATTACTTTCAATCAAATTCATCGTCCTTTACATCTGTTCTTCGTGTGACGTGGTTTCTACGTGATCGTCTGTCTTCGTTCAAGTCATCGTCTCCCCCTTTCTTCGTGACGTCTAACCTGCCGGAATCTTCTCTCCTGACCACATGCGTGACATTTGTTGACACCGGCAAGTGGCAAGTTCCGGTCAAGCAGCAAGTACAGGTCACCTTACCACGTGGATCCGGATCGAACTCCACCTCCCTCACCACGTTTTATAGTCCCCATCACCTATCTGTTCCATGACCTTCTTCCTCCTCCTTGTGTACTTTGACTTTCTCTATCCTTATATTGATGCTATTGTAATTGTTCATTGTTCTTCATCCCATCACTTTTGATTGAGTTTAGCGCGTGTCCGTGATTGCTAGATGTTTTAGTGGTATGAATAAAGTGCGATTGAGTTTGTCATCATAAATCTTTGTCATTGTTACATGTTGTACGTGTTTGTACGTCCTTTCCTTTCTCGTCTCAGCAACTGAAGGACGTCCGGCCGATCAGGAGCGCTTGTGAGAGTGTGTCTATTTAAGTGTGAGTGCCTGCGCGTGTACATGTGTCTGATCGGTTCGCGATAATAATAATAATAATAATAATAATAATAATAATAATAATAATAATAATAATAATAATAATAATAATAATAATAATAATTTAACATGAAATTAAAAAAATAATAATACATGCTGTATTTTTTCCCAAATTATTAACCAAACTCAAAGCGCGGGGATCCGTATCAAAAACGTACAACGCTCACATGCTACACACGCTCTAACATACACAACGAACACACATTTATAACTCAACAAGCGTTTGTAAAGACAGGGAGGTTGCCCAACTCCCCAATACCTTTCCTCCATCCCATCCCCTCTCCCCTATTTGACTTGCTTTAAAGCCCAAGTCGATCAACAGAAGGACGCCAGAAGAAAAAAAAATTCAAAAAAGATGGCAAGCCATTCAAATGTATTTTGAGCGACTCAAACACCACTGAAAAATTCCACAGGAAGGATGGCCCATTATTTGAAGTACCTGTATACCGAAACTCGACAAAGTCGCTTTAAACCGTTTTTAAGATATTGAGCAAAACGTGTTAAACTAAAGATCTTCAGTGACCTTGAACTTTGCGGTAGATTGAAAATACTAGCACGAGAGGCAGGCCACTGATCTAGGTCAAGTTCCTATGACGTTTGGTCAAAATCAGTTCAGTGGCTCTTGAGATAGGGCGTCCAGCGGACCGACGGACGGACATACGGAGGTACAGACAGACCGACATTTGGATCGCTCTGATTCTGAAAAAAAAACTACTTCTTCCTCGTACTTGAACTGATACAAACCAGTGATCCGATGCATGGAGATGTACACAAATAACGGTAGCGAGTAATCACAGCACGTTGTCAGCGCTTGTTTTGTTTACACAATACCGAAGGTTTTCTTGCCATTCATCAGTAGTGAGTATATAGGACAGCTCCGAGCGAAGTCATCTCCTCCTCCAGACCAACCTCACTGGAAAACAACAAAATTAGATGAGCCAGTGCTAGTGCAGCACCTGTCGTTGTGTTTTGTCAAATTTCAATGTAACCCGTCGCCCTTTCAATTTATTTAAATTTAATTTTAAATTGAGAGCGCTGGGATCGTTTTGCAAACTTTCCTAGCCCAGCTGCGTGAGGGCTTTTCATAGGGAGAAGAACAAGAACAACCAAATAGAATACAGAATCTTTATTGTCCCCACAAACACCTGCAAGGAAATTCTTGGTGCAGTGTCCATCCGCATATAAAATCTCAAGCAAGATATATATATATATATATATATATGTAAGAACATAATGAACATACGACTAAGAAGAAAAAGAACAAGCAAATAGAAGAACAAGAACAAGAAGAAGAAGAAAATAGAAGGGGAGAAGTAGAAGAGCCAGACAGTTCTAATTAGGCAGAACGCCCAGCAGACAAAGCAGCTAAATCTAATGACATTTATATTCCACGTGGGTAAGGAGGTAGTACAAAGGGAAATTCTTCTAACTTCAATCTATTAGGAATGTCTGGGATGGATTTAATTTAAAAAAAAAAAAACTTAGAACATTTTACGTCGGGTTAAAAAGAAATCAAAAACTTAAGAAGTTGCGAGAAAGTTGAGAAAAAGAAAAGAAAGATTATGGAACACAAGGAGTCATTCTTGTTAAACTAACTCTCTTCTTCTTCTTCTTCTTCTTCTTCTTCTTCTTCTTCTTCTTCTTCTTCTTCTTCTTCTTCTTCTTCTTCTGTGGTCCTGATTCGGCTCTTGGCAGTCCGCTGTACCATGTAAAAACTGAATATCTATCTATCTATCTAATCTAATCTAATCCAGTTCAGTCCAGTCAAGTCCTGTCCTATCCAGTCCTGTCCTGTCTTGTCTTGTCTATCTATCTTCTCTCTCTCTCCCTCCATCAACTTCTTCTTCTTCTTCTTCTTCTTCTTCTTCTTAAGTTTGTATTTAAAAAGCAAACAAGTTAAACAATGTTAAAGTTGTTTCTTTTTTTAAATGTGTAAATATCAACTACAGATGCGGTATTAGACAAACAATGTATTAGACAATGACCCCCTGTTCCGTCAGCTGCAAATCCATGAGGAACATTTACACCTACTGTACCACCGATGGCACAAGGAAATTGCTAGAAATAACGGACTATGTACGTACATGGGTGTGTTTCAAAAGCTCATCTATTCAACCGCTACATACCAGGCCGGTGTTAAATGTTAATAGTTTCTCAAAGCATTCTCTCTCTCTCTCTCTCTCTCTCTCTCTCTCTCTCTCTCTCTCTCTCTCTTACTCTCTCTCCCCCCCCTACGCGGGAGTAGCCCATAAACCATGGAAGTACAAACTATATACAAAGATTATAGATAGATAGATAGATAGATAGATAGATAGATAGATAGATAGATAGATAGATAGATAGATAGATAGATAGATAGATAGATAGATAGATAGATAGATAGATAGATAGATAGATAGATAGATAGATAGATAGATAGATAGATAGATATAGATATAGATATAGATATATAAAGAAACGGAAACTCCGATGGTATGGCCAAAGAGCTTATTATCCGTAATAAGCTCTTTGGTATGGCCACGTCACCAGACCATCAGGCCTTGCAAAGACCATCCTGATCTTGACCTTAAAGTGAAGTCATTCCTTCACTGATCATTTTTGGGTGAAAAAAACGTAAACCCCGATGGTATGGCCACGTCACCAGATCATCAGGCCGTGCAAAGACCATCCTGCCAGGCACAGTGCAAGGAGGTAGAAGAAGAGGGAAACCGAAAAAGAGGTGGGAGGACAACATTCGAGGATGGACTGGTTTGACACTGAGCGAAGCCATCAGAGTTGCTGAGGACAGAAAAAGCTGGAGTACGCTGGTTAAACGATCATCTGTGGTGCCCCTACCACCTCCGAGTTACGGGATAGGATAGGATAGGATAGGATAGGGCACAACAATCCTAGGCGACCGGGGATGGGGGATCAAAGAAGGGACCTAGTGCTCACTGGGTGTATTTGTGTAGCTGGCACACACCCATTTAGGGTAGAAGCATCTAGACCTTTTAAAGTCAGAGCTTTAAAAAAAAAAATTTCAAACGCCTTCCTCCGCAAAATGACAGACGCGGTTGAAAACTGGTTCACTTGGCCCGCTCGTGAGGCGAACTTTCAGTGTTCGAATGAATCAGTGTTTTGTAGGCCGATGACAGGAAGTGTCTCCATTGAGGGTTGCGCGTACGTCAATAATGAAATATTATGTTTTCGAACTTGTTTGTGGAGAAATAACTTTTTAAGAAATATAGACCTAGAAGAATTGTATCATTTTGAAAATAAGGAAGTAATGTTTCGTAACTTGTTCGGGTGAAAATGATCTTATCCCCCCCCCCCACTCCCCACCAAAATAACCCGACACGTTTATTTTTAAAAATTATTATTATTATTATTATTATTATTATTATTATTATTATTATTATTATTATTATTATTATTATTATTATTATTATTATTATTATTACTATGACCAATCCGGAACTCTGTGACCAGCCGTTTGAGCTGGAAGGAGCGCTGTCATAAAACAATAACAAACAAAAACAAAATAAATAAATAAAAATAACCATTGGGCTACGCTTGATGGGATAAGAACACCAGTATTATAATTCTCAAAATCATACACGTCGTGGCCGGGAATGATGTAGAAATCCCCAAGTTCTAAGGGCGTGAAATGAACAGGAAAGGTCATTGGCTCTCTTTCTCTCGCCTCTTCCGCTGGATGGGTGGTTTCTCCTTATTGCACTAGCAGACGACAGCGCTTTCGCAATTGGTCTGCGCACCAATAATTGTGTGCGCGCTTGTTTGTATTGGGGGTGGGGATTGAAGATGAGGGTTTTAACTGGGCTTTCTCAACGACAGCAAACTGTGACAGCCTTAGTGCAGTCACCCACATAAAAGGGCAGGGAGGTTGGGAGTTGGGTTGGATTGGACAGAACCCACAAAACCATCTCTTTTCTGACGTCTGAATTGGAAACTTCGGGATCATGCATGCGCTAGGCAGCTCAGTTTGACTCTTCAGACATCAGAGATGGAAACGGGCAAATTTGGTAAAAGTTTTGAGCCAATCTCTCCGACATCAGAGTTTGCAACAGGTTTATTTATTTATCTACCGATCTGAACTTAATAGACGTTAACCCAGCTCTTTTTTTACAATAGGACTAACGTCAGACATCTACCAGAACTAGGGTGAAGTTCACGCTAACGCCGGAAAGGACATATTTATCTGCCTGTTTGTACTGGTACTTCAACTGTTTTGCTTTTGGTGGCCATGTTTGTTGACCAATGGCTTTTTAATACTAAACACATTGTCAGTCAGCTCTGCAATAGGAGTACTTCCTAAATAGCTGTCAACATGTATTTTGAACCGCTTTTCAGGGGAAGCAACTCTCATTGACCTACTTTCGGTTTATGCTGTCAACATGTATTGTGTAACCGCATTTCAGGGGAAGCAACCTACTTTCGGTTTATTTAGGGATAATGCCTATTCCTATGCTGCGTTGATGATGGCATTGTGCATTAAACATGGTGGGATGATGATAAGACATGTGGCATAACGTTTCAACAAGCTTCAGCACTTTAAATAACATAAAATTGTGTTCTTTTCATATCAGTTTATAATGGTCAACAATCTTTACTGTTCGCTTTCGCTTGACGGCCATTGTCGTATAATTCGTCAACTCCTTTGTAGAACTTGTGATGTATTGCTGGTAACTCGATTCAAATACACTATTAGCAGTAATGATCATCAGCGTTTAAGCCACATAACATAATTATGGTTAGAAAAGTAAATTTCCATTGGCATTTCTTTTTAAGAATAACGTCATCTTAACATTATTTTATCCAATAATAACAAAGTTACTCCATTGGTTTGTTTGTTTGTTTGTTTGTTTGTATATTTGTTTTTAAAGGATAACGGCATCTTAGTATTATTTTGTCAAATAATAACAAAACGTTATGGCTAAATATCCTTGTAGTAAATTCACTGTATCTAATTGGGTGCAATGTGAATATGCACTGTCGGACGGCAAATGGTTGATGTCAACTATCCGGCTTTAGTGCCAAGCGCGATACCAATCATACACAACATCTCCGTGTGTCTTTATTCCGGCCAGCGTTACAAACGGAAAAGGCCAAATTTCCCCGTTCATGCGTGCAATACGGCTTTCCCCCGAGTTTTGATCTGCCCTGTAGCATACAGAGTATTAATGATCTGCCGAGTCATTCTAAACTTTGATCAGTTCCAGCCACTGACCTGTATTCTAGAATACAGGTCAGTGGCTCCAGCTGTAAGCTGACAAACCTCTGAAAGTCAGTACCACTCCATTGTTCAATACGTTCGGAGAGGAAGTGGAAAAGTAATTCATCCCAAATCCGCTGAGTAACGAACATTTCAAAATAAGAAGAAGAAGAAGAAGAATACAATTCAACAAATCTGTATTACCTTTCACAAGGAACTATGACAGGCACTTGATCACTAAAATAAGAAGAAGAAGAAGAAGAAGAAGAAGAAGAAGAAGAAGAAGAAGAAGAAGAAGAAGAAGAAGAAGAAGAAGAAGAAGAAGAAGAAGAAGAAGAAGAAGAAGAAGAAGAAGAAGATCACTTTATTATCTCAATCACAGAGAAATTCACCCGTGGTGCCACATATAAATATTACAAGACGATAAACGACAGTATATCAACAGTAAACAGTAAAACATGATACAAGTATATCAAGAGGGCACATACTCACTAATCTCGTGCGGATTTGATATTAATTATAAAAATCTGCCACGCACACTGTTATAATAGAAGCATCATCAGGCATACATTCAGATTCTTAATCATTTAATAAAGAGATTGCTGTAGGTATAAAACTATTTTTAGTGCGTACAGTTTTGAACTTTGATGTCCTTTTCGAAGAAGAAGAAGAAGAAGAAGAAGAAGAAGAAGAAGAAGAAGAAGAAGAAGAAGAAGAAGAAGAAGAAGAAGAAGAAGAAGAAGAAGAAGACGCTTATTAAGCACCCGGTACACATTGGTCGAAGGCTACCAGAAGCATGCTTCACTAGTCGCCTCAACATTCAATAAAGCATGCTCTCATGCTCCAGAGCACTGCTTCCTATACTTTTAAAGCTCTATTGTGACGGAAAAAAATCGCAATTTCACTGTAAATATATACAGAATGTTTCTCGACAACATTCCGCTCTTTCCGTCTCAAAAACTCATTTGCCTTCTTGGATTCTTAAATTGTATGAAACCAAGTGAGGACACTATCCAGCGTCAACAAACGGTTAAAAAACATTCTCAAACGGTTCGTAAAAGACAGCTGACCTAGAAACAAATACAGTTTGACCTAATTCGTCACCTAGAGGAGACGAAACTTAAATTTTCTAGTTTCATGAGTTGATTGGCCAATGCTATTAGGGCTTGAAGAGTATCGGAAGCAGTGCTCTGAAGCATGGGAGCATGCTTTATCGCCTGTTGAGGCGACTACTACAGCATGCTTCTAGCGGCCTTCGACCAATGTGTATCGGGTGCATTAAGAAGAAGAAGAAGAAGAAGAAGAAGTAGAAGAAGTAGAAGAAGAAGAAAGAGAAGAAGAAGAAGAAGAAGAAGAAGAAGAAGAAGAAGAAGAAGAAGAAGAAGAAGAAGAAGAAGAAGAAGAAGAAGAAGAAGAAGAAGAAGAAGAAGAAGATGGTTGGTTGTTTTATTTACGTCTTTTCCACCAAAGATGATAAGACGGGGAAAACAAATATATTAAAAAAATAATAATAAAAAAATTATTTACACAAATCTAGCTACAGGAGAATCCATCAAAAGTTTTGCTAACAATGCACTTTGATGAAAATTAATATCATCTAATGTTCTTATGTCATGCAGATGCACATTCAGTACAGGCAGAAAATGACGGCAGCCAAACAGTAAATGATATAATGAAAAGGTCTCATTGCATACACACTGGACATCTGGACAATACTTTGTTTTTATGGCATTCAACATTATTCTGTTAGCCATAGTAAAAATTGTTCTCGAAAGTCTACAGTCTACAGCAAAATGTGTATCAAATACAACATGTTTCGTTGACCTCTCTTCAATCATACGTTTTATTTCCTTAGGGGATTTATTGAGTTGAATACTCTGAGCATTAATATTTTTATCTCCATTCTTTGCTGCTTTGTCTGCACTATCATTAAACAGAAAACCACTATGTGAAGGTAGCCAACAGAAGCTTACCTTTGTACCATTAATAATGAGATTGTGGACTAAATGTTGAATTTCTAAAATAATTTCATGCCGTTCAGTATGGTCATGAGATTGTAAAGCATCTAAAACTGACATCGAATCAACACATACAACAACTTGAAATACGTTTGAGCAAAGATCTGAAAGTTTAGTTAATGCCATAAGGATTGCGATAAGTTCACACGCAAAAATAGATGTATTTTTACTCAAAGAGAAACATTTTTGCAATTTTAGAGCTGGAATTACATAGCCTGCTCCAGCTTCCCCTGTCTCTAAAACCGATCCATCAGTATAAATATGAAGGTGTTGAGAATAATTTTTCTCCAAATGACAACGAACATCACTTGATAATAAATTAGCATTTTCATTCTTCTTTTCCAAACTATAATGTATGTCAAAATGAGCATTTTCAAGCTCCCATATAGGTGTTGGAGAAATAATATTTTTAGAAAAGGATTTTATGTCATTAGATAAATCATCAATTAGATCTTTTGTAAATGTTGCTATTGATTCGAAGAAGAAAAAAAAGAAGAAGAAGAAGAAGAAGAAGAAGAAGAAGAAGAAGAAGAAGAAGAAGAAGAAAGAAAGAAAGAAAGAAAGAAAGAAAGAAAGAAAGAAAGAAAGAAAGAAAGAAAGAAAGAAAGAAAGAAAGAAAGAAAGAAAGAAAGACAGAAAGAAAGAAAGACAGAAAGAAAGAAAGACAGAAAGAAAGACAAAAAGAAGTGCCGACGAAATAAAGAACCCTCTCCCCATCGCCCTACCACCCTTTGCCGAAGAATACCTACCAATACTCCACATCACCCAACATTTAAATTTGTTTAAAGGTTTCCATTATGAGTGCAATACAATTCGAGTATAATAAAGACGGATAGGCAGAAGGACCGACTGACGCACAGAGAGAACGACAGACAGAAAGCAAGGGAAAGGGCTTAAGAGACTCTGGCGTTGATGATTACAGGTAAAGAGATGAGTCTCAAATGTCAAAACTTTAGATCCACGCCTCCATACTGATCGTGATTCCTTGTCCACAACAAAACTTCGGGACAGCTTGTGTGTGTGTGTGTGTGGGTGGGTGTAGGTGTGTGTGTGTGTGTGTAGATGTGTGCGTGTGTGTGTGTGTGTGAGAGAGAGAGAGAGAGAGAGTAATCCTGAACGTGTACAAATGAAAACGGTATATTAATAAATTCTAAAAACCAAAGCTCTCGAAAACTGTGTAAGTTGCTGTAACTTCGCCTTCGCCGCGCATGCTCAAGATTACATTACATTACATGATTGTTGCTTTAGGTCCAGCGGACTCTTCCGAGCCAAATCAGGCCCGGACAACCCCCGATCCGCTTAAAAGATCTGCTGAAACAACCCTAGTGGTAAAACTGAAAGCTCTCCACCAGCCAGTCACTTTACAATAAAGACATCCCACGCAAGGGACGCTGAGGCTGTACTCTAATTTATCGAACCCCCGTTTACAAAAACTAAATAGAATACAAACATCATTATAAATTATCAACAAAACACATACATATAAAATGCCTACATTGCTAAATAATAACATTATAGGAAACCCTAGTGACCACCTGGCAGAAAGCGTCCAATATTCCCAAGCTGATCCAACAGACCTCATACACAAACAAGGTGTCTTGTCCCGGAAGAGTTTTCAAGTAAAAAGGTAGATGACTGGTCTAGTGAAGAAGAAGATAGTATAGCAGATTGACAGAACACAGCAGGAATGAGAAAGAGCAAATGAGAAAGACGGCGACAGTGGGAATTTAAAGCACTAAATTTCGAGAAAGTTGGGATACTATTTATACTGAAACCCCCGGCACCCCAACGGGGGTATGCTCAAGATGAAAAGAGAGAGACAGACAGACAGACAGAGAGACAGACAAACAGAGAGAAAGAGAAACAGACAGACAGACATAAACACAGAGAGAGACAGACAGAGACAGACAATGAGAAAGAGACAGACAGTGAGACAGAGACAGAACATCACAGACCTGCACTACTACTACTACTATTACTACTACTACCACTACTACTACTACTACTACTACTACTACTACTACTACTACTACTACTAGTAGTTACAATGAGTAGATTGCCTTAGTCCTGTAGGTGACCCATTGACGCAAGTAATAGTGTAAGAAAACCCCTATAAATCTACTGCGTCACACAGCTAAAATGCTGTAGTCTTGTAAGCAGATAGTAATGGGGTACAGTTACGGGGTTTGGTCTAACATTTACATCGAGATTCCAGCAAATAAAGGAGCTTGTCACTCGGTGAGACAGAGACCCACAGAGGCAGACACCCAAAGAGACAGAGAGAGAAACAGAGAAAGATGCCAACACTAAAGAAGGCTTGATCAGAAACGTCAATGTCTTCAATCGTCTAACACCAGCGGGGAGGCAAGGCTGAGGGCTATGTGGCGGAGGGATAGAAGCAGAGGGGAAGGGGGGAGGGTGTTTGGGTGGGAACGCGGAAACACACAAAGAATATCTGGCTCAGTTGGAAGAAAAATTGAGTGTTGTTGAAGCTTCACGGGGCTCTGACGACAAATCTTAAAGCAAATAGTGTGAAAGGAGAGCTACTGGTTTTTAAATAAATGTCACTGGAAATACTCAGCCTTTAAAATAAGGTTTTGGACAGAACAACCGTAGTGTAAAGATGAAGACAGCGCACCAGCATTCAAAACCATCACTTACAGAGTGCCACTCTCTTGTAAGTGTACACTATGATTTTAAAAATATGTCTCAAATGAATTTGGCTAATAATCTTAGCTTTTGTTTTTTTCGTTTTTTACGACTGATCCAATAACACAGATTGTTTATGATTAATTTAATTTAATGTAATAGTTCTAATATAGCGCTTTTCCAGCTTAAGAGCTGCTCAAGGTGCTTATTTGGAGTAATTACAGCAGATTAAAAAAAATTAATATTAGAATTTTCAATCATGACTAGAGGCGAATCAATTCACTTAGTTTTTCTTTCAAGGGAGGTAACTCAAGCGTTGCTAAAATTATCCATGCAATAAAACGGCACACAGTCTGAGCTCGAGCCACTGATGGACGCGCTACACGCCGGCAGTGTGCCTGTGCGGGTCCCCAGTTGGATTCGAGTGTTGTCTGTTTGCCTGCCCCGTTCTGGAACAACATTTTGCACACCTCGTCAAATACTTGTGTGGGGTATGGGCTACCCACCGAATATGGCAGGTTTCCGTCGGACTTTTGAGGCGATGGGAATGGGTGTCCTTTTTCTAGCAGCAGTCTCATCCACCGTCCCCTGGTGGGCACGTTACTTTAACAATGTATTAACCAACCGGAATTATGTTGAGCCTCATACAAACAACGGCCACGGTGGACGTGTATATACCCAATAAATTGTCTAGGACGCACGATATATGATGAATGAAATGTGACTGCAATCTTTTAACCGGGTTCACATACTTTTACTGTGATACAATTGGAATGAATGTGGGTTATCACCCAGAATTTTCTGGAGGTGTGCATGTGTATGGCACCCGGCTGGACCAGAGGAATGAAAGTGGCCCATATACATTCACCATTTATTTTTGCTTACCTATGCTTGACTGAAATCACAATTTGGTGAACTTTTAATAATTATAAGGATATCCACCAAGGTTGGGTGTAATTTTACTGTTAAGTCTAATAACTTTTCCACCTTCAAGTAATTTTAAACAAGAAATGCTTAGGGTGAATGTATAAAAGGTGTATGTTCCCATCACAAAATGGTTTGTACATAATATGTCGATTATAACTCATGTTAACACAGCAATAGTGTAATAGTGCAATTGTTTTTTCTTTTTTTTTTTCTTTCTTTGTTTTTTTTTGTGTTTGCCACAAATACTGTGCCAGTCAAATCTTAACTGTGATATCATATTACATTCCAATAATTTTAAGTCT